>OY747125.1:77510843-78110843 GCA_963556465.1 Berberis vulgaris | reverse complement strand
AATGTTTGTGGGTAACATTTCTGGAAACCCTCACGAGACTATAACTCGTCCACTAGAGGTAATCTAGGGGTTTAAAGCCTTGTTGCACGTTTAAGGTAAGTGCAACCGATGATTCCTGCGAAAGTGAGTTAGGATTTTCTTTTTATTGTTTGGCTCGAGGACTAGCAAAATATAGGTTTGGGGGTATTTGATATTCACATAATTATTACATAATATATCCCTTAATTTATACATGTTAGTGTTTCGATTATTATATTTTATAGTAATTATTTCGTTTTCATGTCTTTGTAGGAATTTGAGCGTAAACGATGAAATCATATTAAGGCGACAAGTTAAGGAACGACAATTAGTCGATTCCAACGGTGGTATAAAGCAGTCACAAACCTAAACCCAAAACCTAATTCATAACCCAAACCCAATCCATAACCTAAACCCAAACCCAATGCCAAGCCCAATCCTTCTCCTACCCTCATTGATGAATCATTCCCTCATTTCATCCCTATTCATCTTGATAATTTGCTATAAATAGAAGATAATAGGGAGGAAGAGAGGGGAGAAAAGAGAAGAGAAAAGAAGAGAATTAGACAAAAATCAAAACCTCTTTCTCTCAAATTGATTCACAATCACCACCACCTATCCATCTCTCACTCACTCAGCAATCACCACCTCGCCACCACAGTCACCATGCCATCCCCACCACCGAGCACCACCACCACCTCCGGACAGCACAACCGCCACCACCACGAAACAGGGGTGTGACAACCCAGTTTCGCGTCAAACCTTCACTCTGCCACCGTCCCTGTCCCTCTCCCTGTCCATCATCCATCACCACCACCACCACCTCCGCACTGACCACCGTCACAGACCAGACCAAGCACGAGAACCACCGTGAAACAGAGCCGCGGTGAGCTCTGTTCCGCCTCGCCACAGACCCTGTTTCCCCTCTTCTCTCGGCCTCTCTTCGTCTCGAGCTCCTTCCTGCCTCCTTCTCTCACGACCACCGTCACGACCAGACCAAGCACCATCACCACCACCTCGCGAGACAGAGCTCGCAATCACAGAAACAGGGAGCCCTGTTCCTCGCCCTCCTTTGCGTTTTTGTTGATATCTAACTGCTTCCTCACCTTTTCTCTTCTTGTGTAGGTTCTGGAAGCGATTTGAGGTCGAGGACGGTCGCGAGGAGCGAAGGAAGGCCGCGAGAGCGGCGCTGTCGCGTTGGAGACGAAGGCGTCCCTGTAGCAGAGGCGGGAATTGGTCAAATTCAGTTATTTGGCTATTCACACCCCAGCTATCTGTAAGAGCCACCACAGTGTGCTTTTGACCAGTTTTCTCGGGATTCATGTTCAGACCACCTGCTGATCTGCTGAGTGCCACCACATCGAGTTTGTGACAAACTAAATGGGTTGTATAAGTTATTTTGATTTATTTTTTTGAATTGTGTGCTTACTTGTTAATTACAATTTATTTCTGAATTTTTGATAATTTGCTTTCACCTTGCATGTTCGAGAAATTAAACTTGATATGTTTGGTAGTTAGAATTACCCTTTATCAATATTCAAAGCATGTGCTAAAAATATTAAGCTTAAACTTTGATTAAGTGTGCCCTAAAAAGACACTTAATACTTGGTAAAAGCGTATTTGCTTGAAATAATTTGTTAATGTTTGATAGAAACATGATATAAGTTGAATTGGATTTTAACGATCACATATTCGGTGTAAGCAAGGGATTCTCATCCCTAAAGCTTCTCGTTTAAATTCAGTAATTTAGATTTCAATAATTTTGCTAACTCATTGGTGAGTCCAAGCCCACAAAAATCCATCTCATCTATCTTTTATTTTTCTTAGTTTTAATTTATTTTTAGTTTAGCTTTAAAAATGCTGTAACCCCCTTTCCTATAAATTAGTTTAATTAAATTCTAAAATTTCAATTGCATCCACCTTCTTCGTGGGATCGACCCGTACTTGCCGTTGTCTACCAGTTAGGCACCGTGCACTTGCGGTTATTACAAGTGGGCTGAATTAACCTATTTATTTAGGTTAGTTAAATCCGCATCAAGTTTTTGGCGCCGTTGCCGGGGAAGGTTGCGGTGTAATTGAATTTAAGATTTATTTTCACTAATTATAAAAATGAAAAAAATCATAAAAATTCGAAAAAAAATTTAAAAATCAAAAATTAAAAAAAACAAAACAAATAAATTTATTTTTATTTTGTTCTTTTTACACTCATTTTGTGTTTGATTTTGCAGATTACACGCTTCTCGAGAAAATTGGACGATCCTGCAAAACATCAAGCAAATTTTTATTTTTAGTTTTTATTTTGTGAGGAGAGTTTTAATTTTATTTTCACCTCGTTTTACGAGTGTGTGGTGTAATAATTTTTAAATTTTACTGTTTTTCATTTTGTTTAAGTAAAAAAAAAAAAAAACCCAAAATTTTCTAAGTCATAAGAAATTCTAGGGAAAGAATTTTAATTGTACCCAATAATTTCTTGTGATTTAGAAATCCGACTTCTAAGACCAAGACCAGTAAATTTATTTGCATGTGCTTGTGTGCTGATTGAAATAGATAAAAAGAAGTCGGACTTTTTTTTGAATTGTGCTAACTTTTTGTGTAGAACGGAATACGCACACTGTAAGTATTTCTGTCACACGCAATGTATTTGCGACCGGGTGCTTGGTGTAATTGTTTGAAATTGTGTGATTGGTTGTTTAATTTCTGTAATTGTAGATGCTAAACTTTAGTAATTCACAATAAGCAGACCCAACTTATAAGTAGAAACTGGTGGGACTTGATATCCCCACCTCATCACTCCAGCTGTGTGCAATCAATATCCTAACATAATTAAAATCAATTAGCAAGTTAGATAAAGCATTTTTTAGGTACGGTGTTCATAGGACAACCAAGACCAAGGTGAATCCAATAATTTTTGTGTTGTCCAAAGCTAAAAGTGACGATGGGTTTAATCATTCAATGAACTCCGAGAGGCCACTGCCACAAGGGTAATTTACCCGGTACGCCGAGTCATACGTAAGCTACGATCCACAAGAAGAATTGGTGTAACCAACAGTTTTTGGTTAGGAACACAAGCCTCAAGTGTGCATTTAACATCACATCGTTCTCACATCTATTGGCTAACAGAGCGGTAGCACAAGGAAGTACTTAATTGGACCATTGTGACCTCCTTCTCTTGTGCGATAATCCGGTTTCTTTGAAACAAAACTCTAGCCTACTGATTTTGAACTTTGCGGTGTAAAATGTACACTCTTAGGATCAACTTGTAGCACCCATTGCTGTGTCATAAAGATTACATAAGAAATAATTGTCCCCCGAAGATAAAAAGATAATTGATCTCAAAAACGTTGATTGCTTAGGGAGGCATGTTTCTTGTGCATTTATTGGTTGCTGATTGCATGTGAGCCTGTGTATATTTTTAGAGTTAGTGCTTTCAAAATATATATATATATATATGAACACAAGGGATTATCCAGCCTATTTTTCCGAGCAAGTCAATTCATTTTATGACATGCGACGACCTGAGTAAGATCCATATTTAGATTATTACCCAGGTCTAGCTTATCATTCTGACTTATCATGGGCTCATGGTCAGTACCATGAAGGCCCTCTAGACACTCCTCAGACTCCTCAAGCTTTCATTTCTGATAATGAGTTAGAGGATATCATGAAATTTTTTATAGAGCGAACAGGAGAAATACTTGTGCAAAATTCTCATGATATCACAGAATTGACAACTATTTTTCAACAAAATTCTCAAGCTATCCGGAAACTTGAGATGACTGTGAGTCAGATAGTTGAGTCACTTCCTGAGATAGAGTCAGAAAAATTCCCTAGTGACTCATTTATTGATGAACCTGTCGATTCTGAGACACTACAGACATCTCCTTCCCATGTTGACTCATGCCTCCCTAGTGACTCATGCATCGAATCAAACTATGAACATTCTTTAGAGAATCCCCTTGACTGTTTAGAGGCTTGTTTGACTCAATTTAGTTTAGACTTTGATGTTGATGATTCCATTAGGGAAGTCAATGATTTGCTTGACTCAGTCCCCATTGTTGATCCTAGTTATAAATGGAAGTCTAAAGTGAAGCCTCTTCCACTCAGTGAGTCAAAACTAGTCCCATCAGTTGAGCCACCTGAGCTTAACCTTAAACAATTACCTGACACCCTCAGGTATGCATTTTCAGGTGATGAGTTGTCTAGACCAATATCTCTATATGATTCATGTTATGAGCTTGTACCACCTGATATATCCATCGTCTCATCTACTTGCATCACATTCCCATTTACTAAGGCTACTTTCACCGATCCCTTGTGTTGTATTGAGGATTTCAGTTTTCACCATCCTGTTGTGAAAATTATTCAATCTTCTGATTTGGAACCAGACATAGGATGTTTTCTTTTTGGAGCACGCAAGGATCATCTGTTGTGTATGACTACTGGTCACTTTTGGAATGTCCCAGTGTATTTGGTGCCCCATGTGATTGTTATATTTTGGTGGACTGATCCTCAACTGTTCAGGTTGTTGATATACGACCATGGACTAAGTGTTTGTCATGTTCTTCCTCTCCACTATTCGATACACCATTTTTTAGGAAGAATATTTGTCGGGCTGATGACGTTAAATCAAGCGCTACTGGGAGGCAGCCTAGCTTTAGTTGTGTGTCTCTGCTGTTAGTCTGGATTGATTTTCGAGTACCCTATTTAGTTGTGTTTCACTCATACTCGTTAGCTCCGTAACAGTTTTGACTTACAACTTGTTTTTTTTAGTTTTCTTTGTTTGTGTCGAATCTACAGTTTATCGATTTCTAATGAAAACTCCATGATTTTTATGTTGGTGAGCCTCATTGATGGATGACTTCTTGGAAATTGGTAAAATCTTCACCGCGGTAATACTGTTCTAACCTCCTCTCATATACTTACTTCATTCATTTGTCAGAATTATTTTGTTAAACATTGAGGACAATGTTTGGATTAGGTTTGGGGGTAGGTTCATGAGTCGGTGAAATTTTCATTTTTTTTTTTTTTTAGTGTTTTCTTTTCTTATTCTTAAAAAAAATAAAAAATAAAATATATATAAAAAAAAAAAGCTTTTCTGTCAAGACAACTTGGTCTTTTGTGAAAATGGATTTTAAATGTTTTATGCTCAAGAAAATGCAAACCAACTTGACATATTGGTATATTGATAAAGATTGAAAGTTTATTAAAATCCTTAAGTTAGATCTGGTTCATAAGATTTTTCAACTCGATTATCTTTGCACCATGAGCCATGTTAGCATAACTTGAAGTTGATGAGTGAAATATATACTAGAAAACCTTAGAATAATAGTGGAGACTTAACCCTGAAAGCTTTGAGCCTTTCTATTTTTCTGAGGGTTATACATAAACTCTGATTTTTCTTGAGTCTACATTATCTCGTTGATGATCTCATTATTTTCATTTTTTTGATCAATTGCTTTGGGAATGACATAAAAATTGAATTATTACACTAGAACTTCTTGGCTTATTCAATTGAGATGTCATAATACTGACCCGAACTTAGGAAATGATCTAGGCATTTTTTTCTTTAGACCATTAACTAGCCTTTTAACTTACCCATAACATTAACCTTTTTTGTAGCCTTTTGAGCCTTAGATTAACTTTTATTTGTTAACCCATTAACCTTTACCCAATTTTTCTGGGAATGTGTACGGATGAATATACTTGGTGTAAAAAGGGCATGAAAGAGCAAAATATGAGATATTTCATAAATCCTCTATGAAAGAAAAAAAAAAAGAAAAAAAGAAAAAGAAAGAAAGAAAAGAAAGCAAAAAAAAAAAATGATTCTTCAATGAGGATAAAGATGTGAAAATGAAGAAAAAATTGATGGTGCGCAACATTGATTTATTCTTGATAGCCCTAATTGTTCGTATAATGTTACATTCCTAGAAACTTTTCTTAGAATCCTTTGACATGCCTTATTAACCATTACCCAAGCCCTGTTACAACCCAACAAAGTCCTAGTTGATCTTAGGTAAAGGTTGGTTCTGTAGATGTGGAGATTTAATAACCAAGACCTATGGTGTTTAATTCAACATTCCCAAAACTAATTGATATTCCCGTCCATGAGATCATGTTCATTCCATTCTTGAAAAGTCCGTTCTTCATATTACTATATGTGAGATGATTGTTTTCCATCATTTATTCTTTTCCTCACATATAAACCGAGTGAAATACCAAATCTCTGAGTGTTTTATTGTGAGTGACATGAGAGGTTTGAAGTCAAAACAAACTTTCTACAGGAGATTTAGTCATTGTTTTACTCTGAAATGAAAAGTTATGTTGATAGTGCTATCCACACACACACATTGAGTTGAGGATGATTATGAATTTTTTCTAACCTTTAGAGAATATTAAATTATTTGGAAATTTGTTGATACACTAAAATGACACTATTGGTTTCTTGCATTTCTTGAAGTTTTAAAATGAACACTGTTTGACCAAGTTTTGATTGAGTCAGTAATGTTTGTGGGTAACATTTCTGGAAACCCTCACGAGACTATAACTCGTCCACTAGAGGTAATCTAGGGGTTTAAAGCCTTGTTGCACGTTTAAGGTAAGTGCAACCGATGATTCCTGCGAAAGTGAGTTAGGATTTTCTTTTTATTGTTTGGCTCGAGGACTAGCAAAATATAGGTTTGGGGGTATTTGATATTCACATAATTATTACATAATATATCCCTTAATTTATACATGTTAGTGTTTCGATTATTATATTTTATAGTAATTATTTCGTTTTCATGTCTTTGTAGGAATTTGAGCGTAAACGATGAAATCATATTAAGGCGACAAGTTAAGGAACGACAATTAGTCGATTCCAACGGTGGTATAAAGCAGTCACAAACCTAAACCCAAAACCTAATTCATAACCCAAACCCAATCCATAACCTAAACCCAAACCCAATGCCAAGCCCAATCCTTCTCCTACCCTCATTGATGAATCATTCCCTCATTTCATCCCTATTCATCTTGATAATTTGCTATAAATAGAAGATAATAGGGAGGAAGAGAGGGGAGAAAAGAGAAGGGAAAAGAAGAGAATTAGACAAAAATCAAAACCTCTTTCTCTCAAATTGATTCACAATCACCACCACCTATCCATCTCTCACTCACTCAGCAATCACCACCTCGCCACCACAGTCACCTCGCCATCGCCACCACCGAGCACCACCACCACCTCCGGACAGCACAACCGCCACCACCACGAAACAGGGGTGTGACAACCCTGTTTCGCGTCAAACCTTCACTCTGCCACCGTCCCTGTCCCTCTCCCTGTCCATCATCCATCACCACCACCACCACCTCCGCACTGACCACCGTCACAGACCAGACCAAGCACGAGAACCACCGCGAAACAGAGCCGCGGTGAGCTCTGTTCCGCCTAGCCACAGACCCTGTTTCCCCTCTTCTCTCGGCCTCTCTTCGTCTCGAGCTCCTTCCTGCCTCCTTCTCTCACGACCACCGTCACGACCAGACCAAGCACCATCACCACCACCTCGCGAGACAGAGCTCGCAATCACAGAAACAGGGAGCCCTGTTCCTCGCCCTCCTTTGCATTTTTGTTGATATCTAACTGCTTCCTCACCTTTTCTCTTCTTGTGTAGGTTCTGGAAGCGATTTGAGGTCGAGGACGGTCGCGAGGAGCGAAGGAAGGCCGCGAGAGCGGCGTTGTCGCGTTGGAGACGAAGGCGTCTCTGTAGCAGAGGCGGGAATTGGTCAAATTCAGTTATTTGGCTATTCACACCCCAGCTATCTGTAAGAGCCACCACAGTGTGCTTTTGACCAGTTTTCTCGGGATTCGTGTTCGGACCACCTGCTGATCTGCTGAGTGCCACCACATCGAGTTTGTGACAAACTAAATGGGTTGTATAAGTTATTTTGATTTATTTTTTTGAATTGTGTGCTTACTTGTTAATTACAATTTATTTCTGAATTTTTGATAATTTGCTTTCACCTTGCATGTTCGAGAAATTAAACTTGATATGTTTGGTAGTTAGAATTACCCTTTATCAATATTCAAAGCATGTGCTAAAAATATTAAGCTTAAACTTTGATTAAGTGTGCCCTACAAAGACACTTAATACTTGGTAAAAGCGTATTTGCTTGAAATAATTTGTTAATGTTTGATAGAAACATGATATAAGTTGAATTGGATTTTAACGATCACATATTCGGTGTAAGCAAGGGATTCTCATCCCTAAAGCTTCTCGTTTAAATTCAGTAATTTAGATTTCAATAATTTTGCTAACTCATTGGTGAGTCCAAGCCCACAAAAATCCATCTCATCTATCTTTTATTTTTCTTAGTTTTAATTTATTTTTAGTTTAGCTTTAAAAATGCTGTAACCCCCTTTCCTATAAATTAGTTTAATTAAATTCTAAAATTTCAATTGCATCCACCTTCTTCGTGGGATCGACCCGTACTTGTCGTTGTCTACCAGTTAGGCACCGTGCACTTGCGGTTATTACAAGTGGGCTGAATTAACCTATTTATTTAGGTTAGTTAAATCCGCATCAAGTTTTTGGCGCCGTTGCCGGGGAAGGTTGCGGTGTAATTGAATTTAAGATTTATTTTCACTAATTATAAAAATGAAAAAAATCATAAAAATTTAAAAATCAAAAATTAAAAAAAACAAAACAAAAAAATTTATTTTTATTTTGTTCTTTTTACACTCATTTTGTGTTTGATTTTGCAGATTACACGCTTCTCGAGAAAATTGGACGATCCTGCAAAACATCAAGCAAATTTTTATTTTTAGTTTTTATTTTGTGAGGAGAGTTTTAATTTTATTTTCACCTCGTTTTACGAGTGTGTGGTGTAATAATTTTTAAATTTTACTGTTTTTCATTTTGTTTAAGTAAAAAAAAAAAAAACCCAAAATTTTCTAAGTCATAAGAAATTCTAGGGAAAGAATTTTAATTGTACCCAATAATTTCTTGTGATTTAGAAATCCGACTTCTAAGACCAAGACCAGTAAATTTATTTGCATGTGCTTGTGTGCTGATTGAAATAGATAAAAAGAAGTCGGACTTTTTTTTGAATTGTGCTAACTTTTTGTGTAGAACGGAATACGCACACTGTAAGTATTTCTGTCACACGCAATGTATTTGCGATCGGGTGCTTGGTGTAATTGTTTGAAATTGTGTGATTGGTTGTTTAATTTCTGTAATTGTAGATGCTAAACTTTAGTAATTCACAATAAGCAGACCCAACTTATAAGTAGAAACTGGTGGGACTTGATATCCCCACCTCATCACTCCAGCTGTGTGCAACCAATATCCTAACATAATTAAAATCAATTAGCAAGTTAGATAAAGCATTTTTTAGGTACGGTGTTCATAGGACAACCAAGACCAAGGTGAATCCAATAATTTTTGTGTTGTCCAAAGCTAAAAGTGACGATGGGTTTAATCATTCAATGAACTCCGAGAGGCCACTGCCACAAGGGTAATTTACCCGGTACGCCGAGTCATACGTAAGCTACGATCCACAAGAAGAATTGGTGTAACCAACAGTTTTTGGTTAGGAATACAAGCCTCAAGTGTGCATTTAACATCACATCGTTCTCACATCTATTGGCTAACAGAGCGGTAGCACAAGGAAGTACTTAATTGGACCATTGTGACCTCCTTCTCTTGTGCGATAATCCGGTTTCTTTGAAACAAAACTCTAGCCTACTGATTTTGAACTTTGCGGTGTAAAATGTAAACTCTTAGGATCAACTTGTAGCACCCATTGCTGTGTCATAAAGATTACATAAGAAATAATTGTCCCCCGAAGATAAAAAGATAATTGATCTCAAAAACGTTGAATGCTTAGGGAGGCATGTTTCTTGTGCATTTATTGGTTGCTGATTGCATGTCAGCCTGTGTATATTTTTAGAGTTAGTGCTTTCAAAATATATATATATATATATATATATATATATATATATATATATATATATATATATATGAACACAAGGGATTATCCAGCCTATTTTTCCGAGCAAGTCAATTCATTTTATGACATGCGACGACCTGAGTAAGATCCATATTTAGATTATTACCCAGGTCTAGCTTATCATTCTGACTTATCATGGGCTCATGGTCAGTACCATGAAGGCCCTCTAGACACTCCTCAGACTCCTCAAGCTTTCATTTCTGATAATGAGTTAGAGGATATCATGAAATTTTTTATAGAGCGAACAGGAGAAATACTTGTGCAAAATTCTCATGATATCACAGAATTGACAACTATTTTTCAACAAAATTCTCAAGCTATCCGGAAACTTGAGATGACTGTGAGTCAGATAGTTGAGTCACTTCCTGAGATAGAGTCAGAAAAATTCCCTAGTGACTCATTTATTGATGAACCTGTCGATTCTGAGACACTACAGACATCTCCTTCCCATGTTGACTCATGCCTCCCTAGTGACTCATGCATCGAATCAAACTATGAACATTCTTTAGAGAATCCCCTTGACTGTTTAGAGGCTTGTTTGACTCAATTTAGTTTAGACTTTGATGTTGATGATTCCATTAGGGAAGTCAATGATTTGCTTGACTCAGTCCCCATTGTTGATCCTAGTTATAAATGGAAGTCTAAAGTGAAGCCTCTTCCACTCAGTGAGTCAAAACTAGTCCCATCAGTTGAGCCACCTGAGCTTAACCTTAAACAATTACCTGACACCCTCAGGTATGCATTTTCAGGTGATGAGTTGTCTAGACCAATATCTCTATATGATTCATGTTATGAGCTTGTACCACCTGATATATCCATCGTCTCATCTACTTGCATCACATTCCCATTTACTAAGGCTACTTTCACCGATCCCTTGTGTTGTATTGAGGATTTCAGTTTTCACCATCCTGTTGTGAAAATTATTCAATCTTCTGATTTGGAACCAGACATAGGATGTTTTCTTTTTGGAGCACGCAAGGATCATCTGTTGTGTATGACTACTGGTCACTTTTGGAATGTCCCAGTGTATTTGGTGCCCCATGTGATTGTTATATTTTGGTGGACTGATCCTCAACTGTTCAGGTTGTTGATATACGACCATGGACTAAGTGTTTGTCATGTTCTTCCTCTCCACTATTCGATACACCATTTTTTAGGAAGAATATTTGTCGGGCTGATGACGTTAAATCAAGCGCTACTGGGAGGCAGCCTAGCTTTAGTTGTGTGTCTCTGCTGTTAGTCTGGATTGATTTTCGAGTACCCTATTTAGTTGTGTTTCACTCATACTCGTTAGCTCCGTAACAGTTTTGACTTACAACTTGTTTTTTTTAGTTTTCTTTGTTTGTGTCGAATCTACAGTTTATCGATTTCTAATGAAAACTCCATGATTTTTATGTTGGTGACCCTCATTGATGGATGACTTCTTGGAAATTGGTAAAATCTTCACCGCGGTAATACTGTTCTAACCTCCTCTCATATACTTACTTCATTCATTTGTCAGAATTATTTTGTTAAACATTGAGGACAATGTTTGGATTAGGTTTGGGGGTAGGTTCATGAGTCGGTGAAATTTTCATTTTTTTTTTTTTTAGTGTTTTCTTTTCTTATTCTTAAAAAAAATAAAAAATAAAATATATATAAAAAAAAAAAAGCTTTTCTGTCAAGACAACTTGGTCTTTTGTGAAAATGGATTTTAAATGTTTTATGCTCAAGAAAATGCAAACCAACTTGACATATTGGTATATTGATAAAGATTGAAAGTTTATTAAAATCCTTAAGTTAGATCTGGTTCATAAGATTTTTCAACTCGATTATCTTTGCACCATGAGCCATGTTAGCATAACTTGAAGTTGATGAGTGAAATATATACTAGAAAACCTTAGAATAATAGTGGAGACTTAACCCTGAAAGCTTTGAGCCTTTCTATTTTTCTGAGGGTTATACATAAACTCTGATTTTTCTTGAGTCTACATTATCTCGTTGATGATCTCATTATTTTCATTTTTTTGATCAATTGCTTTGGGAATGACATAAAAATTGAATTATTACACTAGAACTTCTTGGCTTATTCAATTGAGATGTCATAATACTGACCCAAACTTAGGAAATGATCTAGGCATTTTTTTTCTTTAGACCATTAACTAGCCTTTTAACTTACCCATAACATTAACCTTTTTTGTAGCCTTTTGAGCCTTAGATTAACTTTTATTTGTTAACCCATTAACCTTTACCCAATTTTTCTGGGAATGTGTACGGATGAATATACTTGGTGTAAAAAGGGCATGAAAGAGCAAAATATGAGATATTTCATAAATCCTCTATGAAAGAAAAAAAAAAAAAAAAAAAAAAAAAAGAAAGAAAGAAAAGAAAGCAAAAAAAAAAAAATGATTCTTCAATGAGGATAAAGATGTGAAAATGAAGAAAAAAATTGATGGTGCGCAACATTGATTTATTCTTGATAGCCCTAATTGTTCGTATAATGTTACATTCCTAGAAACTTTTCTTAGAATCCTTTGACATGCCTTATTAACCATTACCCAAGCCCTGTTACAACCCAACAAAGTCCTAGTTGATCTTAGGTAAAGGTTGGTTCTGTAGATGTGGAGATTTAATAACCAAGACCTATGGTGTTTAATTCAACATTCCCAAAACTAATTGATATTCCCGTCCATGAGATCATGTTCATTCCATTCTTGAAAAGTCCGTTCTTCATATTACTATATGTGAGATGATTGTTTTCCATCATTTACTCTTTTCCTCACATATAAACCGAGTGAAATACCAAATCTCTGAGTGTTTTATTGTGAGTGACATGAGAGGTTTGAAGTCAAAACAAACTTTCTACAGGAGATTTAGTCATTGTTTTACTCTGAAATGAAAAGTTATGTTGATAGTGCTATCCACACACACACATTGAGTTGAGGATGATTATGAATTTTTTCTAACCTTTAGAGAATATTAAATTATTTGGAAATTTGTTGATACACTAAAATGACACTATTGGTTTCTTGCATTTCTTGAAGTTTTAAAATGAACACTGTTTGACCAAGTTTTGATTGAGTCAGTAATGTTTGTGGGTAACATTTCTGGAAACCCTCACGAGACTATAACTCGTCCACTAGAGGTAATCTAGGGGTTTAAAGCCTTGTTGCACGTTTAAGGTAAGTGCAACCGATGATTCCTGCGAAAGTGAGTTAGGATTTTCTTTTTATTGTTTGGCTCGAGGACTAGCAAAATATAGGTTTGGGGGTATTTGATATTCACATAATTATTACATAACATATCCCTTAATTTATACATGTTAGTGTTTCGATTATTATATTTTATAGTAATTATTTCGTTTTCATGTCTTTGTAGGAATTTGAGCGTAAACGATGAAATCATATTAAGGCGACAAGTTAAGGAACGACAATTAGTCGATTCCAACGGTGGTATAAAGCAGTCACAAACCTAAACCCAAAACCTAATTCATAACCCAAACCCAATCCATAACCTAAAACCAAACCCAATGCCAAGCCCAATCCTTCTCCTACCCTAATTGATGAATCATTCCCTCATTTCATCCCTATTCATCTTGATAATTTGCTATAAATAGAAGATAATAGGGAGGAAGAGAGGGGAGAAAAGAGAAGGGAAAAGAAGAGAATTAGACAAAAATCAAAACCTCTTTCTCTCGAATTGATTCACAATCACCACCACCTATCCATCTCTCACTCACTCAGCAATCACCACCTCACCACCACAGTCACCTCGCCATCGCCGCCATCGCCACCACCGAGCACCACCACCACCTCCGGACAGCACAACCGCCACCACCACGAAACAGGGGTGTGACAACCCTGTTTCGCGTCAAACCTTCACTCTGCCACCGTCCCTGTCCCTCTCCCTGTCCATCATCCATCACCACCACCACCACCTCCGCACTGACCACCGTCACAGACCAGACCAAGCACGAGAACCACCGTGAAACAGAGCCGCGGTGAGCTCTGTTCCGCCTCGCCACAGACCCTGTTTCCCCTCTTCTCTCGGCCTCTCTTCGTCTCGAGCTCCTTCCTGCCTCCTTCTCTCACGACCACCGTCACGACCAGACCAAGCACCATCACCACCACCTCGCGAGACAGAGCTCGCAATCACAGAAACAGGGAGCCCTGTTCCTCGCCCTCCTTTGCGTTTTTGTTGATATCTAACTGCTTCCTCACCTTTTCTCTTCTTGTGTAGGTTCTGGAAGCGATTTGAGGTCGAGGACGGTCGCGAGGAGCGAAGGAAGGCCGCGAGAGCGGCGCTGTCGCGTTGGAGACGAAGGCGTCCCTGTAGCAGAGGCGGGAATTGGTCAAATTCAGTTATTTGGCTATTCACACCCCAGCTATCTGTAAGAGCCACCACAGAGTGCTTTTGACCAGTTTTCTCGGGATTCGTGTTCGGACCACCTGCTGATCTGCTGAGTGCCACCACCTCGAGTTTGTGACAAACTAAATGGGTTGTATAAGTTATTTTGATTTATTTTTTTGAATTGTGTGCTTACTTGTTAATTACAATTTATTTCTGAATTTTTGATAATTTGCTTTCACCTTGCATGTTCGAGAAATTAAACTTGATATGTTTGGTAGTTAGAATTACCCTTTATCAATATTCAAAGCATGTGCTAAAAATATTAAGCTTAAACTTTGATTAAGTGTGCCCTAAAAAGACACTTAATACTTGGTAAAAGCGTATTTGCTTGAAATAATTTGTTAATGTTTGATAGAAACATGATATAAGTTGAATTGGATTTTAACGATCACATATTCGGTGTAAGCAAGGGATTCTCATCCCTAAAGCTTCTCGTTTAAATTCAGTAATTTAGATTTCAATAATTTTGCTAACTCATTGGTGAGTCCAAGCCCACAAAAATCCATCTCATCTATCTTTTATTTTTCTTAGTTTTAATTTATTTTTAGTTTAGCTTTAAAAATGTTGTAACCCCCTTTCCTATAAATTAGTTTAATTAAATTCTAAAATTTCAATTGCATCCACCTTCTTCGTGGGATCGACCCGTACTTGCCGTTGTCTACCAGTTAGGCACCGTGCACTTGCGGTTATTACAAGTGGGCTGAATTAACCTATTTATTTAGGTTAGTTAAATCCGCATCAAGTTTTTGGCGCCGTTGCCGGGGAAGGTTGCGGTGTAATTGAATTTAAGATTTATTTTCACTAATTATAAAAATGAAAAAAATCATAAAAATTTGAAAAAAAATTTAAAAATTAAAAATAAAAAAAAACAAAACAAAAAAATTTATTTTTATTTTGTTCTTTTTACACTCATTTTGTGTTTGATTTTGCAGATTACACGCTTCTCGAGAAAATTGGACGATCCTGCAAAACATCAAGCAAATTTTTATTTTTAATTTTTATTTTGTGAGGAGAGTTTTAATTTTATTTTCACCTCGTTTTACGAGTGTGTGGTGTAATAATTTTTAAATTTTACTGTTTTTCATTTTGTTTAAGTAAAAAAAAAAAAAAACCCCAAAATTTTCTAAGTCATAAGAAATTCTAGGGAAACAATTTTAATTGTACCCAATAATTTCTTGTGATTTAGAAATCCGACTTCTAAGACCAAGACCAGTAAATTTATTTGCATGTGCTTGTGTGCTGATTGAAATAGATAAAAAGAAGTCGGACTTTTTTTTGAATTGTGCTAACTTTTTGTGTAGAACGGAATACGCACACTGTAAGTATTTCTGTCACACGCAATGTATTAGCGACTGGGTGCTTGGTGTAATTGTTTGAAATTGTGTGATTGGTTGTTTAATTTCTGTAATTGTAGATGCTAAACTTTAGTAATTCACAATAAGCAGACCCAGCTTATAAATAGAAACTGGTGGGACTTGATATCCCCACCTCATCACTCCAGCTGTGTGCAACCAATATCCTAACATAATTAAAATCAATTAGCAAGTTAGATAGAGCATTTTTTAGGTACGGTGTTCATAGGACAACCAAGACCAAGGTGAATCCAATAATTTTTGTGTTGTCCAAAGCTAAAAGTGACGATGGGTTTAATCATTCAATGAACTCCGAGAGGCCACTGCCACAAGGGTAATTTACCCGGTACGCCAAGTCATACGTAAGCTACGATCCACAAGAAGAATTGGTGTAACCAACAGTTTTTGGTTAGGAACACAAGCCTCAAGTGTGCATTTAACATCACATCGTTCTCACATCTATTGGCTAACAGAGCGGTAGCACAAGGAAGTACTTAATTGGACCATTGTGACCTCCTTCTCTTGTGCGATAATCCGGTTTCTTTGAAACAAAACTCTAGCCTACTGATTTTGAACTTTGCGGTGTAAAATGTACACTCTTAGGATCAACTTGTAGCACCCATTGCTGTGTCATAAAGATTACATAAGAAATAATTGTCCCCCGAAGATAAAAAGATAATTGATCTCAAAAACGTTGATTGCTTAGGGAGGCATGTTTCTTGTGCATTTATTGGTTGCTGATTGCATGTGAGCCTGTGTATATTTTTAGAGTTAGTGCTTTCAAAAAAAAAAAAAAAAAAAAAAATATATATGAACACAAGGGATTATTCAGCCTATTTTTCCGAGCAAGTCAATTCATTTTATGACATGCGACGACCTGAGTAAGATCCATATTTAGATTATTACCCAGGTCTAGCTTATCATTCTGACTTATCATGGGCTCATGGTCAGTACCATGAAGGCCCTCTAGACACTCCTCAGACTCCTCAAGCTTTCATTTCTGATAATGAGTTAGAGGATATCATGAAATTTTTTATAGAGCGAACAGGAGAAATACTTGTGCAAAATTCTCATGATATCACAGAATTGACAACTATTTTTCAACAAAATTCTCAAGCTATCCGGAAACTTGAGATGACTGTGAGTCAGATAGTTGAGTCACTTCCTGAGATAGAGTCAGAAAAATTCCCTAGTGACTCATTTATTGATGAACCTGTCGATTCTGAGACACTACAGACATCTCCTTCCCATGTTGACTCATGCCTCCCTAGTGACTCATGCATCGAATCAAACTATGAACATTCTTTAGAGAATCCCCTTGACTGTTTAGAGGCTTGTTTGACTCAATTTAGTTTAGACTTTGATGTTGATGATTCCATTAGGGAAGTCAATGATTTGCTTGACTCAGTCCCCATTGTTGATCCTAGTTATAAATGGAAGTCTAAAGTGAAGCCTCTTCCACTCAGTGAGTCAAAACTAGTCCCATCAGTTGAGCCACCTGAGCTTAACCTTAAACAATTACCTGACACCCTCAGGTATGCATTTTCAGGTTATGAGTTGTCTAGACCAATATCTCTATATGATTCATGTGATGAGCCTGTACCACCTGATATATCCATCGTCTCATCTACTTGCATCACATTCCCATTTACTAAGGCTACTTTCACCGATCCCTTGTGTTGTATTGAGGATTTCAGTTTTCACCATCCTGTTGTGAAAATTATTCAATCTTCTGATTTGGAACCAGACATAGGATGTTTTCTTTTTGGAGCACGCAAGGATCATCTGTTGTGTATGACTACTGGTCACTTTTGGAATGTCCTAGTGTATTTGGTGCCCCATGTGATTGTTATATTTTGGTGGACTGATCCTCAACTGTTCAGGTTGTTGATATACGACCATGGACTAAGTGTTTGTCATGTTCTTCCTCTCCACTATTCGATACACCATTTTTTAGGAAGAATATTTGTCGGGCTGATGACGTTAAACCAAGCGCTACTGGGAGGCAGCCTAGCTTTAGTTGTGTGTCTCTGCTGTTAGTCTGGATTGATTTTCGAGTACCCTATTTAGTTGTGTTTCACTCATACTCGTTAGCTCCGTAACAGTTTTGACTTACAACTTGTTTTTTTTAGTTTTCTTTGTTTGTGTCGAATCTACAGTTTATCGATTTCTAATGAAAACTCCATGATTTTTATGTTGGTGAGCCTCATTGATGGATGACTTCTTGGAAATTGGTAAAATCTTCACCGCGGTAATACTGTTCTAACCTCCTCTCATATACTTACTTCATTCATTTGTCAGAATTATTTTGTTAAACATTGAGGACAATGTTTGGATTAGGTTTGGGGGTAGGTTCATGAGTCGGTGAAATTTTCATTTTTTTTTTTTTTTTAGTGTTTTCTTTTCTTATTCTTAAAAAAAATAAAAATATAAATATATAAAAAAAAAAAAAAAAAGCTTTTCTGTGAAGACTACTTGGTCTTTTGTGAAAATGAATTTTAAATGTTTTATGCTCAAGAAAATGCAAACCAACTTGACATATTGGTATATTGATAAAGATTGAAAGTTTATTAAAATCCTTAAGTTAGATCTGGTTCATAAGATTTTTCAACTCGATTATCTTTGCACCATGAGCCATGTTAGCATAACTTGAAGTTGATGAGTGAAATATATACTAGAAAACCTTAGAATAATAGTGGAGACTTAACCCTGAAAGCTTTGAGCCTTTCTATTTTTCTGAGGGTTATACATAAACTCTGATTTTTCTTGAGTCTACATTATCTCGTTGATGATCTCATTATTTTCATTTTTTTGATCAATTGCTTTGGGAATGACATAAAAATTGAATTATTACACTAGAACTTCTTGGCTTATTCAATTGAGATGTCATAATACTGACCCGAACTTAGGAAATGATCTAGGCATTTTTTTTCTTTAGACCATTAACTAGCCTTTTAACTTACCCATAACATTAACCTTTTTTGTAGCCTTTTGAGCCTTAGATTAACTTTTATTTGTTAACCCATTAACCTTTACCCAATTTTTCTGGGAATGTGTACGGATGAATATACTTGGTGTAAAAAGGGCATGAAAGAGCAAAATATGAGATATTTCATAAATCCTCTATGAAAGAAAAAAAAAAGAAAAAAAAGAAAAAGAAAGAAAGAAAAGAAAGCAAAAAAAAAAATGATTCTTCAATGAGGATAAAGATGTGAAAATGAAGAAAAAAATTGATGGTGCGCAACATTGATTTATTCTTGATAGCCCTAATTGTTCGTATAATGTTACATTCCTAGAAACTTTTCTTAGAATCCTTTGACATGCCTTATTAACCATTACCCAAGCCCTGTTACAACCCAACAAAGTCCTAGTTGATCTTAGGTAAAGGTTGGTTCTGTAGATGTGGAGATTTAATAACCAAGACCTATGGTGTTTAATTCAACATTCCCAAAACTAATTGATATTCCTGTCCATGAGATCATGTTCATTCCATTCTTGAAAAGTCCGTTCTTCATATTACTATATGTGAGATGATTGTTTTCCATCATTTACTCTTTTCCTCACATATAAACCGAGTGAAATACCAAATCTCTGATTGTTTTATTGTGAGTGACATGAGAGGTTTGAAGTCAAAACAAACTTTCTACAGGAGATTTAGTCATTGTTTTACTCTGAAATAAAAAGTTATGTTGATAGTGCTATCCACACACACACATTGAGTTGAGGATGATTATGAATTTTTTCTAACCTTTAGAGAATATTAAATTATTTGGAAATTTGTTGATACACTAAAATGACACTATTGGTTTCTTGCATTTCTTGAAGTTTTAAAATGAACACTGTTTGACCAAGTTTTGATTGAGTCAGTAATGTTTGTGGGTAACATTTCTGGAAACCCTCACGAGACTATAACTCGTCCACTAGAGGTAATCTAGGGGTTTAAAGCCTTGTTGCACGTTTAAGGTAAGTGCAACCGATGATTCCTGCGAAAGTGAGTTAGGATTTTCTTTTTATTGTTTGGCTCGAGGACTAGCAAAATATAGGTTTGGGGGTATTTGATATTCACATAATTATTACATAATATATCCCTTAATTTATACATGTTAGTGTTTCGATTATTATATTTTATAGTAATTATTTCGTTTTCATGTCTTTGTAGGAATTTGAGCGTAAACGATGAAATCATATTAAGGCGACAAGTTAAGGAACGACAATTAGTCGATTCCAACGGTGGTATAAAGCAGTCACAAACCTAAACCCAAAACCTAATTCATAACCCAAACCCAATCCATAACCTAAACCCAAACCCAATGCCAAGCCCAATCCTTCTCCTACCCTCATTGATGAATCATTCCCTCATTTCATCCCTATTCATCTTGATAATTTGCTATAAATAGAAGATAATAGGGAGGAAGAGAGGGGAGAAAAGAGAAGGGAAAAGAAGAGAATTAGACAAAAATCAAAACCTCTTTCTCTCAAATTGATTCACAATCACCACCACCTATCCATCTCTCACTCACTCAGCAATCACCACCTCGCCACCACAGTCACCTCGCCATCGCCACCACCGAGCACCACCACCACCTCCGGACAGCACAACCGCCACCACCACGAAACAGGGGTGTGACAACCCTGTTTCGCGTCAAACCTTCACTCTGCCACCGTCCCTGTCCCTCTCCCTGTCCATCATCCATCACCACCACCACCACCTCCGCACTGACCACCGTCACAGACCAGACCAAGCACGAGAACCACCGCGAAACAGAGCCGCGGTGAGCTCTGTTCCGCCTCGCCACATACCCTGTTTCCCCTCTTCTCTCGGCCTCTCTTCGTCTCGAGCTCCTTCCTGCCTCCTTCTCTCACGACCACCGTCACGACCAGACCAAGCACCATCACCACCACCTCGTGAGACAGAGCTCGCAATCACAGAAACAGGGAGCCCTGTTCCTCGCCCTCCTTTGCGTTTTTGTTGATATCTAACTGCTTCCTCACCTTTTCTCTTCTTGTGTAGGTTCTGGAAGCGATTTGAGGTCGAGGACGGTCGCGAGGAGCGAAGGAAGGCCGCGAGAGCGGCGCTGTCGCGTTGGAGACGAAGGCGTCCCTGTAGCAGAGGCGGGAATTGGTCAAATTCAGTTATTTGGCTATTCACACCCCAGCTATCTGTAAGAGCCACCACAGAGTGCTTTTGACCAGTTTTCTCGGGATTCGTGTTCGAACCACCTGCTGATCTGCTGAGTGCCACCACATCGAGTTTGTGACAAACTAAATGGGTTGTATAAGTTATTTTGATTTATTTTTTTGAATTGTGTGCTTACTTGTTAATTACAATTTATTTCTGAATTTTTGATAATTTGCTTTCACCTTGCATGTTCGAGAAATTAAACTTGATATGTTTGGTAGTTAGAATTACCCTTTATCAATATTCAAAGCATGTGCTAAAAATATTAAGCTTAAACTTTGATTAAGTGTGCCCTAAAAAGACACTTAATACTTGGTAAAAGCGTATTTGCTTGAAATAATTTGTTAATGTTTGATAGAAACATGATATAAGTTGAATTGGATTTTAACGATCACATATTCGGTGTAAGCAAGGGATTCTCATCCCTAAAGCTTCTCGTTTAAATTCAGTAATTTAGATTTCAATAATTTTGCTAACTCATTGGTGAGTCCAAGCCCACAAAAATCCATTTCATCTATCTTTTATTTTTCTTAGTTTTAATTTATTTTTATTTAGCTTTAAAAATGTTGTAACCCCCTTTCCTATAAATTAGTTTAATTAAATTCTAAAATTTCAATTGCGTCCACCTTCTTCGTGGGATCGACCCGTACTTGCCGTTGTCTACCAGTTAGGCACCGTGCACTTGCGGTTATTACAAGTGGGCTGAATTAACCTATTTATTTAGGTTAGTTAAATCCGCATCAAGGGAGTTACGCCTCCGAGGACGTATCTTCATAAAAAAGGAAACTGTTACGAGGAACGTCTCCTTTCGTCGCGCCTCACATGCTTAAGTCATACAAGAAATTAACAACAATCATTATATAAGGTAAATGAAACATTCGAAAAGGTATGCAACTTTAACTGAGTTCTGTCCAGATTTATCTCCATCTCCAACCCGGTTACTGATTTAAGCATCGGACTGCCTTCGGCCACCAAAAGGTGGTTTTTGGCAGTCTAACATTTATTTTGCAGGTCATACTTATAGGAGAACGGATTTTGGACGCATCAATGTCAAAGTTAAAATCAAGTCAAAGAGACTTTGGGTCAAAGAAAGGAATATCTATAAATTGCTTGGCTGGAAATTTGAAATTCAAATTTGAACTTAGAGATGAAGAAAAATGAGATGAAGATTCTTTCATCAAGGAGACAAGCTCATGTGACTCAAATGACAACTTTGTGTCACATAAAGTACATGTTATATGTGACACGTACATGGCTCATATGAGAAATGAATCTCTATAACTTGAAATTTTAAAATGGACCATAGTGAAGTCAACTTCACTCCTTGAAATGTCAAAGTTAGCAACAATTCGTTCAGAAAAGTAAATAACCATTATGAAAATGGTCGTTCGCGAAAAGTAGATAAAGATGTCAGCAAAGTCGACTTGACTCTTCCAAATCCAATCTACAAATGGCAAAGTCTCTCATTTGCTCATTTGATCTTGGGAGTACAAGAAAAGCTTGTGAGAGCTTCTGAAAGGCAATTTGAGAACATGCATTTCCAGCAAGAAGAATGACAAATTGTCTCCTCAAGTTGAAGTAAAATCTCTCCATCTCTCCATATTATCTTTGTAAGCTTCATACGAAAAAAATAGATCTAGGGCTTGATTTGTGAGCTAAACCTAAACCAAATAACTTTTTTTTTTGTTTGAGATCTAAATGCCCTATAGAGAAACTCTTTCATTCTCACCCTAAACCTTCATACGGTGAAACCTCAATTCTTTTATGTAAAGAAGTGAGAGATCAGAGCTCAAACCTTTCCCTAATCTGTCTATTTGAGATACATCGCTAGAGAAACCCAATGAATGTTAGCTTTCTAAACTCATCTTACTCTGTGTGGGTTCTTGAATCCGTGGAGTGAATTCGTACGGGTAAGTATTACCACGGTGATCCCAAATAGTATTAAGACTTGGTTGTGTTGCATTTCATGATGGTGTGATCATTGACAAATCGATAAGTCTCGTGGAGCACCATCATAAGACCAGATGGTATTTCCGAAATTTCAAGCACATGTCCATAAGACTTAGTTGTGATTGCATCTCATTGGTGGTTGCCAAGGTGTTCGTGAGACTCGTAGAGCATAACACTTAGTTCGTGTCTCGTGAGAGCATGGTGATTAGACCTTGTGAGGTTGTAAAACGTTAATTGAGAATGGAGTTCTCATTTGATCAAATAACAGAAGTTTGAAGCTTGCGAGACCTTTCCAACGAGAAAGAAATTGGTCGGAGCCGATCAAACTCCGACTTAAGTGAACCTCGATATACGGTGTATTTATGTGGTTTGTTTTATTTTCCCCTTGACTCTATTTACTTTACTTGCATGCTAGATAATTTTATTTGTGCTATTTGATTGTTCATGTAAATCTCACAACTTGTCTGTTTTATTGTTATTTAAGGGCTTTTCAAAATCAACTTTGCATAACATACATCTTCTCGAACCAAGACTTGGATCATGTTTTTAAAATTATTTCAAATCAACCCATTTGATCCCAAGTCTTGAGACCTAGATTAGAACTCAAATTTCTCATACTCTACTCTAGGGTTTTTAGTTTAGCTTCATAGGCCTTTAAACTTCATATTTGCCAAACCGATCTTTGAAGTGATTTTAATGGTGTTTGAACTAAAGTGAAGTCAAATTAACACGAAGGTGGTTCGTTCTCCAAAGTGTCGGTGAGATCATCTTTTGTTTGAACATTCTTCTGCAAAAATTTTCAAAAAACCAAAATGATTTTCAAAAAGAGGCTATTCAACCCCTTTAGTCTTGATTATCCTAGTGTTAGAAGACCTTTAGATGGTATTAGAGCAAGGTTTATATATTTGGGCTTAGAAAAATTCTACGCAGCCCGTCTCAATAGCTCGCCTTATGGGACGGACCCTCCCAGGCACGTGCCTTTGGGAGGGTGTCTCGCACGTGAAGAACCCCCCCTACTCAATCTGCTTCTCTTGGGTAGAACAAGGGCTAACCCTTAGAGGTAAAACCCGAACCCTTGCATCCTCAGATCCTCTCCTCCTCATCGACTGCTCCTCAACAATCCACGGCGAATTCGCGCATCGCTCTGCTCCTCATCGACTGCTCCTCCTCGACTACTCCTCCTCATCGAATCGACTGCTCCTCCTCCTCGCGCCTGCTCCTCCTCCTCCTCCTCTGCGCCGCTCGCACTGCTCCTGCTCCTCCTTCTGGTATGTAATTTCAAACTCTTTTTGGTTAATTTATCTTCTGAAACTGAAATTATACTGAAAATAAAACTTAAATTTATCTTCAAAAATTTTATACCCTGAAATCAGATAATCCTGAAATTCATACTACTGAAATCAGATAATCCTGAAATTTATACCCTAAAATTTTTTTACCCTGAAATTCATGATAATCCTGCAAAAATTTTTACAAATTTTTTGTTCAATTATACTACTGAAATTCATGATAATCCTGCAAATTTTTGTATAATTATGCTACTGAAATTCATGATAATCTTGCATAATTTTTGTTAAAAAAATAGATTTGATTAGATTTTGTTAATTTTTTTTTTTTGTATAAATCAATCATAATTTTAGCGTAGTTGTAAAACATTTTAAAGATTACATATCTGATGATAACTACTCCTTTAATAGGTATATAAGGGATGGATAGTGTAGAAGATATTGAATTGATGGAGAATGAAAAAAATTTAGAAGAGATAAGGGATCCTACAGAAGGGATGAAATTCAGCGACATTGATGAGTACAAACGTTATTATTATGATTATGCCTATAAAATAGGATTTCCAGTGAAAGTAAAAAATACAGAAAAAGATGAAAATGGAAAAAACTATATTCTTAACGCTTGCATGTGGTCGGTCTGGGCAGCATAGAAGTCAATCACAAAGTGTTGTAAACATGCGGGGTACAGCTAAATGTGGATGTATGGCTAAAATTAGAGGTAAAATACTCTCTGATGGTGATGTGTTAGTGACAAAAGTAACAGTAGCTCACAATCATGAATTGAGCCCCGGAAAATCAAAATTTTATCCGAAAAATAGAGTTATGAGCTCATATGCGAAGAAGAAGCTAGATTATAATGATAGGGCAGGTATTAGGCCAAATAAGAATTTTACTTCATGTGTGGTTGAAGCTGGTGGTCATGATAATCTGCAATTTTCTCAGAAAGATTGTTACAATTATCTGGATAAAATGAGGAAGTTGAGACTTGGGGAGGGGGATGCGGAGGCCATTCATAACTACTTCCAAAAAATGCAAGCTAACAATGCTAATTTCTTTTATATGATGGATTTGGACAATAAAGGGAGATTGAGAAATGTCTTTTGGGCTGATGCATGCAGCTTACAAGGAGTTTGGAGATGTTGTTACCTTTGACACTCCATACTTAACGAATAAGTATGACATGCCATTTGCTCCCTTTGTTGGGGTGAACCATCACGGTCAGTCAATTCTTTTGGGATGTGGATTGATATGTGGTGAGACCATTGAAGAGTTTGTTTGGCTTTTCAAAACTTGGCTGGTTTTTTGGCTTTTCAAAACTTGGCTGGTGTGTATGAATGACAATGCTCCGACCGCAATAATCACTGATCAAGATAGGGCAATGAAGAGAGCCGTTGAAATTGTATTTCCCAACACATGACACAGATGGTGCTTGTGGCATATTATTAAGAAGTTGCCTGAAAAATTGTCTGGTTACAATCAATATGAGGCAATAAAGTTTGCAATGCAAAGAGCAGTTTACGATTCTTTGTCTCATGAAGAGTTTGAAGTAAATTGGCATGGTTTCATTGAGAAATATTGTCTGCAAGAAAATGATTGGTTGAGAGGATTATATCTTGAAAGAATGCGTTGGGTGCCAACATATCAAAGATCTACTTTTTGGGCGGGGATGTCTTCAACTCAAAGGAGTGAAAGCATGAATGCTTTTTTTGATGGTTATGTAAATTCGAAGACCACTTTGAAGCAATTCGTTGAACAATATGAGAATGCACTACGAAGTAAGGTTCAAAAGGAAGCTGAAGCGGACTTTAAATCGTATAACCGACTGATCCCTTGCATTACTCCTTATACAATAGAGAAAACATTTCAAACTGCCTACACTACAAAAAAATTTAAGGAGTTCCAACACGAGATAGCAGGGAATATATGTTGTACAATAAGTAGTAAAGTTATAAATGAAAGTGGCTTTGAGGTATACGTTGTTAGACAAGACTTGGTGATAGGAGATAGACGACGTTCAGTCAATTTTATAGTAAATTTTAACGTTGGCGACTTCAATATCAAGTGTAATTGTCAATTGTTTGAGTTCAAGGGGATCTTATGCAGACATGTATTGAAAGTGTTGTTTGAAAGCCATATTCATGCTGTACCAGATAAATATGTTCTTCGGAGGTGGAGGAAAGATGTGAAGAGGGCTCATAGAAGGGTTAAGATTGTTTATTCAGATTGGGGAATGAAGCCTGAAAGTCAAAGGTTTGACAAGATGTGCAGTCACTTCTATGAAATGGCCGACTACGCCGCTGAGGATGAAAAGAAGACATGCCAAGTTCATGAATGGATCAATTTGAAAATGGACCAACTCAAAACTGATGATGGTGATGAGGGTGTTGATTCACATGGGTTTATGGAATTTGGGTCCAACACTACTAGTTCTGGGATGCAATCCAACATTCATAGTCCATTACCGGTTCGTAGCAAAGGCCGACGCTCTAATTCAAGGATGCAACCCACAGATGAAAAGATTCGAAAAAAAATACAAAGGAAAAAAAATAAACAAGCAAAAAATGTGGTATGTTCTGCAATATGTTTTTTTTTAATATTTAATTTCTTAAGTCTAGAATATTTGACACGTGTCATTTGTAGGGTTGTTCCCAGAGTGGAATTGAAGGATCGGAATATTTGACACCGCATTCAATAAATCCAAATACTCAGGTTTGTTTTTAATATATTTACTGACGCGTAACTATCACTTATGATTGTTTACTTATGATTTGTATTTGTGGACTTCAAGGATGAAACAATTGTGTCACAATCTGGTGCATTATCAGGAATGAATCATATTTATTCGCTCCTCTCACAGGTATTGCACTTATGATTTCCTAATATTACAGTTATTTTGCAGTGCAATTCTTTATTATTTATTTAGTTATTTATTTTGGTAGACACCAACTTCAAACAACGACATGGAGTTGCCAGACTATAGGTGGTTGTGAATTCAAAATGTTTTCAAGTAAGGTTAGTTTCTTGTTCTTCCAAGTTATTTAGTGTAGAATATATTCTTTATAAGTTAGTCAGATGATATGCGAACCGAGCAAAATGTTTTCATTCTTTTTCTGGATTTGATTGTAACTTCAGGAATAGGGTGTTCGATTGGAAAAGGAAACAGAAAATGGATTGTAGATAGTTTGATGTATATGTTCAACTATTAGATATTTGGATCTCAATGGCAAGGATATGTTATTTTTGCCCGATCGCATGAGAACACGATCATAATTTGTACCATCTAATACTAGTTTTGCCTGATCACATAAGAACACCTTGATCATAGTTTTTACCATCTAATGCAGCTTGCCCATTGGATGTGTCAGAAAATATATTTTCTTTACAGGCAAGAACTCAGTCTAGCTCTGTGAATTTACTCTGGAGAACAGTTTAGTTGTATATTTTACAGTCTTATACAACTTAACCAATGGATATATGGACTTATGGAGTAACATTATTTTTGCTTACTGGCATGAACTAAATTTAATTGAATTGAATCTGATGAAGTTTGATTATGGATTTTTATGTATGTGAACTCTTTTAAATGGTAGAGATGAAAGGATTTGTAGTCCCATGTTCTATAATGGGGAGCAACCAGTCATCCTGAACCATCAGGTGTTGACTCCAGATTGCATAAGAAATTACCACTTTCAATTGTCGAATGTTAGGAAAATCTGAGTTTCATGGAAAAATAGGAAGTGTGCTGATTCTACCATGGTATTGATGTTCAGAATTCTATTAGGAGGCGAATCATCTTGATAATTCCTACAAGAAGATCACTTCTTGGGAGGGTCCATCCAGTAACTATCTGTTTTTAAGAAATGCTTCAAGCAAGTTCAACAGTAGCAAGCTAAAACTTGCAAAATTGCTAAAGTTAGAAATTTAGATGAACTTATGTTTTTAAGAAATGCTCTCACAGGTACCTCCAGAAGTCTACAGGTGCTGTTGGTGCAGGTGCTGCTGCTGCTTCCTCACCAAACTTGAGTGGCAACTTTATCTTGAATTGCTTATTTTACCAGTTTTTGTTTTTGTTAGTTTGTTAAAGTGCAACTTTTGTATCACTTAAGCAATGTATAAGAGAATTAGGTTGATGCCCATATATACGTTGTGATGTTAAACTGACATTATCTTATATACTTCTTGATCACTCCTTACTTTCTTTGATACAAGGGTGTCGTGAAGTCTCATTACAGCAAAATGTATCATCTTATGAGATACATCTCTGTGCAGCATGCACCTAATGTGTATCATTTAGGTGTTATATTCTGGTATCATCTCTGTGTTGCCTGATCATTTAGGTTCATGGTATGCACCTAATGCACCTAATGTATCATTTAGTCCGTTGAGAAGTTGTTACGAAGCCATTCTGATAGTTTGGTGTATATATTGCCTCAAGAAGGGGTAACATCCGCATAAATGCCAATTAAGTTGAACACAAACAATCTAAATCATCAATCAGAACAAAAGTTTAACACAAATACCAGATTAAATCTATGTGATATGCAAATGAACTTCCCTATCTGGCACTTATGCAGATGAACTTCTTTTATTATACTGCAAACCATACGCTACAACTCAGCAAACACTCTGCTCATCAGATATTGCAAATGAACTTCCCTATCTGGCACTGCATACCATGAACATAGCCAAGCAAATTATATCAAGGAACTTCACTATTATGGTGTTTCATCATAATAGTGCATCTTGTATACTTGTTTTAGGGGCGGTCACATTTTACTTAATTTGTTATTGACAGCAAACTCATCTAATTTAATTCCATCAATCATTTTCTTACATCACTCTTTGGATTCTTAAAAGGAAACTATGGGTAAACTTAGCAGTCCCTACAGTTAAAAAGGATATGCTTGCATGGTGGGATGGGAATCCATATGTATATTTAACTAAATTTCACTCTTTGCCAACACTAAATTTCAGTGTTGCATCAACCCCCCCTCCCTCTTCACTGCCAAAAGTTCAGCTTAGAGAAGGGTCTCCTCGTAGGATCATGAGATCCTTGGTGTGTGGTGTCATAGAGAGGAGGGACATATGTAAAATTCTTGGTGGCAAAACAAGTTGTCTATTTCTGAAGGAAGCAACAGTGACTTGAGCAAGTCCAGTGAACAAACTTTTGTTAGCTGGAACCTTAACATAGAATGAAGAAGCAAACAAGAACGACAATGCAGACAAGAACATAGAACCATCCCCTGTTACAAAGAAAACATAATGTGTGAAATAGTTCATTGTTTCTTTTCTGTTTATGTTTTTTTCACTCTCACATAGAAGACTTGATTACGAAAATCTCATCAAAACATCTGTTACTGAACAATTCTGACATAGTTAATTTGTTTCTCAGATTATCTTCTACAAATCCACATAGGTAAACAAAACACACCTATTACTGAATCACTGCAGTAAGGAACCTCCTGATCTGCCTCAACCTGATTAGGTTAAAGTATTTGTTTTGGATCTGATTAATAACCCAAACAGTTCTCAGTAATCTAGTATGCTAACTGAGCAGCAACCATCAATCACTTAAAATAAAGCACGAATTAAAATAAAGCACGAAGACCACCTCAGAACATGTTAAAACATCTATATATCATAAGAAACACGTTTGAAATACCTCTTACAGAGAATTCAAAATGCCACAAGTTTGAACAAAAAAACTACCATTATCATAAGAAACACCACTAGCAGGGCATTAATCAAATCCCTTGTCAAAGCCCATTTATCATTGTTCGCTTCAGCTTCACCCGCGCGAGCGTGATACTGATTAGCTTCGAGGAGATTTTTTGCCTCGCAGTTCTTATTTTTGACCTCTGCAGCAGATGATGAGCTTGCCTCATCGTTATATTCCACCACTTCTGAGCGAACCCACTCTTTATAACTAACATGAGCCTAGGCAGCTGAGGCAAAACCCTTCTACAAATTACCGCTATATCTTGTTACTTGGATTGCACAATCTTGCCAAGTTTCGTAAATTCCAGGGACACGACCGCGATAGACCACATATGCCTTGTATGTCATTGTTGGGTTAAGATCCTTATTTCAACATACAAAAATTTGTAAAAAATTTGCAGGATTATCATGAATTTCAGTAGTATAATTGAACAAAAATTTGTAAAAATTTTGCAGGATTAGCATGAATTTCAGGGTAAAAAAGTTTTAGGGTATAAATTTCAGGATTATCTGATTTCAGTAGTATGAATTTCAGGATTATCTGATTTCAGGATATAAATTTTTTTAAGATAAATTTAAGTTTTAATTTCAGAAGATAAATTTTCTAGTAATTATGAAATTACATACCAGAAGAAGGAGGAGCAGGAGCAGTGCGAGCGGCGCAGAGGAGGAGGAGCAGTGCGAGGAGGAGGAGGAGCAGGCGCGAGGAGGAGGAGCAGTCGAGGAGGAGCAGTCAGTCGAGGAGGAGCAGTCGAGGAGGAGCAGTCGATTCGATGAGGAGGAGCAGTCGAGGAGGAGCAGTCGATGAGGAGCAGAGCGATGCGCGAATTCGCCGTGGATTGTTGAGGAGCAGTCGATGAGGAGGAGAGGATCTGAGGATGCAAGGGTTCGGGTTTTACCTCTATGGGTTAGCCCTTGTTCTACCCAAGAGAAGCAGATTGAGTAGGGGGGGTTCTTCACGTGCGAGACACCCTCCCAAAGGCACGTGCCTGGGAGGGTCCGTCCCATAGGGCGGGCTATAGAGACGGGCTGCGTAGAATTTTTCTTGGGCTTAATATCCCGAGTTAGATCTTGCAATTTTATGCTATGGCTAATTACTTAAGTATCTATATTTTGTATGTTTATGTCATGCTATGTGATTTATTTAAATCATTTATTATTGATCGTTATATATGTCATGATAGAAATAATAATGCTTCTAGGTATTGTCTATGCTCTGTTGATAAAATTTTTCCATGTCTAAAAATGCATCTCATGTTTCAATATGAGAAGTTTGATATCAAAATCTTATTGAATCTTTTTTGCCATCTCATAATATTTGTATTGATATCACTACTATAAAAGGAGGTAATTCTAGCGGAATGTGATGGTGGTTTTATAATTGTCCCTACGGATAACAGTAACCACCGGAAACAAGAAATTAATGTCTTTTATATCCACTAGGATTGAATTTCTTGTTTTTATATCCGCCACTAAAGTTGAATGCAAAAGGTTTTTCCTTAGTCTTTAAATATAGAGAGAATTAATGCGGGCATTTGTAGCTGATAGGTGGTTTATGATTGGCGTTTATATGGGCCACCAACTTTGTTCACGGTGGATAAGTTAATTTGTGGCTTATACATCTGCCAAGACCTCATCAAAATAAAAAATAAAATTAATTTTCTTCGCCCTTCAGTCGCAGTCGCCTCTTTCCCCTTCAGTGTTCCTCACCTCCTTCAGTCGATCGAACTCGCCACTTCCTCGCCTCTTTCAGTCGATTGAACTCGCCTATTCTCCTTCCTTCAAACTCGCCTCATTCCCCTTCAGTCAAACTCGCCTCCTTTCCTTTTAGTCGAACTCGCCTCTTCCCCTTCAGTCGAACTCACCTCCTTTAGTAGAACTCGCTTCTTCAGTGGAACTCTCCTCTTCGCTCCTTCAGTCAAACCTAAAGAAACCACAGAGACTCACGACAACCTCTTCGCCCTTTCAGTCGAACCAAAAGAAACCACCATTGCAGGAGACTCGACGACACTCTTCGCCTCTCTCTTTGTCACTTTCTTTCTCCATTGCCTCCTCTCTCCATCTTTGTGTGCGTGCTTCAATTATTCTCTCTCCCTCCACCAAGGTTTCAACTCTTTCACTAAGAGGAGGTGAGAAATATGTTTAATCTCTTGTGTTTTGTTCTTGATGTACTGTAATATTGATCTAAGGCACTATCAATTTGAGTTTTTATTTTTTTGCTGATTGGTGTCTGGTTATGTTTGTTTTTCTTAGATTAGTGAGAAATTTGTAAAAACTTTGAAAGTTTTGTTTAATTGTATTTGGATTTTTGTTGTTTGATGGAAGGATTTGTTGTTTTGGGTTTGATTGGATGGGTTGATTTTTGAGTTGGGTTTGATCCGATGTGGGCTTTTGTTAATGAGGTTGTTTTGTTTTTAGATTGTTAGGATATATGTGACCAAATTTGACCAACCGGTGAAAAGTGAAAAGAATGTCTCATGTGGAACTCTCCATGTTGGGTGTTAAATGATTGGATTGGATATGCTTTCCTATAACATACTGAATTCCTACAAGTTAGAATGATGTTCTCTCTGGAAGCAAGTGAACTAAAAATTAGATCCTATTTATTAGTCAATTGAGTCAGTTTTCTGTTTTGATCCTATTTACACAAGGTGTGTTGAACATCAATGTTCAGTTTAGGTTCACCAAACTCTCACAGGCGAAGGAGATAACACATGAATGGAAGTACGACTTGACTTGGAATTAGTTGTTGCCTTCGTGTCTTCTTCCATACTAACCTACTGAACACAAACTAATACAAGGGAACATGAAACACATTCTTTGGACTGGCTACATATTCTTTCTGACTGAGTTGAATTTTTTCTATTTTGATTGACCTCTACTTTTTAATTTTAAAGGAAGAAAATGTCTCAATGTTATGTCGATATCATTAAGGATATGTATGAAGGGATCGTAACAAGTGTTCGCTCAGTGGGTGGGATGTCCAGTGAATTCCTAGTGTCAGTAGGACTACATCAAAGGTCGGTCTTAAGTCCATACCTCTTTATTTTGATCATGGATGAGTTGAGGAGACATCTGCAAGAAGATGTACATTGATGCATGTTATTTGCAGATGATATTGTCTTAATTGATGAGACTAGTAAAGGTTTAGGTAGAAAATTAGATAGGTTTCGGGAGGCTTTAGAGAGTAAGGGTTTTAGAATTAGTTGTTCGAAGACGAAGTATCTAGTTTGCAACTTTGATTGTAAATCACTAGGGTGGAGTAATGCAATTGAGATCGAAGGCGTGGAGGTTCCAGAGTGTGAGGCTTTTCGATATCTAGAATCTATAATTCAAAAGAATGGGGCTATTGGGGAAGATGTAGACCACAGGATTAAAGCTGGTTGGCTGAAATGAAGAATGACGTCAGGAGTATTATGCGATAGAACAATGCCTGCAAGGCTAAAAGGAAAATGATATAAGACAATTGTTTGACCAACTATGCTATACAGTTCAGAATGTTGGGCTACTACGGGACAACATATGCATAAGATGACAGTAGCAGAAATGTGTATGTTAAGGTGGATGCCTAAAACCCGTAAGGATAAAATTATGAATGAAATAATTAAGAGATACTTAGGTATAGCACCCATAGAGTACAAAATTAGAGAAATGTGTTTAACTTGGTTTGGTCACATACGGAGGAGACCAAGCACGGTGCCAATTAGAAAATGTCTAGTTTGGCAAGTTAATGGAGAGTGTAGATGGAGGGGACGACTATTGAAAACTTGGATAAAGGCGGTGAATGAAGACATCATTGAGCTTAGATTAGGCAAAGATAGGTGGGAAGACCGCATTACTTGGAGAACCAAAATTCATGTAGCCAACTTAAAAAATATCGAGAATGGGCTTTGATGATGATGATGATGATGAGTTGAGCTTCCATACTAAAAACAAATAATGGAGACAAGTTTTGTAATATTTCTTTGTTTTTTCACACCAAAGAGATCAATGGTTATGGTTTTTGATTTGTATGTCTTTGATAAAGATATTAATAATTCATTTTACTTGTGATGCAGATGGTTTGTTCACATTATATACGACCATTGGATTTTTTACATCAACTGGACTCTAAATTCATGCGTAGAATGGCAGGTACATGACTCCCTCTTTGTGCAATAACCATCTCAAACAAAATAATGTATATCATATGGCATTTAATGAATGTCAGTTGGTGACAACTTGCATGATAGCTGAGACGATTATACCAAACTTGATTCTTTTGCTCTATGTATTGATTTGACCAGTTTGGTTCACCACCCAGGAAAAGCCAATCAGAAACCAGCAACGTTTTCCTGCTTGGGGGGCAAAAATGTATTTTCGCCCCCCAGGCAGGAAAACCTCGTTGGTTTCTCAGGCCAGCTAGAATTCCTCAAAGCCAATATAGTATTATCTAATTCAAAGCAGCAAAAATAAAGAAACTAAAATTATAAGAATTTGCATATATGATGTTGACCTTCCTTTTATTGGTTCAGAGTCCCAAGTACCTACTTATTCAAGCCGTAATTGTAGTATTGTCGTAGAGTCGTTCTAGGCGGCGAGGAAACGAGCGAGGAAACGGGCGAGGGATGGGGTTTGACCCCCCATCCCCCTCGAGATTCACACGGGCGCACATCTCAAGGGGGATGGAGGGTCACACCCCCTCCCTCGCCCGTTTCCCCGCTCGTTTCGTCGCCATTTAGAATCACCGATTGTCGTAACATCCTATAGTTGAGATCATGGACTAGAGTTTATGTTCTATTTTGTGACTTGAAATTTAGTTACATGGGATGGAAAGTGACTTGGGAAGTTTCTTCTATATACCTTTGTAATGTCTCGGTTAATTAAATATCGAAGACTTAGATTATAGGACACTTTATTGGAAAATAATATATAGGGAAAATAGATATGTATTATTATTATTATTATTCCTTTATGTTATCCATTCATTATTCAATTATGTGTGGGAAGATTAAGATTTACGTAGTAGTTGTGTAAGTGAGAAATAGTTTCTATCGATGTTGAACTTTTTTAGCTAGAAGCACAGTTGCACAATTCACTATGAGTCCCATGGTTTTAGTTAATGTTTTCTTATCATAATTGAATTTAAATAACTAATGTAGTTGACAAAGTAGATATAGACATCAACATAAATGAGGATGGTGAGGAGCTCCATTTTGGTAATATATATAGTTTGTGTACATCGAAAAATTTATTATATTTTACATAGTTTAATAAAAAAATTTCATTCATAAAACTAATCAACATTAAATGCAGATGTTCCTTTTGCTAATACTCGGGGACCTGGGAGGGTTGCTTGGGCAGGCGATGAGCATAAAGGAAGAGAGAATTGTGAAATTAATGAATTTGGGCAGTGCGATGGTGACAACAATGTGCGATTCTCGAAATTTATTGGTTCTAAGGTGCGAGATCCCACTAATCTTCCTATTTATAAATATTGGAGATTAGTTCATGTAAGATACAAGGAAGCTTTGTGGGAAAGAATAAAGGTATGTAACTACTCTTATTTAATATTAATTGGATGGTATAAAGACGTGTCTGTGACTTCGGCATATTACATGATTTTTTCTTGTGAATGTAGAGGCACTATCGCTTTTAGGGATGAAGATATGGATAAGATGCCACTTATTAGGCGCATGCCATTGTCCACTACTAATCATCAATATAGACATTATAGGATGAAATTGTACAAGAAATATTATCTTGATAAAGAACTGCATGTGCGAAGGATATATTCTCAAAAAATTTATCCTAATCAATGGAGCAAAATGGTTGATTGTTGAGATTCACTGGAATGGCAGGTAAATCAAAAACATTATAATATCGTTAATTAAATTTTGGTAAGTTTGATCATTCTAATTTGGTTTTGGTTTGATGCTTGAATAGTATCTAGTTATTATCCAATTGTTTGTTCAAACTAGTTATGGATGTTTAGATTCAGTAGATCAACTATGTCAATACGTGCTTGATTATAATTTTATACTAGGGCCAAATGTGTGATGGCTCAGTGGTTGAGCAGTTGTGAATGGTATCACTAGGTCACAGAGTCGAACTCAGTCGGCTTCATCTGGGGTGAAGGGGTTAAGGGATAAATTCAGTATTTTTTATTTTATTTTAAGAGCCTATATATAGTTTATATTTGAGGGCTTCAAATAAATTATGTTAGAAGCTTAGGTAAAATTAATGAATATTGAGAGAGGCTGGGTTTGATTATAAATAATCTGAATTTGGGAAGCAAAAGTGTAAAAAAAATTGTAATTGTGTTTTTTGTTTAAAGACTCAAATACCCTTTGTCATTTTACCACCTTTTGATTTTTCTTTACAAATATTACAAAGTTGGTAGGGCATTGTCGAAACCCAAAAATTAAGTTGAAGACAAATGTGTATTAGTGTTTTTAATCAACACAAATACCCCTGACACTCTTCATTGGTATGTAAGTTTTATTTGTAATTAGTAAGAAAAGAGGAGGCACTTTTGAGAAATTCAAAGTTTGGAGTTGAAAACACGCATAGTTACTGTTCCTAAGGGGAGCAGGCATTATAATAGTAGAGATATGCTTTAGGCCAGATTACATATCGAAACAAAATGGACACGAGAAGAAATAGATTAGTAAGCAGTAACTACACAAGTGTTACAAACATCAAGCAGTTGGAAATTTATTCCTCTAAATTGACGGATAGAAGTTTTTTTTTTTTTTTTGAAAGACAAGCGTGCCGCCGGTGGGTATAGAACCCAAGACGTGGGGGTTAAACCACCACAGCCTTAACCATTCAACCAAACTACCATTGGCTTGACTGATAGAAGTTGATTGGGTTTTTATGAAATTATTGCTTTAAATAATTTGATAATCATAGTTTGATTACAGAGACTTCTGCACTCAACATAGCCAAGCCCAAATCCAAGATTGATTCATCTCTATAAGAAGGAAAATATAACAATAGGAAAATCACAAATATGAAAGTCAGAATAAGAAAGTCATAATAGCGCAAAATTAGAATATCTTGTATATTGAGTTTTAAGTTTCTTGTTTCTGAAATGTTATTTCAAAGTTAGCTTATATAAGCTTGTGTTCGGTCTAGAAATAAAACAAAAATAATACAATCCAATTATTTTCTTTACACAGGCTGATTATGGCTCTGAATTAGGTTCATAGTTTGAAACAAAATTGTCAAATTGGGTTCTGTCAGATTACATAGTTTGACGAGAAACACCAAGGACAAGTTATTGCCTTAGAGAATATAGTAACAACCCTCCCTGTTTTTTCCAGTTCTTTTTAAAGAAGATTTGTGTTCCAGAGTTTTGTGGATTGGTAATGGCAGATTGGTCATCATTGACTAGAGATCTATTGAAGAAGATTGGGGAGAAGTTATTTGCTTCACCTAGAAATTATGCAAGAGCTCTTGCAGTATCTATGCATTGGAGATCCTCTCTCCCTAAGAAGCCATGGACGTCATGTCCCTTACACGAGTCAATCCCATCTCTGATTTTTTCTCCTGATCACGACAATACATAACAACAATGCTGCCACCTTCATGGGTTTCTTAGTCTGTTTGATACTGTTGCAGGCAATTACCTTAATTATCCTCCTCTAGAACTACCAGGAGGAGAAAAAGTGTTGGAATACTGACCTGACAGAGTTGGAAAAGAGTACAAATGCCAGGTTTAACATTCCAACAATTCTAAAAAGCACCGGTTTTTTACCTGGAATTTTGCCTGGATGGTGCCAAGCACGTGCACCATCCCACGTGCCAGTCACGTGCCTTTAAAGTGGGGAAAAAAAAAAAACAACCAAATCACCCCCAGCTTCGATTGCTCCGGATCCTCCCCATCACCCCCTTCTCCTCCATCCTTGGGCTTCGTCTTTGGCCTCGTGGCCACCGCAGCATCCCCATTCACAGCTGGTCCAGTCCCTCCCTCATCGAGCACAACCCTAATCTCCTCCGCCCTCCTTAAATACTCGGTGAATTTCTGGGTTATAGCTTCTCTAATCTTAGGGTTCTTCTCATATTTCAAATGGGTTTTGAAGTACTCCAAGGCGTTCATGTAAAGGGGGAATGCCTTGCTGTAATTCCCCAAATTGTCTTCATTTACTGCTTGCTTTACGTACTCTATTGCCTGTTCTTTGAAATTGCTATACATCGCATAGAGAAACCTTAAAAGCCCCAAAATTTCACCAAAAATCACCTTTCTTTTTCTTCTTCTTAAAAGACGTAATAACTTTATAAGTTACGAATGAACCCTAATAGCTCATGAAATTGCTTCAGAAGTTGACACCATTGTTCCCAACTCATGGGAAAGCCAAGTTACATGGGCAAATATGGGTGTGGACAGAGTTGTAAGATTGCCAATCATATCACTGTGGGTGCAAATTTGTTGGTTTTGAGTGAAGGATTGGTCTTTGCTAAACAAAGAGGAGGGCTTGATTTGAAGGATTGACAACAGTTTGCCTCTCACTGATTTGGGCAAGAATTCTCTGGCGATTTGGGTTCTTTGTTTTTTTTTTTTTTTTTTTTTTGCTCATCTTAATCGCACGTGCTTGGCATGCCTAGATGGTGCACGTGCCTAGCACCATCCAGGCGAAATACCAGGTAAAAAACCGGTGCGCCCTAGCATCTCTCTTAACATTCATATAGAGGGCACTTTATTCGTAAAGTTCAAAAAGCATGTGTGAATCTTTCATAAAAAAAAGTTGTTTGTTGAATTATAATACTCTCAAATGCTTGTATTCATGATGGCATTCCTGACCAGATTAGAAATCTCTCCAACTTGCGGTACCTTGATCTAAATTAAATAGCTTTTCCACAACATCAGGTCTTTACAGTCTTGATTTTCTTTCTCGGCTTTCTTCTTTGAGATATCTTGATATGTGATGATTTTTGGCCCAAAAATCTCGCCAACAATATGAGTAGAATAAACTTGAGTGACAAATTTGATTGGGTCCTTAAGGTGAACTCTGTTCCTTAATTATCTTAAGGAGTTGCATTTAGAAGGTATTGAACTTGATGAGGTTTCATCATCATCATCATCCTACCATTTCAACTTCACATCTATTAAAATCCTTGATTTGTCATACAACTCCTTGTCATGTAAAATTTATAATGCTCTCAGGAATATAACTTCATTTTCACATCTTGACCTGTCAAAAAACTACTTCAATTGTTGGATTCCTTATGCACCTATAAGAAATATGGCATCTATATTCAGATTTATATCAAAACTATCTGCAAGGTCCGGTTTTTGATATTTTTAGCATGATGACGTCACTTGCACATCTTAACATTTCTATGAGTTACTTGCAAGGTCCTATCCCAGATTCCCTTGGCAACATCAATTCTCTTACTTTCCTAGATCTGTCATATAAATAGTCTTAGGGGGATGCCAAAATCCTTAGGGAAGCTTTGCAATCAGCAGACACTAAACCTGTCCTTAGTGGGAAAACTAGTATAGATGTAGTCCAAAGAGTGGGAAGAGGTGGTTGTTGTCGTTTAATACTTGAGAGGCAATAAAATGTTGAAAGACTAGTTATCACTTCCAGTCTAGTTTGTATACATAAATGCAAATATACAGATAGAGAGAGAGGGACTTTGAGAAGAAAAAAAAAATTGAGTCAGTACATGGAAGTATTTCATGCGTTGAGGATTGAGAGGATCGGGAAAGAACACCCATATTTTAATTCACTCATTTTTTTCTTATTTTTAGTAAAAAAGAAAAGAAAAAATAAAGTAAGTCGTGTTAAGCAAACAATGGGCATACATCTGGATCGAAGTCATATGCACGTGCTCGAAAAGATTATGTAAGTCGTAGTTTTAATAAATGTACAAAACTATGATCTAATTATTTTTTGGTTCTTTATGTTCACATGTAGAAGAAGATGCGTAGAAGATTCTTGATCCTCTTTCTTTCTTCTGTTTCACCCACACATGGAAAATGATTTTGGGGTTGATGAGCCATCGCAAGAGAAATGGGCACTTGTTATTAATTGAGATTTAGATTCTCTGTTAGTTTGTATTATATTTTTAATTTTCTTAATTATTAATATTTCTCAATATTTGTTTGTTAGGTTTTCAAGGAAATTCCCTTCAATCACGAATTTAGGATGGAACGAAAGACTCAGAGAGCTTTGCACACAAGTTTATGTTGAGCAGATGGATCCTGAGACCTGAAATAGAGTTCGGGGCTATGGAAATGATGTGACTCCTGATTTGGTGTCTTATGCCTTGGGTAGCACTTGTAGTTCATCAAGGAGAGCATCGAGGTTAGAAAATCCATTTTGGAGTCTCAATGCCTAGAAATTAAGACCGGGCATTAGGCTATGCAGAAGGAACTGGAGGAGTTACGGGCCCAGCAGTAGCAGCAACAGATGATGATAATGTTCATACTTGCTATGCAGTCGCATACAACCATGTAAAGCTCTCAGTCATTGCACCAGTCAGGACAAAGTCAACCATTCCAGCCTCCTTACCCTATGAATCCGATGCATCCTATTGGACATATGCCTTTTGTGCCACCCTCATAGCATTCTCCTTATGACTCTCATCATTTTAATGGTGTTTCATTAGGTGGATTCAACAGACTGCTTTATGGTAATATGTCTGATGTGGATATGATTAGGCTTATTAGAGGATCAGGGACACATTCGGGTTCAAGTTCAAGTACTTGATGGGATTGTCTGCTTATCTTTATTGGTGGATATATGACATGTTTTTTATTTTTTTTGTTCACGGTGGATTTGTATGACATATATTTGGGACGGCAAATATATATGACATTTTGTTTATATATAATTGGATAATTATTAATATCAATCTTAGATCAACAACAAAATTATTTTTAAAATGTTCAGAAAATTTCCTGGCGAATAATATGCAATTTATGGCAAAATTTCCTGGCAGACAATAATCACATCATTATGGCTGATACACGCGTCACCTAGTCAACATTCCAGGCGGATTCAAATGTCACCCATTCTGATTTTCTGGCTATATAAATTCAATCCCGACGCATAAATGTGTCACCCCTTCCTTTTTCCTGTCATTTATAAGCACAATTAATAAATATTTATTGTCATTTACATCCCCCACCAAGCTTTCCTAGCTGATATCTCACTTTGATATCTAGGAAATTTTGAATTAATTATCCGTCGACACATTCCTCTCCTGGCGCCAGCAATTTCAACGGATATTTTGTCCGCCAGTGCAAAATTTTTCTAGCAGATATAGGTTTTCTTGCGCCGGGATTAGGTCGTTAGTGTCATATATGATCCGCCCCAATTGGCCTCTTTTGTAGTACTGTATTGTTGATGATCATGAAGAGATTGTAGGAATGAAATATGAGAAGTTATTTGAGAAAGATGTGAAAATGTTGAGGAAAGTGATCCAGAGATACAAAATCTTATGTTTCTATTGATTCTCTCAAACACAAGCTTATTCTTCTCAAGTCTATGATTGGTGAGTTTAGAACCACTACCACCTTGACGTCGGAAGATGATTTGGATACATGACGATGTCCTTTCTCTAAAGTTTTGTGCAAGAGTAGGAAATATGAGTTATTTGGGAAAATTCAAAATCATTCCAAAATAACTTTTAGGATGGAGAAATGAATGTTAAAAGTTCGGAAATATTCAAAATCCTCTCGGAACCAAACATTCTTTTAGAAGGTATCATTGTAGTTGTTGCTCTAGACACTAGACTAGAGATGAAGAATATAAGGATATGGACATCAATGTTGAAAATGAATTTGTCTCATTTTTTTAGAATATGATTTTTCATATTCTAACAGTTTTTCTTGCAGGGCTATAGTGATTATTTGTCAGAAAGGAAAAGAAATCAAAACAAAAATCGATCCATGAAAAGGATCTCAAGGAAAGAGAAAAGTACAGTTCGACATTAGAAATGATATAAAATATTTGAATTGTGGTGGCTTTGGACATATATCCAAAGTATGCGCCAGTAAGCCTAGAAAATATATGCATGTCACTCATGAGCAAGGATTGAGATTTCTTGAGTCTTTCAATTTTAAGAAATATTTCGTTGTGTAAAACAAAAATGTAAAAATTTCGAGTATACATAAAACTTATACAATATATTTAAAACTCATAAGGAATAAATATGTTCTTATAATAAGAAGCAAACATACTGAGCTACCTCATATTCACTGGCTCGACTCTCATATATTATTGAAAGAAAATCTCAATTAATAAGTCATAGGTGACAAGGATGATGTACGGCTAAGGACCATATCAATAGAGTAAATGCTACACCCCCAGTGTTTTTCAAATTTTTTTTCTAACTTTAGGAAAAGAAAAATCAATTTTGTCTTTGCCAAGTTTGGCCCTCAATAATTGGAAAATGTTTTGCAACACTTGTTGATCATCTACGGGCTATATTTCCATTTGTGACATGCTTGTAAAGAAAAAGAAAATGAAGTGTAGCTCTAGAGAGAGCAGTCGGTAATTTGGTTTACATTTTTTTTGTTTCTGTTTAAACTTGAGGAAGAAGCAGACCAGAGAGCAGCAACACAACAGATCAGAGAGAAAGACGCGGACCAAATAGAAGGAAGACCAGAATTGAGGAAGACGCAGGTCAAAAAATTTTGACCAGAGAGGAGGAAGACAGTAGATCGGAAGGGGAAGATGCAACATAGAAAGAAGGAAGACAACAGATCGGAAAAGAGTACATAGATCAGAGAGGAGAAAGATGTTGGTCGAACAATTTGCATTGAAGAGGGAGAACAAAGCAGGTGCATCGAAATTTCGATCAAAATTTTTTATAAAAAAAACTGTACTTTTCTTGTTTTTTTTTTTTTTTTTGTGTTTTGAGCGAAAAAATAAAATTCCCAAAAAAATCGAACAAAACCTCAAAATAATGTATTTTTAGCTTTCGCAAGTTAAAAAAAAAAGTGAAAAACTTGACGAAATTTAGTGAGATTTCGCGAAAACACATTCCTTGCTCATGAGGATGAATCTGACACGTCCGCTTATGATGATTTTACTAATAGTTTTTGCAGGGCTTTTATTTCTGAGAAACATAGAAAATCACAAAGACAATGATTTTAAATCAAGTTGGAGTAGCAATAATGCAGATGATGGCAAAAGTAAATACTTATCAATGCTTGGAATTCACTCGAAATCTCAAAGTGATGATAAGGGAGAATGAATGGCTTGAGTCTTAAATCAAAGACCTTAAGGTACATGTTTCTAACTCGAGTCATTTTGAAAAATAGCTTATGCTAAGTCAAGCTTCCATAAATGACTTAAATGAAAAGTGTGAAAAAAAGTAAAAAAAAAATGATCTCTTAAGCAATCAGGTTTTTTGAAGTTGAGTCGACCACTCTCATGGAAAAGAATGAAACTCTACAATCTAAAGTAGAGAGTGTCTCAACTAAATTTGAGAAAAATTCTCTCAAGTTACAAGCTTTCAAGATGGCTCTAAAAAAATCGGTAAGATGTTGAGTTTTACTCAAACCAGCAGAAGAGGAACTGCTTACAATTTAGATGATCCTCGTTCACAAACCAAGTTCGTAAAAGCTTCAAATAATACCCCTTCCAGCTCAAAATATGCAAAGCCTCCGTTTACATCATGTGTATCAAGTTCAATTAAAAACAACTCCAGAGAGTCTCTAAACCTCTCTTTTGTTAATATTGCAATCTTTTAAGGTCACAATGACTTGATCTGTTTAATCAGAATTGTGATTCTAACAACTACTTTAATAACTCAAGAAAAACAAGTCATTCTAGGAATGCAAACTCAAGGAATGGTCATAGAGATTTCAAGAGTGCACATCATTCAAGGAATGAGCATCATCAAAGGATCTACAAGGGATATCTCAAGGATTGCAACACAATCCTCGATTTCAAAAATCACAGGAAGTTTTTGAAACTATCTTTTGGTGAATATTCTAATCGGTATTGTAACAACCCTATTTTTCAAAACTACGTAAATTTGTATTTTTCTTCATATTTAGATTTCAACCAAATAATACTTTGTTAGTTTGAATAATATCACATGTCTCATAATAATGTATGGGTTAACAAAATCATTACTTTTGGTAAATAGAAATTAATTAGCACTAATGTTCTTATTAATATTGGTTTTAATAAATTGTTTGTGATTAGTTAAATATAAAAAATGAGTACAAATTTACTTAATTAAAACCCTAAGTATATTGGCTTTTACTCCTAATTGGGTTTAGGATGGCAACTACTTTTCTCTGGCCGTAGAGAGATTGGTGTGAAAATGAAGAATAAGAGGTGAATAAAGAATAGGGATGGCAGTGGGGCGGATTTTCACGGATATCCGTCCCACTCGCCCCGTTTGGGGCGGATTTGGTTAAGGGTGTATGGAGTTTGGGACGGATACGGATTTGGCCATATCCGTCCCACGGATATCCGTTTAACTGATAAATTTACTAAAATGCCCTCGACCTATAAAAGGGAAATAAACCCTCGTTTCAATTCTCGCATCTCATTCACGGCGCTTGTTGAATCTCACACAAAAGCTCTACCGCCTCTCATTGCGCTCACAACGCTCACACTGCGGGGAAGGGAGGGGAGCCGCCTATCGAGTCTCACACGCTTCGCTTCTACCGCCTCTCGAAGCTCTCTGTCTCCTCTCCATCTGCGAAGGGTTGAAGCGCCTGTCTCTTCCTGCGAAGGGTCGAAGCGCCTCTGTCTCCTCTCCATCTGCGTAGCCTCTCTATTTGCGAAGGGTTGAAGCTCTCTGCTTCGAAAGAACCACAACGAAGCTCTCCGCCTCTCGAAGCTCTCATCCCGCCCGCCTCCCTCTTCCATCCCTTCCTCGCCTTCCTCTCCCCTCCCTTCCCCGATCTGAGATATTCTTTAGTTCATTTTTTTTCTTTGTAATTTTTTGTATAACTTGTTATACTTTTAGATCTTAGATTAGAGAATATTCTTTAGTTCGGTTTTTTTTTTTTTTTTTTTCTTGTAATTTTTTGTATGGATTCTTATTGGTGTTAAGATGGATTCGTACTGGTGTTATATTTTTTGTAATTTTTTTTGTTATGAGGTCTGAGATATCTTTTTACAGTAAGATGGATAACACATAAATTTTTTTTAACGGATATTTGGGCGGGGCGGATATCCGCCAATCCGTACGGGGCGGAAGTGGTTTTTAAATATATTTATAAATGGATTTGCGGGGCGAATTCGGGGATCCATTGTTCCTGACGGGGCGGAGATGAATTTGTTTAAATTTGCCCCAATCCGCTCCGTTGTCATCCCTAATAAAGAAGAGAGAGAGAGAAAAAAAAGAAGATAAAGAGGTGGAAGAGAAATAATTAAAGATAGAAAAGAAAAGAAGGGAGAGAATAATAGAAAAGTCATTTTCTCTTGTCAGTACAAAAAAGATGAGGAAACAAGGAGAGAAAAAGATATGATGAAGAAGAAGATAAAAGAGATGAGAAAATAAGAATAAATGATAAAATGAAGAGAAGGAAGAGATGAAGGGAAAGAGAAGATAAGAAAAGAGAAAATGAAGAGAAGAAAGAAAGGAAGGGAATGAGAGAAGAAGAAACGATAAAATGAATGAGAAAAAATGAAGAGAAGAAAGAGTGGAAGGGAATGAGAAAGAGAAGGAGAAAAGAGAGAATATGAGAAGAGAGAAATAAAGAAGAGAAATCAAAAAACAGATGGGGATGCGCTCAGCACATGTGTGTGTGTGGGTGGGTGGCGTGCACGTGTTCCTGCTTCGAGAAATTGATCAGGTATACATCATTTTTGTTATGATTTTTTACTTTGCGGAATTTTAGATCAATGCGGCTTTTGGAATATTTATTATGCAATTAAATAAGTAAGTTTTTTTTTTTTTGGAAATTGAGCAGGGGTTATTTAGGATCCCCCAAACCTGTTGAAAAAAGAATTCTAGCATTACAATCTCACGTAGGTTTTGCCTATTCTATATTCTTGAACAATATCTTTCAAGTCCTCTGCAAAGGAACTCGAAATGATTTCTATAAACTCAGAATTTGGAATTAAACTCGCCAACTTATCTGCAATCTTGTTGGTTCCCTATAGTCATGACTGATATTATATTGTTCGAGTTGTCCCAACATGCTTTTGATTCTCCTGATGATGTGCCTTAGGTTCCATGCTGAGTTCATATCTTTTGTTAAGTATTCCAAAACTGTGGTGGAGTCTGTTGAAATGTCAAACTTCACAAGATGGTGCAATCTAGCTAGTTTAAGCCCAACCTCTATTTCTTGGAGCTCATGTTTAATAACTGATTGTACATTGGTAGCTCCTGAACAAGCTGCCACCACAGCACCAGTATCATCTCTGATTACTGCACCATATCCTCCCCTACTGCCCTGAAGTGAATATAAGTAAGTTTTCTCATTCTCTTATATGGTACTTGATTTGATTACTATTATTAAGTTGCTTTTTTTAGTTGTTAGATACTAACAGAGTGATTATTTCTCACCCTTATAATAATTATTTGATTGATAAAAAATGATTTATCAAATCAATAGATTATTTATATTTCATGAATTTATGCGACATTTGAAGCTATGTCACATGTATCGTTTAATTTTCTTCCACATCTAATATATAATTGTCATCAATTATTGATGTTGTTTGATATTATAGTTGACAAAATTTTATATTTCTATTATATGATTGTAAGCATATTTCTATGAGTTTGATGACATTGTTACACCAGTTATTTTGGAATTTGAAACTTATATACAATTGGCGATAAATGTGCTTGCATTCATGCCTATGTAAGTGATGTTAGTATGATGTGATTATCAACATTTTATGTCAATTGTGCAATGTATCTATAATGACTTTGCATGGGTATTTGGTGTGTGTTGATTACTAAACATTTTATGAATCATATATTGGTTTGCATATCTATTCTATATGTGTTGATAGCATGACATTTAAATGTGGTAGTATTGATTGTGCAAAGTATATAGTAAAAGCCGTGTCATATTATCATTAGAATTGATGGATATTTTTGGTTGTATTGTTTATGATTGACAAAGTGTCATCATATAAGGCCTTTGGGAAATCATAATAAGCGTTTGGATACACTACACCAAATTGGCACTTTTGTAACAACTCTCAAAATAGTATCACTTTTGAGATGTTACAATCCACCAAACAATTTCAAGTTAAAACTAAATTTAGTCAAAAAAATGAAAAACAGTAACACAAAAAATGATACAATAAGTTGGATCACCATGAATAGTATCACTTTTATAACCATACTCTTCATGGTGATACAATTATTGTATCATTTTGTTTTGTGAAAATGTGTAAAATTGATAGGTGGATTGTTACATTTCAAAAGTGATACTGTTTTGGGGGTTGTTACAAAAATGTCAATTTGGTGTAGTGATAATTTTGAGTTCATAAACTTTTATCACATTGAATTGTATCACTTATAACTACCACACTTCTTGTTGTTTTATAGTTTCTCTCTCCTATAGAGAACTAAGTAACCTTCAGGTTGGGTCTTATGGAGTAGAACATTCATTTCTTAGGGTCTTATGGAGTAGAACATTCATTTCTTATAGAGAAACTAAATAACCTTTGGGTTAGATTTTGTGGAAAGGAAGTGGTTTTATACCTAAAAGAGGCTTGATTATTTATTTGTAAAAAATGTGACACGAGACTTTATACGCATTGATAGCCCAAGAGTGGTTTTTATGTTACTCATATAGTTAGGAGTAACTAGCGATGTGTATCCATATGTGATATGTCCCCCACTTAGACATAGATGACGGATACATTTTTCTTTATATGAGAGAGACATATGGGCATGTGTGTTCGGCACGGAGGTGGTGCGATTGTGGTATAGTCTAAGGTGACCAATCATTAAAAATGAGTAATCTGTTTTAGACAAATAGGATATGGACATGATAGTATTAGTTGATAAATTATGAACAACTGATAACTCGGTTTGGCATGAATTTTATCATTTATGTAAAAGACACAATTATGAACTTTTTATGTGAAATGCATAATTTTGAAATTCTGCTCCTACAATAAGTTACTAAGGTTTTAAGGAGATTGGACAATCTGTAGGAAATTGGGTGTTTGAGGCTTTTGAATGCTCTAATTACCTAGTTTCGCGGGTTTTGGTAAAGGACGATGTTATGAACACTTTTTATTCTTTGAGTTTTCCCAAATTCAGACTGGTTTGGTCAGAAATCACAAAATTTTGGCACAGTAAGAAATTTTGAATTTTCATCTGCGCTTATTTATAACCGTTTTGTGCGGGATGACAAGTTTACTAACATTTCTGCAGGTCAAACTTGCCATGGTCAAATTCCACAGCGTAAGTATAGGTAAAATAAATATTTACATTAAATCTGATAGGAATTTATTTGAATGACACGTTTACCTCGTTGAGGAACTATATGTTTATTAGTTGTTATTTTTCTTTGCATATAAATTCATATTATCGTATGAAAACTTATTTTATTTACTAGAGATGAAGATACTCATCCCAGCTATATTGCTCACCCAACTGAGTTTATGCTTTTTGGATACGTTCTCATTGGAATGTAGTCAGTTAGCCTTTCTCGGGTTAGAGAGTTTTGGCGATATTATTGGTAGATTATTTTATGGGGCAATCATCTTCAAATAGTTTCTGAGTTAGAGTCTTTTGTTTTACTTCAACTTTGTATTAAATTTTACAATTCAGGTCCTAAATTTGAGGGGAACGGATAATTCTATGTAGATATAAGGATTTCATTTTCTCTTTAATTGGGTCGTTACAGGTATGTTCATTATAACGCTAATTATTTTTTTTTTTTATCAAAATAATGATCATCTGCGTACACATTTCAATGGCTATTCATTTCAAAAGTGGAAACAAAGTTATAAACAAGATATGAAGAAAGCTTTTGATGCCTCGTCTCAAAGACGAGTCAATTTTAGTTACAATGCAATTGATTGGAGATTGCAGAAACCAAACGACTTAAAACTCAAGAAGATAACATAGAGAATCTTTATCCAACTCAAAGAAAGAAGTACTCAAGATGATGCAAGTTTAGATAGGGAAAGACATGCTTCATGACCTTATTGATAAAAGGGTCAAGGTAACTTCTACCTTATTTTATTTTATCTCATGTGTTTAAATGATCATAGTGTTGTAATAAGGTAATAATTATGAAGTTATGTCTTGCTTTTTTTTTTTGGTCTCGTGTTTTTGGTTTCTAGTCCTTTGTTTGGGTAGGAGACTTTCGTCAAACTATGCCATATCTGATTCCTAGATAGAAACGTAGGCAACTATGCTATGAATGATTATATATTTATGGTTCGACATGTTTAACATGACTAGAATGTTTATATGTTTATCATTGCTTACTCTCATTCTACTTTATGTGTTTCCATGCATGCTTTAGTTGAAATATTTTATTGGTGCTAAAATACATGTTTTAGATGGTCTACAAACTTATTAAATGTTCAATTGATGTGAATTTAAGGCCAACAATCAGGTTTAATATTGGATTTTCAAAACTCTTCAATTCATATCTTTGTCAAAACTCTTCAATTCATATCTTGTAAGATTTCAATATTGTTTGAATGTCTAAATTGCTATTGGATTGAATTTTGTTTAATGTGTGATGTTGCTTCAGAATGTTGTTATATTTATTTGAGCATGCACACATATCCAGTGTAGGTTTTATGTGCTTATATTCTTTATTTGTTGCTTAAACCCATTATGATTAGTTTGACTCACCTTGTTATTATCTAAGGTCATCTCATTAACCAATGCCTCGGAGATTCTATAAAAAAGGCTTGGAGGTGTCTCCAAAAGTTTCCATTCCCTTAACATGGGGCAATCCCATAGTAGATCAAGATCTCCGTGCTCAGTTGAGACAAGGGAAAACTCAACCCTAAATGCAACTGCCTCAAGGTCACATAGAGTTTATAACCCGACAATGGTGCCTCTCGGTAGTGATACGTAAACTTCATCGGGTAACCCAACCTAATCTCATTCGTGAATTTAAAGAGCTTTTAGATCGATTCCTCATATGACCAGTTGTAATAGATTGGGTCCTTGGTAATGGTCTCCACCTATGAGGCTTCCTTGAAACTTAATTTGTTCGGGCAACCTTCCTCACCTTTGGACGAGTAATTTGCTTATACCTCACCATTATTGTCTTATACATAAATGACTAAGGAAATAAAGGTAGTTCCGAAAGTTACCTAGAGTCTCATAACAACTCACTTGGAACTATTTTGCTGGAACTTGGACACTGCTCCTCGAATTTATAAATGGACATGGAAATCGAAGAGACTCCACATATATAAACGTTGTGACAGTTCGCATCCACCTAACTAGAGCACTATATGTGTCCCTTGGGCTAGGCCAATGGGCACTAGGTTAGGGCTCTTTGACACCGAACTTCCTTGGGTACCCTGATGCAACAATTAGAACACCCAGGGTAGGCGAATGATAATCCATATTTTGAACACCTAACCTAGATATATCCACATTGCCTAAGACATGTAAGAGTCAGCTTGGGCTACCTTCAAGCTAACAGATTTGGATAAGTTCATTCCTATCATTACCGTAGAGATTGCAAACAAGAGATACAGTCAAACTGGTATAAAAGCATGCTCATTTCCCAAGAGCTAGAGACGCAACAACCCCTTATTAAACTAGGATCTCTCTAAACCTACCATTATTTCTCTTTTTTCTCTCTCACACACTCTGTCACTCTCTCTATTTCTACTCCTTAGCTCATTACTGACTTGATCATTGGAGTTTTCACCAGGGCACTCCGCTCGATTTAGAGTCTGTGCATCTACCAACTGCTCGCTTTCATGTCCGACAGTTGGAAATTAGCAGGAGAAGTGATGCAAGAGGATCCGAGTAAGATGATGCTGAGTTTTCACATTGCACGTTGTTGGCACTGAGATACCTTGAATTGGCAGATCAACGCAAAGATGGCAGAAAATCGTGATCTCTTTCCAAATTTGGGTTTCTATGGTTCCTAATTTTCTTTTAAAGTTATTTACTAAATAACTTATTTGTAGTCTTTCTATTTAATTAGGAGTCTTTTTAGTTTCCTTTTAGGATTAGACTTTACTTTTTCTCTTAGGAATAAACTGATTGTTATTTTAGTATTTGATTCTAATTTTTCTTTTAGGAATAGGCAGTTTTCTTTTAGGATTAGGCTTTACTTTTTCTTTGAGTAATAGATTGCTTGTTATTTTAGTATTTGATTCTAAATTTTTTTTTTAGGAATAGGCTGCTTAATATTCAAGTTATTTGAGCACTATAAATAGAGTTCTTCCTCAATATTGTAGGGGACCTTTGATTTGAATAATTTAATTGAACATTAAAGTTATTTCTCTGTGTTTTATGGGCGATTCTCTTGTGTTCTTTCCTTGTGAATTGTCTGTTGAAACTAGCCTGCAGGATAATCGTTATTATCGCCGGCGTCAGTTCGTATCAGAGCTTCAACATCTTCTTGGGGTGAGATTTCATCAGTTTCTATAGCTGGTGGTCGTGGTCGTCGCGGGCAGGTTCTGGACGAGGAAGCCCCAAATCGTGATCGTAACATTCAGGATGTGATGATTGAGGATTTATAGAGGCAAATTGCAGAGTTAACCCGGCGTCTAACAGCGCAGAATTTCGGTAATCGTGAGATGGAAAATCACGATTCTGATTCCAGTTTTGAAAATCCGTATCACAATCGTGCTCGATTATGGGAGCACAGTGGTCGGGAGGATCGTCATGGATACCTCAGATTCAGAGTGGATCTACCCGAGTTTTCTGGTACGTTACAGGCAGAAGGATTCGTCGATTGGTTGAATGAAGTAGAACGTATCTTTGAGTATAAGGAAGTCCTAGATCGTGTTAGGGTGAAATTGGTCACCATCAAACTCAAAGGCAGAGCATCTGCATGGTGGGAGCAGTTGAAGTGAGCACGAGACAGGCAGGGCAAGGCCAAGATCAATGATTGGGAGAAGATGAAGAAGAAGATGAATGGTCACTTCCTTCATTTCAGCTACACTCAACCCTTATTTCAACGACTTCACTCGTTGAGGACCATTTTTGAAGCCTACCAGCGTGCACTTGCTATGGAGAAACAACATAACAGGAGGCCAACGATCATAAGTGATCAAAGCAGTCGGCCAGTTCGCCCTCAAGAATCCCGTCCTACCCAGCAGCCACCACAAGGTAATTCTAACTCAAATATTAGATGTTTTAGATATGGTGAACAGGGACATAGAACGACTGAGTGCAGGAAGTCGCTATTCAGAAGGGGAACAATCTCCTGATTGAGGAAGACGTGGTAGACGAAACTAAAGAGCTTGGAGATCCTATGTATGACACTGATGAAGAGTTGGATATTGTTGATGCAGATGGTTTGCAGGTTGGGAATGTTGGAGTAGTTATTGAAGACGGTGAAGTGCACGAAGAAACTGATGGGTTGAAGGAGATCCATATTCGGGGAGAGATTCATACAAATGTCGATTATACTGTAGATCTTTTACATGCTTCAGAGTATAGAGACAACAAAATCCACACTGGTTGGTTGGACAACATAATTGTGATGCGAGTTAGAACAGAGAGGCCTTCTTGGTATCTCTCAATGGTTGGAGGCGCTTTATATAAAACATCCACTAGCAGCGCAACCATGGTTTCTGACTATGTGGGTTATCTTGAAAAAGGACAAATCCCACCCAAGCATATATCACTCGTTCACTCCCAAATATCCTTGAACATAGAAGGAAGCAAATACATGATTGACATGATAAGGGGAGGGCCAGGAAGCTATAGATTAAGGATGAACCAGTCTGAGCTTGAGATAGAAACACATACTCTGCGTGATGGTGGTCTCTTGATGCAATTGGATGGAAACAACCATGTGATATATGCTGAGGAGGAGGCAGCTGGTACTCGTCCTAAAGGGGTGAAAGTCGACTTTACTATACTCAGGAACATTTTTCTTTTGTCACATATGCAATGTACTTTGGCACATGGCCTTGTACTTTGACATAAACATGTCTTTTGATCACATGTGCATGTCTCATGAGGGAATATCCATCCTTAAGGGAATGGATATCCCAAATTCAAAATTGAATATGGTTCTCTCAAATGTTTTGCCTCCAAATAGTTTTTGTCTATTTGTTTGAATTTTGGCCATCTTAAGCTATTTTTTGCTAGACTTCATTTTCCCCATAACTTGATCCACCTTCTTGGACTTGTCTTCTTGAAGCTTTGATAATGTTTTTTCGACTTTCATATCTTTGACTTTGGTCTTTTGAATTGACTTCTTCCTTGGCTAACTTTGCCTTGGACTTTCATTGGTGCATGCCTCGATTTTATTTCTTGCATTGACGCTTTTAGTTGAGCCTTCATAGTTTCATTTGAATGATTTCATCGATCACTCACAACCCAATATGCATGACTTTATAATTCAGTCATATATTTTTACAATATCGTTCAACTCAACCTATATTTGTTTTACAAACTTAACCAATATCCGTTTTTGCTCTAATTCAAAAATTATTTTTCAAACCATTCTCATCTATTTTGTTTGTAATTGCAATGGACATCTATAATCAATCTTTATGGATATGGAGGTTCATATCGAGGAAAAGAGACATTTGATCTACAAAAATTAAGTACTTGACAAGATAATGTTGCTTATCCGGTATGTTTCATTTTTCTATATATTCTAAAATTTCACTTATCCTCTTTGCCTTTTTTAATTTGTTTACTCTCATCTAATGGTTATTTACAACCATAACAAAAGACATATTGTTGCATCAAGCATATGCTGAAACCCTTGAAGGTTTGACCTTTCAAAATATTGCTTCATTCTGGGAAAGTGTTATCATTAGATACCAAATGTATGTTGAAGGCATTGTGATCCACATATGGCGAAGAGATTACGACAAAGTTGATTGTGTAGCTGTCAAATTTTGTAGGATTTAAGTGATCTCAATGCGATTTTTAATACGTTTCGATTTGAGCTATAAACCATTTTTGTGCGTTTGGGTGATTTGGTTTGATGCGATTTGGTTCGTCTTACTTGGGTGAGCTCTTTTTCAATGGTTGCCACACATAGAGAAAAAGATAGGGGAGAGGGTTGCTCAAGAAGAGAGGAAGATGTGGTCACACTAGGAGGAAGAGCTCACACAAGGATGAAAGGATAAAAAAAATTTGTCTATATTTAATGATGGTGTCACAAATCCTCCTTCACGTCCATCCTATGTCATTGCTTTGTGGTGCTGCAGGCATACATATTAGGCAGTAACTGTTTAACACCACAATTTCCTCTCTTTGACACCCCCACTTATGTCAAACACCACCAATTATTTTTTGACACCACCAATATAAACTCTCAATTGTCAAAATTTGTTTTCTCCCTACTCTCTCTCCCAACTCTCAACATATTTCCCCCACTCTCAAATTTTGATTCATCTCCCCTCCAACTACCCTTTATTAACTTCACATTTACTAAATAACCAAACCCCTCCCTCTCTTACTACTTTCTACTATCTCTCTCACCATCTTTTAAATAAAACAAGGCAAAAAACGAGAGGTTGTATGTGTGAAAGGTTGTGTGTGCGATTTGGTGACTGTGTGTGCGATTTGGTGTGAGTGTGCAATCGATAGTATGTTGTGACATTGTTGGTTGGTTGGTTAGTAGCTCACTATCACATTCAACAAAGGCAGTGAAACACACAAATATCTGTGTGAACCCAACAACCATACTAACACAGGTATGTGTGAAATTCCAACTCGCACTCGCTTGAGCAATCCTTTTACCTGGTTCGCACAGTACCCTATGAGGTGCCCCATTTTTGCAAATAAATTTAATTTATATTTTTTCAATATTCAGATAATAGATTATTTATAAGTTTTAATTGTATCATTTTTTTTCAATGTTTGGCATGGCAAAGAGGAACAAGGATGTTGTGTCTTCTTCGGTTGGTGGTGGTGGTGGTGATGATCCAGTTGATAGATGGCCAAATACGACGTATAACCAAAGGTGATTGTGAAAATGGGTAAACAAGAGTTGAAAAAGAGGAAAAAGAATAAGAAAACAACAACAAAATATGGAGAAAAAAACGGTGAAGAAGAGGAGAGAGGACGAAATCGCAAGTAAATTTATTGATCAAGACGAAGCGGCGAGACGAGCAATCCAATTGCAAAGTCAAGGTAGTGTGGGTGGTGAGGGTGCTGTAATAAGGGTGGGGAGGATGAGGATGACGAGGATAGGGATGACGTGGACTATGGGGATGATGAAGAGGATGTGGACATTCAACGCGACCGGTTGTCCGTTGGCCAAAATGCATGAAAGTATTAGTCCATGCACTCAAGAAATACTCCTTTTTGCGATTACCAAGCCGTCCTCAAATAATTGAAACACTTCGGTTGTGATGCTAATTTGTCTCAAACTCAACAATGGTCTACTTTTTTTTTTTCCTCTATACTTGATCCATACAAATCCGAGAAAGAATCAATAAACTCGTTTCATCCCTCATTATCCTTAAAATATTTTTTTGCAATTATTCTCAATATTTGTATTTGTGTGCCATGTGCACAACAATGTTCTTGCTCTGGGAAAGACTTGTCAATAGCTTTGATCAAACCCAACTCTCTATCAGCGACAAACACGTTTGGCAAACTGTATGAACAAAATATCCCCAATAAATTTTCCAAAGCCCAAGCGTTTGACTCGTCCTTCTCCGAACAAATACAACAACATGCAATATTGAAAGTCTTCCTGGTCGACGTAACACCCACAATCTCAAATAACGACATTCTATAACTATTGTCTAGTTGAATTGACTCAAGATGCGCCAAAAAAATATTGGTCACTCTATTTTCCTCATTCATAATATGTTACTTAATTTAATTATTCTTGTTCAACAAGTGTATGGTGTGTTGCAAAGTCGTTCCCCGTTGTAGTTGAAGTGTCTTTAGTTTCGTAATGACATTGTAAATAGTCTTCGAATATGAGACATTGTTAGGAAACATCTCTTTCATACCGGCCAAGATGTATTGAGATGCGATATTAGACATCAACATATTCTGAAAAATATTATCTATACTTCACTTAATCTGCCCGCAAAGGATTGACCAATGAACGATTTTTCTTGAGGTTGGTATTAGGTTTCACATGTGACTTGCAACTTCCAATGGTCGTCACCTTGTGGCACCCCTCTCAATCGAAATGGGTAACCGCACTTCTTTGCACTGCCTGATCGACCATTGCCACTATCCACCCCATTCTTGCACTTTTGGGATTTTTTTATTTATTTTCATTTTTTTGCTTTCATCCCATCTCACATCCAAAATGAATCATTCATTTAAGTTTATTATAAACGGGATTGATTTTGTGATAATAACAACTATGTTCCTACCAATGCCTTGACACCAACCTATCAAAGCCGACCTCAATGGGAATACCTACATGAGTTAACCTTACCTTATTTGTAATAAAAAAAAAGTCACTATGGCCAGCTACCTCATCCAGTGCTCTTTCCTTTCCATAGTTATTGGTCTCATGATAAGGCTCACCATTTATCTCAACAACAGCCTCATTAGTCTCACCATTTGTATCGACTAAGTCTAGTAGTCAACATGATGATCATCGTTCTACATTAAGTAAATCAAATAACTTATAATTAAAATCATATATTAAGTAATGTAATGAAGAAAATGATCACAACAATGGTTACCTCTATAAGGTTGGTCTCTTCTGAATAAGCTTGAATTAATTTCAGGTTGTCAATATTGTTCGGTGGCATATCAAAATTTATTACGTCAATGAGAAGAGCCTAAGTACAAAATAATCATGAACTTATAAGTAAATTTAAATAATTGGCAAACAATAACAACCAACATTGTCAAACTAACTCTAAAAAAAACACGAAGATAAACTTGAAATTATCAACTAAAATCGAACAACGATAACAAACAATAAGTTTGGAGAAGAACAATCCACCCACCACAACAAAAATTTACAAATAACCATAACAATAATAATGCGACTTCAAATATAAACGGAATAGAAAACTAAACATGATATTACAATAATCACAACAACAAAAATAAATTCATGCAATTTCATCTCAGGTGGAGGATGTCACATTAATTGGTGTGGGTTGTTTTTTTATCTCGAAATTGTTCATCTTCATCGTTTCCTCTCATAAATGGAGCATAATGCACACCCTCACGTCTACGCTGCTCACGCTCACATCCACCATTATCATCCTCAAATCTACTAACATCACTTTCATTAAAACATCCATTTCTACTGAACTTGAACCAAACTCCTTCCAAATGAAGTTGGGGAGCTAGAAGAGAGAGAAATCAAGTAAAGGGGAGAGACACTGAGAAAGGGGGTTCATTCCCGCGAGATTGGGAAGGAAAGAGAGACGTGTGAATCTCCGCGAGGAAGGGGTTTGTTCTTGCCCTAGTCGATCCAAATTTTATTGGCCACAAAGTTTGCAAACATGTTTGGGAACCTTTTTATTGATGGTGTCCAAAAAAAAAAAAGGTGATGGTGTCAAAAAGGGAAATGGTGGTTTGAAAACAGTCGCTTCCAACATATTACTATGGCTAGGCATTTCATCACCAAAAAACCTGATCGGACCGGGAACCAAACTAATCTGGTCGGTTCAGGCTGGTCTTTTTATTGTTATTTTATTCTTCAGCCCTAAAAACTGGACTTGACTGAAATTCTTGGTCTGATCCTCGGTTCAAATTTCTAAAACCCAACAGTAAATCGGCTCGGCCACAACAAAGCCAAATACTTATTTGAAAACCCAAGCCCAGCCTACAACACGCTCACTCACACAACAAACACATTTTCTTCCTCACTCTCTTTCACACAGTTGTAGAAATGCGAAAGAAGATAGAGATTCATGGCGCTCTCGGCTTCAGACCTCCCAATGATGTACACGTTGCTCACCAATTCGCTGAAGGTAGATGAAACCATGCGTAAACCCTAGAAATCCTTGGTTTAATCTAATACAAAACTTGGATCTCCAGTAGACTAAAGCCTCTCGTTCACAAGGTTGTTCAGTTAGGGGTGGACATGGGACGGGATGGGACGAGATATACCCATCCCTATCCCATCCCGTTCATACGGGATCAGGACGGGACGGGATGGGAAAAACCTCATCCCGACCTCGTCCCATCCCAAACGGGTTCGGGACGGGACGGGATCAGCGTGCCAATCTTCTTCACTTGCAGGCCCCAGTTTGCAAGCACCCATGAGTATAATATAAAGCTTAAATGGTGGAACCCAGTCAGGGCTGGTGCTCAGTTGCTCACTACCAACTTGCATCTTCAGCAGACGTGATAAGCCTATTAGTTAAAGACATGAAATGAAGTGTACTGATTGCATACAAACTTGCATCTTCAGCAGACGTGATAAACCTATTAGCTAAACTGAACTCTGAAACTCATTTATCACTATCATTCTATCATCACCTCCGGCCACAACGAGCAATGCGTCATAACGTTTTGCAAGAGATAGGTCAAACCATACATCTTCATCAACCACTAACTTTTATCATCTCAATTCACCATTCAAACAGACATGATCATTACCATAAAACATAAAAGGATATCATACCTAAAAGGTTTGCAACAAAATCAAAGTTCTCACATAAACCATATTAGACCCCACAAACTCTGTCACTTGGGCACTTTGTTTAAGGTCTGATAGTATTATTTGCTACAATTACCCATTTCATAGTTCATCAAGATTTTTCACAAAGAATACTCAAATTCAACAACTTGAATCTCTACAGACAACAACTCCAATTCATGGATATCAACTGAGTTCCAATAGATAGGTTTCAAAGTCATCAACTTGAAAACTTTATTCTTTCAACAGTTTTCAATAATTTGAAGCATCAAAATTATTAATAATTAATATTAATAAATTAGTTCGGGACGGGACGGGATTGGCGAGATTGAAAATCTCCATCCCATCCCATCCCATTCTAGATCGGGACGGGACAGGATCGGGATGAAATTATTCAACCCATTAAGACCCGAAAAAATCGGGACGGGAACGAAATCGCGGGATGGGATGCCCACCCCTATGTTCAGTCGTTCGAGAAGACAAACCCTAGAAGCAACTATTCGTCTTCTTTTTCTTCTTATGCTATTCTCTTCATCTCTAAAACCCAACCAAAGCAAAGCAATATGCAAGTCAAGCCACCACACCACAATTTTTCGATTTTATTCTTTTTGGATTGTGGGGATTGATTGGCAATTTTGGTTGGATTTTCAATTTTACGTTTGCTGGATTGTGGGGATTTGAGTTGGGGTTTGGCATAATTGGGGGAGAAGAATTTCGTGAGTTGAATTGGAGTTTTGGATGGGAAATCATTTGTGGTAGAGATTGGCTTTGAAGAAGGGTTTTGTCTGAGATCGGCCCGTTTCAGACTAAATTGTTGATTAACCGGTCTTATCTGGTTCAGGCTCGGTCCCTAAAAATCCAATTTTTTTAAAAGATCGGTACGGTCCAATCCTCGGTCTTGGGGTACCTGGTTAACCGGACCGCCCCAGTCCTACAAATTAGTATCTCATCAGGCCTGCAAATTGTCGAAAAAGTTTCTCTCCGAAGCAACAACAATGGCTTCTTCTTCAATCGTCACTTCCGAGTCTCTCCTCCTTCGAAACCCTATCCTCACCACCACATCTTATCCTTGCAAACCAACTCTATTCTTCACCCCTCGCAAGCCTTCTTCTTCTCCACTCATTCTCCATCTCCAATTCAATCCTCTTCTTCAAACCCCCAAACTTAGGGTTTCTTCTACGACTGCATCACCAAACCCCTCAAACCCACTCTCCGATTCTACCCGTTCGATCGCTTCAATCCTGTCACTCGCCCTCGTCTTGTCAAAGCTCTTCACCAATACAGTCAAAGCAATTCTTCGTAAAACCCAATCAATTTGCACGACACCCACACCCGAAGAACTCGCCGCAATCGAGAAACTTAGGGGGAGTCTCGTGTGCACAGTGGGGCCTTTGTTCTTTGCAGCTCTTAATGACCGCCCCAGTGGGTATCTCAACACCCCACTCACAGTTGTGGCCTCTGGAATGGCGAAATGGCTTGATATCTATAGTGGGGTTTTGATGGTTAGGGTTTTGCTCAGTTGGTTCCCTAACATTCCGTGGGATCGTCAGCCATTGTCTGCAATTAGGGATTTGTGTGATCCTTATTTGAATCTCTTTCGAAACATTATTCCTCCAATTTTCGATACTCTTGATGTTAGCCCCCTATTGGCGTTTTCGGTTTTGGGTATTCTTGGTTCCATTTTGAACAACAGCAGAGGGACTTACTGAATGGAGGAGGTGGTGAGCATAAGTTAGATGAGCTTGGAAATGGAGAATTCTGCTGGTCGAATTCGAGTAAGGGTTCGGTTTATTTATGCATACAAAGCTTTAGTTGTTTACGTGTGTTGTTGCAGTAAATGTGGTTATGTGCTATGCTACAATTTACATTGGGATTTCATAGTGTAAATGAGGTGGTTTTGATATTAATTTTACTCGAATCAGGAACTATGTTGGTGGGTTTATTCTTTATTAGTAGAGTAGGAGCACTTTAATTTCTCAAATTTAAAGTGACATTTCTGAAGATGTTACACAGTATATGGAAAATGCATAAGTAGTTGTATTGCTTTATTTCATTTTTTTTTTTTTTAAATCAGTAAGATATGCCTCATAGGTAGATTCGGATAATAGTGAGAAAGTTGAACTTTGAGCATTATCTATGCATTAAAGGTACGTATGATTTGATGAATACTGAAATAATTGCTACGAGAGACAATATTTGTAGTTAGTAGTGGAACATTACATAATAACTTAGAGCCACTTTTTAGTTAGGCTTGTTTTCAACTATGTTGTGGCACCTCAATTTAGTTGTTTTTTTTTTTTGAAAGGCAAGCCGGTTTTTTAGCATAGGATCCGTAACCTAGTCCCGAGATGCGACCTACGGGTCGAACACCACCCCGAAATAAAGATGCCTCCAGTGGGTCTCGAAGCAAGGATCTGTGGAACAAGTCCACAACGCCTTAACCAATCGACCACAGCCCCTTTGGCCTCAATTTAGTTGTTAGTTAACTGATACATATACAAAGTTGATAAATACTAGTAATTGAGGGTGGAATTGAAGATTAGGGTTGTTGAAATACTGGTAACTGACAATATTAGGGAGTGGACATTAAGGGGTGACACTAATTTGGATTATCCACTTAATTATGAATTGCAGTCTAATATAGCCCCTCAAAATGCTGGCATTCAGTGCTTCACTCCTTCGAGATTTCCCTAGCGGTACTGCACATGTTCTTAAGAGTAACTGATCCATCCAGCCTTCTGTCCATCATCTTGTCTATAAAATTAGTCTTACTCTTAGTGCTTATCGAGTAATTGACAAATTCCAAAGATCCTTGAGAAAATCATAGAGCCTATTGGACCAATCAAATCATTGCCAGTTATTTCGATTTTCAGAGGGAAAGTTGTCTGCTAGTGTTGCCAATCCTTGAAGTTTGGTTTGTTCTTTAAACATGAGAGCATCATGAAGGGATCTACAAGGAAAACTTTTTTAGGTTGGACATTGTAAGGATTTCTCAACATAGCATAATATCTTTACCTTTCTGTTGAGGAGAGAGCATCGATGAGTTCTACAATTTCTGACATCTACATATGCCAAGAAAATAAAAGTATGAGCATCAGCCTTTTTTCCTCTTAACTAGCATGTGATATTCCATAACTAACAACAACACAAGCAGAATCACCACCTCCATCTCCAATATTTTCAAATTTTTTTCTTTGGGTCTAAGTAACTGCAGTCATCTTTATAATTAATAGCACTATTCTAAAAATCGGCGTAGGCGATGTCTAGGCGCTAGGCGTTAGAGAAATGCCCAGATTAATGGTTGGGCGGGTCTGGACAGTCTAGACGAGGTTTTTTTTTTTTAAAGGCTAATTGTGTTCTTATTTTATTTTTCTTTCATCTTTTTTGGAAATAAATAATTTAATAATTTTTTATTTAATATATGTGTGAATGTAGCAAATGATGGTTACTTAATAGAATTCTTAAAGGATCTGTCGGTACCAATTTTAGTAATGTAGATTTTATCAAACATGACTGAGGTCATTTATGCAATTTGAAGAAAAATAAAAAAATATTTTTATATATTTGTCCACAAATTCAACTTTGTATAAAGTACCCATCATGACCAACTTCAGTCATTTGAGTTTTAATAAATTTTGTTCATGATTGTTAATTTTTCATGTTCTTAAATTTTGCATATGTATTTTGGCATTAAATTGGATGTAATTAATAAGGCATTATGTTTAACTTTTGTAAATTATTAAAGTTATAATACAAAGCCTAAGACCGCCTAGGTGCCGCCTAAGTGCTCGTTGTCAGGACTAGTACTGTTGATCAGGGAAATCAACGTCAGAGGCCTTTCAAGACTTTTCTAATGGTCTCCTCAACATTCCCTTTTGAAAAGTGTCCAAATGCTTAACATCTATATTATAGGGGGAAGGTTTGAGCTCTTGACTGTGAGGACGTGTTGCTTCCATTGCATAGTCGGGCCAAACTGTACTGCTAGCCTTTTTATTGTTTTCTTTGCCTTGCTTTTCAACTTCAAACTTGTATTTCCATCGATCGTTAGTATCGAACTAGTCTTGAGCAACGTCCTTCGAATGTTCCTCCACATTGTAATCTATTGAATGTTAATGAAAGTTTTTGCTGACTATTGTGCATCGTTATATTGTCTACAGATTGATATTGTGCATTCTCAAGCTAATATTTGTGCTCGTTGAAATAACTACTCATAGACTTACTAGTGAATTGGATAGCTAGTGCCGTACGGATTGCTAGTCCGTGACAGTTGGTATCAGAGCTAGAGCTTGTTGAATGCAAACCAGGATGCAGGAACTAAGCGAGCGCCTTAGCGCTATGGAGGAACGACAGGCTAGTCGAGTGCAGAGACTAGAAAACAGAATGGATCAGGCTGAGCAGTTTGGGAGAACAGATCAGTCGGCTTGATGGACTCTTTCACTTGGCAGACATAGTGGATTCATTGGCTGAGCACGTCGATAATTTAGAGGGACGGACAATCGCTATGGAAGAGTCGCCTCACCCCACAGCTCAGGTGATGAGTGACTTCCAATTACAGCTGGAAGATTTATTTGCAAGGGTTGGCTTGCTGACCAAGGCCACAGGGACGACTGATCACCCTAAGATGGAAAGTGCCTGAGCCAAAGTCATATGCTGGGGTACGAAATGGAAATGAGCTAGAGAACTTCTTGTTTGATCTGGAGCAGTATTTTCGCGCGGTGAACCCCGAATCATAAGAAGCCAAGGTCATCATGACGACCATGTACTTAGCAGGTGATGCGAAACTATGGTGGAGAACCAAATATGCAGATATGGAAGAAGGTCGCATCCTTATTAGAACTTGGGCAGACCTCAAGAAGGAACTCAGAAATCAATTCTTGCCTGAGAACACTGATTTCTTAGCAAGGAGGAAGCTCCATACCATCAAACAGACATGCAATATTCGAGACTATGTTAGGCAGTTCTCAACTTGCTTGCTACATATTCGAGACATGTCTGAGAAGGACAAAGTTTTCTGTTTCATGGGACAAGCTCAGCCGCTTCTGCAAGCAGAATTGCAAAGACAGAAGGTGACAGATATTACAAGTGATATTCCAGCAGCAGAAAGGTTTAGCGATTATATGCCTATGGCTGGATCCACTTCGCTCAACAGCTAGAATTGGCAGTACCAATTCAAGCTCAGGGTCGAATGCTCGATCACCTCACCAAAATTGGGGAAACTCAAGTCAGAACCGTGAAAACTACAATTCTCGGTCGTCCAACCAGAATTGGAGTTTCAACAGAAATTGGAATGCCAGCTCTAGCAACTCAAATTACAACAACAAAGGAGGGCAAAACTACTCTGGGCAGTGGAGACCATCTACACCTGCCCCATGCATTCTTTGCAATAGCAGGGATCACCCAACAGGCAAATGTCCATCCAAATCAGCCCTACACTCGTTGATGTCCTTGCTTCAAGCAGAACCTTCTAACTCGACTGCATTGAGCTCGAACCCCGCCAACAGTGAGACCTCCCAGATGGGAGCTCTACGCATGCTCAATGCTGTCAATGGAGAAATGAATGAGCACCCACACAAGAAGGCTTTGCAATACATCGACATCACTATTAATGTGTTCTCTTTCCAAGCATTGTTGGATTTAGGAGCGACTGACAATTTTATTGCCCCAGATGTAGCTAGACGTGTGGGTCCGAACTTAAAAGGAGATGTGGGTAAGTTGAAAGCTGTCAACTCTGAGGCAATCTCTATTAATGGTATGGCTAGAGCTGTGCCACTACAGGTTGGTTCATGGGAAGGAAGATCAAATTTTTTTGTCGTCCCACTTGATGATTTTAAGGTGATTCTTGGCAAAAAATTCTTCCGAGGAGCTGCATCAGGACCACTACCTTTCATGGACTCCTTAGAGTTTTTCGGACCCAGACTACGCATTGTACCAACCTCAATTCGACCCACAACTCATGATAGAATATTGTCAACGCTCCAAGTCAAGAGAGGCTTGGCCAAAGGAGAATATACATACTTAGCTGTGGCAAAGCTAGAGATGGAAGATGATACTAGCAAAATCCCTGAGGAAGTTGCCCAAGTTATTGTTGACTTTAGCGAAGTGATGCCAAATGAATTGCCAAAGATTCTACCTCCCAGAAGGCTAATTGATCACGAAATTGAGTTAGTGCCTGGTGCTAAGCCACCCGCTCGTAGTCCATACCGCATGAGCCCTCCAGAGTTGACCGAATTGAGAAAACAACTAGATGGCTTGTTGGAGTCGGATTCATTCGGCCCTCTAAAGCACCTTATGGGGCACATGTTATTTTTCAGCGAAAACAAGATGGCAGTCTTCGCCTTTGTGTTGAGCCTTGAACAAAGTCAATATAAAGAACAAGTACCCCCTACCGCTCATTGCAGACTTATTCCACCAACTTGGATCCACCAGATACTTCACAAAACTCGACTTGAGATCAGGTTACCATCAGGTCCGCATTGCTGCTAGTGACGAACCCAAAACTGTTTGTTCTACTAGATATGGGTCATATGAGTTCCTAGTAATGCCCTTCGGCTTGACCAATGCTCCAACTACGTTTTGTACCCTTATGAATGACCTGTTCCGTCACCTTCTGGACAAGTCCGTGGTTGTCTATCTTGATGATATTGTGGTTTATAGTGGGACTATAGAAGAACACCTACATCATTTGCGAGAAGTGTTCCAAATCTTTAGGGATAATCATCTCTTTGTCAAGAAGGAGAAATGCTCATTCGGCCAGACCCAGATCAATTTCTTGGGTTATGTTATTGGCAGTGGCAAGATTCGGATGGACATGAAGAAAGTCAAGGCAATCCATGATTGGAACACTCCTAAGAACGTGTCTCAACTACGTTCTTTCCTTGGATTCGCAAACTATTATCGTCGCTTCATAAGGGACTACTCTAAGAGAGTTGTTGCATTGACAAATTTGTTGAAACAAGACCGAACATGGGAATGGGATAGGCAGTGTGAAGCTTCATTCTAAGACTTAAAACTGGCCGTGATGAAAGATTCAATATTGGCCTTGCCAGACATCACCAAGCCCTTTGAAGTACAAACAGATGCATCTGATTATACCTTAGGGGAGTTTTGCTTCAAGATGGTCACCCGGTAGCATATGAGAGTCGAAAGTTGAATGATACAGAGTCTCGTTACTCAGCTCAGGAAAAGGAATTGCTAGCCATTGTACATTGTTTACGGGTGTGGAGACACTACATCTTTGGATCTCAAGTCCTTGTTAAAACAGATAATGCTGCAGCAAGCCATTTCCTTACTCAGAAGATGCTAACCTCCAAGCAATCTCGATGGCAGAAAAAATTAGCAGAATTTGACTTAGTATTGGAATACAAGCTAGGGCTTACTAACAATGTAGCTGATGCACTCAGTAAAAGGGCAGACCTTGCAGTGCTAACTCATACCGATCCGAGTCACACCATCTTGGAGAAGATCAAAGCAGGCCTACAGACAGACCCACAAGTGAAGACGATTATAGAGTTGATCAAGCAGGGCAAAACTCGACGGTTCTGGATAAAAGATGGAACAATACTCACAATTGGTAATCGCCTCCATGTTCCAAGAACTTCTGGTTTGAGAAAATAACTTTTGAGAGAATGCCATGACACCCATTGGGCGGGACATCCAGGTTGGAGACGAACACTTGCATTGCTAGAGAGGGGGTATTATTGGCCGCAGATACAGGAGGATGTAATTGCCTATGTTCGAACATGTCTTATTTGCCAGCAAGATAAGGTTGAAAGAGATCGACCAGTAGGTTTACTAGAGCCCTTGCCTGTTCCAACTCGTCCTTGGGAAAGTGTATCCATGGACTTCATTATTGGGTTACCGAAGGTGGAGGATTTCAGGTGTATCCTTGTAGTTGTTGATCGATTCTCAAAGTATGTGACCTTTGTGCCGATCGGACTTACTTGCACAGTCGAAGATACGACACAAATTTTCCTCAAGCATGTAGTGAAGTATTGGAGACTGCCCGAAAACATTGTTAGCGACCGTGATGCTCGCTTCACAGGAAAGTTCTGGAAGGAGTTGTTCAAGCTCTTGGGATCCAAACTTAATATGTCGACAAATCAACATCCCCAATCTGATGGACAGACTGAGCGCTTTAACTCTATGCTCGAAGAATACCTTCACCATTTTGTAAGTGCAAATCAGAAAAATTGGGAGGGACTACTTGATGTTGCACAATTCTGTTTCAACTTACAAAAGAGCTCAACTACTCACTCCAGCCCCTTTCAGTTAGTCACTGGTCAGCAACCATTGACACCACATACAGTGCTTACCGAGTACCAAGGACCCAGCCCAAGAGCTCTTGAATTTGTCAAAACCTGGCAGAAAAACATTGAAGTTGCTCAAGCCTATTTTGAGAAAGCCTCCCGTCACATGAAGAAATGGGCCGATAAGAAACGACAGATTGATCCTTTTGAAGTCGGGGACTTGGTATTGGTGAAGCTAGATATGTTCAACAAGTATAAACGGACAGCTAGAGCACACAACAATCTGTTTCGCAAGTATGAGGGACCGGTACAGATCATTGAGAAAGTGGGCAAAGTCTCATATCGCTTCAAGTTACCACATTGGCTCTGTTTCACCCATCCTGTTTTTCATGCAAGTAACTTGAAGTCCTACCATGCAGATACCACTGATCCCACAAGAAATGTATTTGCCCGAGCATTGCCTAAGCATCCTACTAAGCCAGATCGAGAAGTGGAAGAAATCTTAGCTGACCGCCTCATCAACAACACAGGCCCGAGTAGCATGTATTTGGTTAAGTGGCAGGATGAGCCTCCTTCAGAAATCAGTTGGGAGCCAGTCGAGCATCTGCTGCCTTACCTCTCCAAGCTGGAAGAGTACTTGAAAAAGTTCGATGCGAGGGCTTCAGCGAATTGAGTGTGGGAGAGTGTCAGGACTAGTACTGTTGGTCAAGGAAATCAACGTCAGAGGCCTTTCAAGACTTTCCTAATGGTCTCAAAACTCAATGTTCCCTTTTGAAAAGTGCCCAAATGCTTAGCATCTATATTATAGGGATAAGGTTTGAGCTCTTGACTGTGAGGACGTGTTGCCTCAATTGCATAGTCGGGCCAGACTGTACTGCTAGCTTTTTTATTGTTTTCTTTGCCTTGCTTTTCAACTTCAAACTTGTATTTTCATCGATCGTTAGCATCGAACTAGTCTTGAGCAACATCCTTTCGAACGTTCCTCCCAATTGTAATCTATTGAATGTTAATGAAAACTTTTGCTGACTATTGTGCATCGTTATATTGTCTACAGATTGATATTGTGCATTCTCAAGCTAATATTTGTGCACGTTGAAATAACTACTCATAGGCTTACTAGTGAATTGGATAGCTAGTGCCGCACGAATTTTTTTAAATAATTTCCTGACCATTATTTTTCTTTCATCTTTTTTTGAAATAAATAATTTAATAATTTTTTATTTAGTATATGTGTGAATGTAGCAAATGATGGTTACTTAATAGAATTCTCAAAGGATATGCCGGTACCAATTTTAGTAATGTAGATTTTATCAAACATGACTGAGGTCATTTATGCAATTTGAAGAAAAATAAAAAAGTAGGTTTGTATATTTGTCCACAAATTCAACTTTGTATAAAATACTCATCATGACCAACTTCAGTCATTTGAGTTTTCATATTTTGTTCATGATTGTTAATTTTTCATGTTTTTAAATTTTGCATATGTATCTTGGCATTAAATTGGATGTAATTAATAAAGTATTATGTTTAACTTTTGTAAATTATTAAAGTTATAATACAAAGCCTAAGACCGCCTAGGTGCTGCCTAAACGCCCGCTTAAGCACTTGGGTGCTAGGCACATGCTCGCCGCCCGTCCACCGCCTAGTGCTTTTTAGAACACTGATTAATAGCAACACAAGCAGAATCACCAACTCCAAAGTTTTTCGCAAAGACAGATATTCCATAAGAAGAGGCATCCGGACGTGTCACGATGATTTGGTTGCCCAAGCTTTCCACTGTCAACCAAACCATAGGATAATGATAATTGAACTTGAAGATTTGGAAAGTCATAAACACGTCTGTTACCTTGCAAGTAACACTCGCATATATCATTGACTCTCCGTGAGACTCCACCAACTCATCAGGTGAGAAAAGGAGGAATGAAGTTGGTTCTTCAACATTGTATACCTTCAATCTTGCATTGGCATCCAATACAGCAACTTCCTTTGTAACCCTCAGAGCTAGTGAAATCTGGTATGTCTTTGTTTTTCCTTGTTTCTCAATATATGTTCAATCCAGCAATCATCGCCCGGATGAAAAAAATGAGCAAATGCAAGTGTCCAAGCCAATGAACATGACTACAAGTCCTCTACATTCGTAAGCATTCTATTCTAATGGGTGGAAGTGGGATCCTTGTCAAGGAAACTAGATTGAATAGAAAAAACTGATGACGAGAGCAGCTAGATTGCATGACCAGCCAACCATATGACTAGTACATGTCTAACAGGACTACCACGCATCTCAGATACACTTGCTCGTCCACAACATTGGTCCTATAGCTTGAAGAAAGTTTGCAATCTCCCTTTCTTCCCATGAAAGGACACCAAACGGAGAGCAACTTGGAATACGATAGTCCCAATTCGCGATTCTACAACTACATTTTCCATGGCTGTCTCCTTTCCCTTGGACATGCTTGCTTGTTGGCATAAGCTCAAAGTTATGAGTTGGTTGTCAGAAAGGAAACACTTTTACTATGTTTATTGTTTTGTAGTGTCACACTGTTACTCTCCTGCTAAAATTAGGAATTTATGGACCACAAGCATCAAGGAAATTAAGTATCATTCAATTGGCACAACAACATCGATCGAGCCTACCTTTTCAGTGTTTTGTTCATGGAGACAACCAAAAACGAAGCAAAAGATGATCTTCCACCACTTGCAGCAGAAGAGATCCTATACAATTTCTGTCTCTGTGATTGAATTTGCTTCTGCCCAATCCTTACTAGTCCTAACAACAAGTTTTGGTCCCAAAATTCATCCGATGCCCCATGGCTCATCAACAACAAGGATTGCAGTGCTATCTTCCATGAAATCAGTGATCATAGCACATGGATGAGTTGCCAAAAGAACTAGAAGGCACCCACTCTAGGGATGGCTGGTAATTGACGTCGCATAGTGAATGTTCCATTTCCTTAACCCCCTCAGTAAATCAATTGTCAGACTTCCTGATTTTGCTCATATTGGTCATCACTTTATGGACATCACCTTTTCATCTCCACCAACTTCTTCAGAGTGCAAAGTTTTTTTATCTTCAAGAATCCAATGATCGAAACACCCACATTGGACTTCTTTTATGTTGCCGTGGTGTAGGTACATAGACTATGATGACTACATTTGACAAACATATCGCTGAACATCTCATTGCATGGGATCTTATATTCTTTGGATGTGAAAGGATGGATGGATAGGAGTCTTCAATATAGAAGAGAATAAAAAAAATGCTTTGCATGGAAGGCCTTATGTGCAGAAACTAGTAATTCCCAACCAGTTCAATACTTCTATGAACTTCATTCCAGAGATTGAGTGGGTGTGTGTATGTCTTTGTGTGTCAAATGGGTAATCCAGTATATGTTACCGGCTTGACAAGTTTGAAATGAAGTGGTTTGAACTACAAGTTCTGGGTTGTAGAACTTCGTTTCTCAGTCAAACCACATCTTTACAGGTACCTGCGGTAGCAAAAGGGACAGAGAACAGGATATATTTTCCTAGGTTTTGGAAAGACGGCAATGGTTCTAATTCGTTACTTCATGCATTGTTGAAAGATTTGGTGTATATCACGCTTTTGGGAGCAATATGGTAAGATAACTCCTCTGATTTCCAAAGAAGATTGGTTAAAAAACACTAGAATGCAATAAAAAAAAATTAAAAAAGGGAGTAAAATGGGGACGGTCAGGAAGGCGAGGAAATCTGCATCGCGAAGCATCTCCAAGATGCCGGCAATACACCCTGCAAGCCTCCCTGAAGGACGTCAACGTGGGAGTTCAGAGGTGTGCCAAGCGTCGGTGCTTTTAGAAAGAGGAGGGAAAGCACCGGAGAAACCCTCCATATTGGTTTTGAGATACTGCTTGCAGAGTTTAGGGTTTAAGAATGCACACCAGCTCCCGCCCACCAAACCCCGAAGGTGCACTGACAGGCTTCACAGGTGTTTATTTACAAGCCATCAGATAGTCTCACAGCCAATGTGGGACTATCAAGTGCTTTTCACTGAAGTAAAAAACCAAGGTGTGCTAAATGGTTAGGACCAATTGGGACGGGCTTACTAATGTCAATGAAATTAATAAAAGGCATGCTGCAAAAGTGCAATATACCTTATCTCACTCTTCCACCATTTCATGTCCACTTCAAAATCCTACCATTTGAGAACTTCCAATTTTCTCAAACCCACAATGGATTCAAATACAGTAGAGTAGCTTAAAAGGGATTGAAACATGCTAAGGGATGGTTCAACAGGGACATGTGAATAAGATCCTAAATAAAGTCCACCCAAAAAAAATACTTGAGCACAAATAAGACTGACAATACATGCGCTGCAAAATGACATGTAAAACCAAATATTTGCTGACCCAATTTCACATAATAACTCTACTTGTAATATTACTCCTCCAGTGCTAGATCAAAAAACGACATGCTTTAATTGTGGTCGATGCATTATGGACTTCGACAGACAATTATTTAGCAAATTATATTTCTTAATAAATGATATGGACTCTAAAGAAGTTGAATGGCATGAATCTCTAGATCAGAACCCATTGGTTTCATAGGTTATACAATTCTCATATATGAAGAAGAGGAAACTACAAGAACAAGATCTTTTGCACTTCTATTAACAATATCAAATCATACCCTGACGCTGCAGCATTGTGTAGGTTTCTTTGTTATAGATGTTACCATCTCTATTTTTCACTACACCAAATTGACATTTTTGTAACATTCCTTAAAACAGTAACATTTTTTAGCTATAACAATTCACAAAGCAATTTTACACGTTTTCACAAATAAAGTGATAAAATAATTGTATCACCATGAAGAGTATGAGCCTATAAGTGATACTATTCATTGTGATCTAATTTATTGTATCACTTTTTTTGTGTAACTATTTTTCATTTTTTGACTAAATTTAGTTTTGACTTGAAATTATTTGGTGGATTGTTATAGCTCAAAAGTGTTACTATTGTAGGAGTTGTTACAAATATGTCAATTTGATGTAGTATTCATACTCGTCATAGTTGGGCTGCCACTTCTTCAGTGCCTGCCGCTGTTGTATCATTTTCCAGAGCAACTTGGCTTCTTCAATGGAATTAATTTCATTAATGTTATTGCTATTGGGAATACATAGACAACGCATTCCAAGATGATGGAGCCCCTCCTTGAAGTGTCGTTCAAAATCTTAGCGGCCCCAGTAACTGTGATCCCCACATATCTCACACTTGAATTCTTGTCCAAGACTATGGAGCTCATATAATCAATAAGGAATAGGCTCCCCATCCCAGCCCATGAGCAACTTGAGAGGATTGTATATTTGTTGCTGCTGCTCATCACTTTCACTCCCACTTTGCATTTCATCCTCTTTGCGCTCTGCTTCCATTCCTTCATATGTTAAAGCTTGTTTCCTCTCAACATTTCTTTGGTTTCTGCAAAATCCTCATTTAGTAATTCACAAAGCCATTGCACTTTTGACTCCATCAGGACAAGTTTCAAAGCATCTTGTTAGTTGCCATTTGATTGTGCTCCACAACATGTGAAGGACTTTGGCAAAATGTTTCCTGTTCAACTTTCCCAGAGGTGTGTGCTTGGTAAGAAAAAGCCTCTCTGCTTAACTGTGCCGCCAGATTTTAGTCCTAGAGCAACCAATCCCACTTTCTGTCACATCTCACTTCCATCAACTCTTCCACTGTATTGCAGTAGTCAAGAGAACTCTTCTGGGGGTCTGGGAACCATGCCTGGGCCCCACTTTTTAAACACATTTTTGGAGAGTGTGTTTAAAGGGGGGAATAAAATTGTATTTTTGCCTCTCAGGTAGGAAAATCAGGCATGGTTCTGAGGCTCCCTAGAATTTCTGCAAGATTAATATACCACCAAAATCATGGAGGGTGAAAACATGTCCACTTTCAATCTCGTTGCTATTCGTTCAGGTCCTTTCAAATTCAGCTTCAACCTTTGAGAACACTATTAAGATTTTGCAAGGGTTGCGTTCGCTGGAAGAAATATATTAGATATTTGAGCAGGTGCTCTAAATATTCCCTATACTTCCTGGTCAGCTTCAGATTGTGAGGTATCTTATGAGGCTGAGAAATAACATCTAGGTAGACAGTGTACTGAAATGGATTTTCCGAACTTAGGGTGTGTTTGGTTGTATGGAATCTTATGCCATGAAAATCCATGAGAGGACCTCTACATTTTAAGCCAAATTGATGTATCACTCCACATCCACTGTTTGATTTTGTAATCAATGGTGGAAATGAAAGTCTAATCATTCATCACAAAATAAAATGGTGGATGTGAAGTGATGCTTCAAATTAGCCAAAAATATAGGAATCCCCTCATGGATTCTCATGGCATAGGATTTATGCAACCAAACACACATTTAGAGTTGATGTATTCATTATACAATCCATGCAAGTCCAAGTACCGTTCCATGGGTTCCTCGCCTGTGAACTCAATATGTGGTTCTTCCTCATACTTGTCCTCAATTGGATCAACAACACCAGCCAGATCCCGTCTATGAGATTCATGAATCTCTTTCAATCTATCATAAAAAAAACACTAAAAACATTGGTTCCAGTAGCTGTTTGGCCTCCGAGGGCAGCAATCTCATCTTTCTTTGCATTGTCTTTATCTTCGTAAATCTCAATGCCATAAAATTTCAGTTGATAAGAATATAAATAAATAATAAAAATAAAATAATCAGTGAGTTGGGTTGGAAATGAATGCTTACAAGTTTTAAGAGTGGTGGAGGTGATGGATTGGATCATGTTTCGAACTGTGGTTCTCAAGGAGATGATCACGGTTGGATGCGGGCTCACAGTAGTGGAAATCCTTGACAATGAGTTGCTCAAGGCGCTCTACTGATTTGTTAGACACCCTTGTTATTTCCAGTATAGCTGACAACATCTTTTTTCTTGTTCTTCTTTTATCGCTTTACTATCTATCTATTTGTTCATGGATTAACAATTAAGTCTTTTTTCTTGGGAGTTACTATGTGTATCCGATTATTTGGCTCGGTTGCACCAATTTTATTGCACCGATATTTTAGAACGTTTCGACTTTGTTGCAGCAACCTAAAATATGTAACACCGACTTACCATTTTATCAATAAAATTATTTGGTAGTTTAATTTTCTCGTTTATGAACATTAATTTATTCTTGACGAAAGCACAAAAGTAAATATTATCGATAAAACTAAACTTTATCACAAATTTTTAACTTTAAATTTTGCATATAAACATCAAAGATATACTAATCATCATCACAAGTTCTACAATAAATAGCAAAATGGTAAGTTGTATAAAAAAATCTTATAAAATCACCGTACAAACAAATTCTCCCTTCTCTTTGCATCTAATATAAAGTGCAAATAATATAATGTGTTCATCAAACACGAAGGGGTTGACAAAAAATACGTAATAAAAAGAATGAATAAATATGTGCATCAATTAAAAAAAATTGTTGCAACTATTATAACAAATTCGAAAAAAATTGCATGTAAAATCAAAAAATTCCTACATCAAAAAATTCATTATTAGAATAATTTTTACAAATCCTCAATCAACAACATGAGTACTCTTATTCTCTTAGTAATTAATTAGAGTTATTTTGGATTTAACAAAATGTGATTGGGTTACCAAACAATTTTTAAAAGCTAAATTTAAAAATGAAATTGGGAGCTTCGAGCCAGGATACACTTAGCAACTCCCCTTTTCTTTGTAGAGAAAAATTAGATAACTCTTTCTAAAACTGTATCTTCTACTTAATAGAAAGTAATTCCTATTCCCAATAACTAAACTTCTAAATCACAGGGGTTAAGAGGAGTACCTTTCAAGAAGGGAATTAATTTCTTCTTTTCTAAGAGTTGCATACATTTCTCACTCATGTGTGCAAGTCGCCTGTGTCACAAGTTTGTAGAAGAACCATCTTCAACTACATTCAAACCAGTCTTACTCAATTTCACCTGAGTCTTGTATAGTGTGCAACACGCCTTACCCTTTGCCACAACAAGTAAACCTTTGGTAAGCTTCCATGTACCATTACCAAATATAATTAATATACCCTTGTTTATCCAAAATAATTCCAGAAATCAGGTTCAGACGAAGATCAGGAACATGACGTACATCTTTCAAAGTAAAAGTGCACCCCGTATTAGTCTGGACACAAACATCACCTATTCTCACTATTTTAGAGTTGCTAGTGTTTCCTATCTTCACACTGCCAAAATCTCCTGCTCTATAAGTAATGAAATAGTCTTTCCTTGGGGTTGCATGATAAGATGCACCAATGTCAATAATCCATTCGTTTCCTTCATTTGCAACATGCAAACATTCACCTTCGCCATACAACAGAGCCATGGGTTCATCAGTAACAGCAGTTGTAGCTTCTTTACCATCACTATTTTTCACTTTTCCCTCTTTCAAATCTCTTTTGTAACTATAACATTATTTTCTGAAATGGCCTGGTTTACCACAATAATGACACTTAAAACTTCTATTTCTTGACTGTGATCTCCTTCTTGACTTGTCACGGTTCTTATCATAACCTTGATATTTCTTATATTTTTCTCTCCCTTTTTTCAGTCACAAGTGCTTGGGAATGATCAGTATCGGCAGACTTCCTTCTAGTCCTCTCATTAAATAAACTACCGGTAACCAACTCCATGGTAAGTTGTCCATTCGGTGCCGAATTACTAACCGACACCACCAATGTTTTCCAACTATCTGGTAATGAGCTAAGAAGTAATAATGCTTGCATTTCATTATCTAACACTATTTTTATGTTGGACAACTGATTCACCACACTTTGCACCTCATTCAAGTGCTCAGTAATAAAACTACATTTCTTGAATTTCAAGTTCACTAACATCCTGATCAAGAAGGCCTTGTTTGCAGCGGTTTTTCTTTCATATAAATTTTGGAGTTTGGTCCAAAGAGCATGTGCAGATGTCTCAGCTGACACATGATGAAATACCGAATCATCTAACCATTGCCAGATGTGACCAATAGCCTTTCTGTTTAATTCTTCCACTCTTCTTCTAACATATCCTTGGGTTTATCTGCATCTCCCTCAATTGGAGGGTACAAATCCTTACAGTATAATATGTCTTCCATCTTGGCTTTCCAAATAACATAGTTTGAGCCAAGGCTAATCATCCTTGTATTGTTGTTATTTTCCATGTCAACTCTTTTAATTGACAATCTCCTAACAATTGCTCTGATACCACTTTGTTGGGACAAATACCAATAAAACAATACCAAGGAAATAATTTAAATCAATAATAAACGAGACACCAAGATTTACGTGGAAAACCTTTCAATGTGAAGGAAAAACCACGGGGCAAATCCGAGAGAATCCACTAAACAAATAAGAAGAAGTACAATAACTTCTCAAGCTTTCTGCCCAAAGCTTGTGTAATACAAGGAGTAAATAACACGGGTTATCTCATAGAAAATTAACCCAAAAGCTCATTCAACTTCTTCTACCAAATCAATCGACAAAACTAAGTCGATATCGCAATCACGCATCACAGTTTGTCGCACAAAATCGCGCCCAAAGAATCAGACACAAAGTCACTTTCCACGCGCACACAGCTGCACCAAACACCAAAGAGAATACTATGTTCTCTGTTACTTATTCACGCATCAGCTTCTCTGAAAAACACTATAAATAAAACTCTGTTTTATGCACCTATTTATACTTGTTTGTAGCCGACCAACACCGCCTTAAATAAAACTTTGTTTCTATTTAATTAGCCAGCTGCCAACTCATTCCTTATTCAAAACAAAAACTCTGTTTTTGTTTCTTATTGAAAACGTTTTTCCTTATTCAACCAAACTTGAAATTATGTTTGATTAATTACCAAAGTTGGATCCACCCTAATGGGCTAGACCTCAACAACCTTCCCACACCTTATACATGGTCTGTAAATGTCACTTTCCAACCAAATGACTTAACCCATCTCCACTATCATTGTGCCTTTCTTCAAATGGCCAATCCGCATTCATACCTTGCCCCTACTCTCACCACCAATACTTCACCAACTTATGCCTCTTAACTGCCATGATGATGTACCACCTACACAACCCCTTGTCCACTCGACTTCCTCCATTCACAGGCTGGAAGAACAACTTACTAGAATCTAATGATCCCAGTGCCATCCTTTGAAAGCAGGCCTGACCCAATAGCAGCTTGTAGACGTTTTATGATTATTGCAAAATATTTTCACCACCAAAGCCATTGCAATGAGTTTTTTGCCTATAGTATGGCGTTGCAATGGGAAGTCTGCAACCAATTCCATGTTGAAAACCTGCCAGCAATCCATGACAAAGACTCTCGCTATAATCTCATTCAATTTGAGACTTTGGAGGATAAAGCTTAACAATGGGCCTTGGGTTCTATTCGGGTGGTTAGTATATGTCAAAGAGTGGGAACCTGATATTACGACTATCAACTTCTTTTCAACTCCATGCTAGATTCGTTCATGAGTACCCTGATAATAAACTTCATGTCAAAGATGTGGAATCCATGTATAGGCTCTCTAATGGAGATCGATGTCACTTCAGTTACAAAAACATTTATTCCATTTATTTAGATTTAAAGTTTGGCTGGATATGTCCAAACAATTCCCATGTGCCATGCAAACCGGTTTTGGAATTGTAGGAGGCCCTTTTATGTAGTAAAATTCTGCTATGAAGATGCCCCAAACTTTTATTTTTGTTGTGGATTATTGGGCCATTCTTTTGGCCATAACTACCTGCTACATGCCCAAACATTCTCATCTATCCTTGATATGGACACATCCGACGAAGGAGATAGATTGGATCTACCATTCAAAAGATCGATTCGTATCAAATGCAGGAAAACACCCCATATCTTTGGCTCTGGGCCTATTATCAGTTGACAATAGTCTCATAGATTCACTCAACCTCCAATCAGGAGGGTTGACAGACCTACAAGCAACAGGGTTGCACAAATTCCTTCCCCCTATGTCAACGGTGCTTCAAACAGTCATCTTAACGACGATAGTATTAATGGTCGTTTTAATGGTGACGACAGTTCTCAAGGTCATTTTCACGGCAACAGTGGTAATAACAGACGTTTTAATAGTAGTAGTGGTTTTAACGGACGTGTTAACATTAACAATGATTACCCCTCAGTGACGGAGATTCAGACATTGGCTTTAACAGTCATTTTAACGGTGTCAGTATCAGGGATCATGTTCGAAGTCATTTCCGTGAGATTGCAGATGGACTATTAGCTATACAGCCAACATTAATACTCCCATTCCTATCCCAGTGATCATTGTTTCAGACCAGGTTACTGAAACCCCACACGTTTCTCTTTATGAACCCGCTTTTCAATTATCATGCCAAGTACACTACGTTCACTTCCACTCCCCATCAATTATGTTTCTCAACCAGCAGGGATCACCAGGTTCATTATTTGTGTCTACTCTCCCATCACTTTCACATGATCATGATGCAACTATCATCATAAACTCTTTTCTTACAACCGTGGATACCCCAACCCATCTCCCTTACATAGAATGGACCAATCCGTATGACTCCTTCACCTACACCCATATCCCTACACCATCTACTGTCAACTCAAGCCTTGTTCTCTCCTCTATTCACACTTCAATGATCAACCCTTCACAACCCTCTTTACAACATCCCTTGGGTTTGGAAACCTCATCACTTCCCCCTTCTTCCCCTCAACTGCACCCCATCTTCACTGAAGTGGACAACCAGCTTAACCTTAATGACCTTTCTCATTCCCTCATCACTCCATTCCCATCCTCGCCCTCCACCCAACCCCCTCCTAGATTTGGCCAAACTAGCTCCCCAACACCCTGCTCACATAGAGTGATAACCCCTACATTTAGTTCCAGTGAACCAAAATCAATTTAGGCATCTCCAACTGCTAAAGTCTTTACAGTAAATAGATTGCTCCCATTCACCTTGCTGCAAATGAATTTGGACATTGTTGATCAGCCTATCTCAACTCGGAAATTCCACATAATCAGAATTCCCAGGAACTAGGGGTGGGCATCCCATCCCGCGATCCCGTTCTCGTCCCAATTTTTTCAGGTCTTAATGGGATTGAATAATTCCATCCCGATCTAGAATGGGATGAAGATTTTCAATCCCGTCGATCCTGTCTCGTCCCGAGCTAAATTTTCAATATTTATTATTAATATATTTATTTATTTATTTTAGAATTACAATATTAGTGTAATTGAAGAAAAATGAATAGTTGAAATCAGTGTAATTGATATTAGTCTATATCTGCAACTACTTGATATTGGTTTATTTCTAGAATTCTAAATGAATTATTTAATTGCAAACTCTTTAAAACTCAAAATGGGATTGCTAACTACATTGGAGAGTTTTATTTCGTGTCAAGACAATGAATTTAATGACTTTTTTTTTAAAGCAATAATGAAACATTCTTCTTAGCACCCAAAATCTACTCATCCTTTTGTTCACTATTCGAAACAGTAGAACAGGTCCACCATTGCCATTATACTGTCCACCTCTTAGTCATTCAAAACTTTGTAGAAATCTTAATTACAGGGTGAATTTCAGCTATCATTTATGGTAGTTTATTATGATGTTGCATACTCAATCTAAGGCTATCATTTATGTGTAGTTCTATGAATTGCCTTTGCGTCTTTTCAACTAAGCAAATTGGGTCTTGAGTAAGCAGTAATTTGTCAAAAAATGAGAGCACACTGATTTTGTCCCGAACCCGTTTGGGATGGGACGAGGTCGGGATGGGATAGGGATGGGTCTATCTCGTCCCATCCCGTCCCGTGCCCACCCCTACCAGGAACCACACCAAAAGCATCACTCGTGATCAGTAACAAAATGAAATCGGGTTCCTCACAGATGCTTGAGATTGTTAACATGTTTTATAGCAAAAAATTCAGGACAAACACCTCCAAGAAACAGAAAGCCACCCTCTCTATTAGCACTAAAGGAGATTTCACTGGACCGTTGATCCCAGGTCTTCACCATTGTACCCGCCCGACACCTTGAATCAAGGCATTTTCCTGTCTGTACCTATCACTGCCAAAGAATGGGCGACCGTCGATGAAGGGTCGCCACAGTCTCCATGATACTTTCCTGAAACACAAGGGGTTTGGGGGTCTCCCTGTGTGTTTTGAAATCTCAAAGCCATTCCCATAAGTCCAATCCTGATACCACTTTTCTTTCTGAAACCAAAGCTTCCTCCTTAAAAATTGAGAGCACACGCCGAAGACTTGGCTACAAACAAAGAACTTTATGCATGCAGCCAAGGATTGTGATTTCGTTTTTTGGGTTAATTTTAGTCTCCTGATTTTAAGAAATATTTCGGTGTAAATAAAAAACGTAAAAATTTCGAGCATACATAAAATATATATAATGCATTTCGAGGGTATGTGAAAAAATGCAAAGTAAATAAATCTATTAAACACATTAAATGAAGCCTAAATACCAAGAAATGAAACAAACGTAAAACCAATATATAATTAGAAAATCATGAGGGTTGTTTAAAAAATCAGTTAATAATTACAAGAAATGATAATTAGAAAAAACTCAAAATTTACGAGAAAAAACTTCGAAATTTTTCAAAAAAATCCTTAAAAAATGAAAATTTAGTCACTAAGTTACGTGTTTTTGGCGAAAAAAACTCGAGAAAATCCAAAAAAATGTAAATTTATAATTTGCCTTTTTTCTTTTCGGAATTCAAAAAATGAAAATTTCGATGAGATTTTGCGAAAACTCATTCCATGCCTGCAGCAGGATTTTCTAGCGGTTTAGCACTCTTTTGGAAGGAAGGTATTAACATTTTCATTATTTCTTCTTGTAAATATTATTTTAGTTGCAATATATCCAATTACCTTATTGATGATACTTGATCTACTTTGTGTATGGATAACCTAACCCTGCACTTAAGACAAAATTTGGGATAACCTAACCTTGCACTTAGGACAAAATTTTGGGCTGATCTTTATCTTGTATGTCACTCTAAGCTTAGACTTATTATAAGAATAGAACTATATTCTCCTCTCTGAAGATAAATTAGGAAAGAACCAACCTCGCAGATTTAATGTTGCTCATTTAAGGAACTCTGTTGACACCCATGATCTTGTTGAATTTTTGCTCAAAGGCTCCCAGTTTACTTGGAACAATAAAAGAGATTGCAATGGTGTGAAAGCTAAATTAGATAAGAGTTTTGGTTTCAACTGACTGAATTTCATGTTTTCACTCTGCCACTACCAGAACTACACACACTTCTTCCTCAGATCATAGAGCTATCTTTCTAAACCTCATTACTAATGTTTGTTTTGACCCTAAACCTTTTAGATTTTTTCACATGTGGGCTTGGGATCCCACTTGTCGCACCATCATTTCTTCTTCTTGGAAGACTAAAGCTCATTGGCTTCCATCTGCCAACTTTCACTTTAAAGCTAAACATCTCAACTACAAACTGACCAACTAGAATTGTAAAGACTTCCAGAACATTCAGCAGAGCATACCTAACTCGGGAGGCCCTCGATAAACTCCAAAATTAACATCCCTCCTCGGAAAATGCCAATGCCACCTCAATTCTTGAAGAACATCTTGTTGAATCACTCGTAGGAAAAGAATTGTTTTGGAAAAAACAAATCTGGAGTCTCGTGGTTGCTGGATGGAGATAAGGACACAATTTTTTTTTCATTTTGGATCCTTACTCCATAGAAAATGCAACCTCATCTTGCATATCAAGGATGACTATAATGTCAGGTGCAGATTGGTAAATTACTTAATCAGTACTTTACTAACACTTTCCAATCTTCTAAACCTGCTCATGCTCTAGAAATCCTTTCTCTCTTTGAACCTATTATAACTTAGCAGGAGAATGACTATCTTCTCCTCATCCCAAATGAATCTGAAATCCTTAATATTGTCAAAGCCATGGGAAGCCACAAAGTTCCAGGCCCTGATGGATTCCATGTTTTCTTTTTTCAAACTTACTGAGAAATTGTGAAAAATGATGTGATTGAGGTAATCCGAAATTTCTACACTACTAGGCAAATGGATCCACACCTGAATGCTACTTTCATCGCCCTTATTCCCAAAATCCCCAACCCAACCTCTCCGGACAAATTTAGACCCATCGGGCTTTGCAATGTGATCTACAAAATTATTTCAAAAATCTTGGCCAATATGTTGAAGCCCCTTTTGGATAAACTCATCTCCCCTAACAAAGGGGCATTCCTCTCAGGTAGATCAATTACCGATAGTGTTAGCATTGCTCACGAAACTTTTTTTCAAAAGAAAAATAGTCGCAGAAAAAAACAGGGTTGGATGACTATCGAGCTGGATATGGCCAAGCCTATGATCGTCTTGAATGGTCTTTTTTGCTAGACATTCTAAGAAAAGTGGGGTTTTCTTCTTATTGGATCAGTCTCATTGAGCATTGTAGCTCTGCATTATCTCTTCAAGTACTTCTCAATGGCTCCCTACTCCCAATCATCAAACCTTCAAGAGAGGCATTAGACAGGGATATCCTCTATCTCCCTATCTGTTCACTATTGTGGTTGAAACCCTTTCCAGGGTATTCAAGCTGAAGAGATTAGTGTTATTAAAGGAGTCAAAATTAGGAGTTATTCAATCAATCACCTCATCTATGCTGATTATCTGATGATTTTTTGTCGAGCCTCCTTGGCTGAAGCCCATAGTGTCAAACAGGTTCTTTAGTCTTATTGCGAGGCCTCGGGACAAGCTGTTAATTTTGATAAATCTTCTGCTTATTACAACACCAATTTTCACCCTCGCCATGCTAAGATGATTATCAAATTCTAGGGACAAAATCCTATAACCCCAAGGATAAATACCTGGGAACTCCACTGCTATTATCCAAGCAAAAGGCTATTGATTTCTATAAGGTCAATAACAAATTGGCAAGCTGGAAATAAAAAATTATCTCTCAAGCGGGTAGAACGGTGATGATCAAAACAGTCTTAAACTCTATTCCGGTCTACACTATGCAATCCTTCATCTTGCCTTATATGGCTAGAAATTTTTGGTGGAATGGGGCCCAGGACAATAAGGCAAAACACATGTGCGAATGGAACCTCATTGGTCTGTCGAGACTTCTTGGAGGCCTTAATATCTCATCCTTCAAAATAAGAAATCTTGCCTTGATAGCAAACAACATTTGGCAGATTCTTAATTCCCCCCCACAAGGAGAGAGTTAGACAACTTAAAGTCATTTATTTTCAAAATAAGACTTTTTATCAGCTCAACATAAACCCATTTGTTGCCTCATTTGCTTGGAGAGCTTGTCTAAAGGCTCTTTCATAAGATGAAAAAATGGATTTTCCGGCAAATCTTCTTCTCAGGTGGTCAAACAGACCTTTGGGAAGATTGGTGGGTCAAGCATGGTCATGTTCTTGTGGATTGTATACAAACTCAATACCTCCTTAACCCCCCCGATATAATTCTCATTATCTCGGATCTTTGGCTCTCATCGTACCACCATGAGCTTCTCTGGAATGAGGAACTTATTTTGTTCTTGTTTCCAGCTTCGATTGTTACTGACATCCTCGACATCACCATCCGCTCTTCTATCTACTTTGACAGGATTGTTTGAACTTTTGACCAAAAAAAAAAAGAATTCTCGGTGAAGAGTGCCACCAAAGCTTTTCTCCGAGAAAACCTTGAAAGTTCTACTTCAAACCCACCTCCATCGCCCATTATGACTAAGCTCTTTCGAAAATTATAGTACATCAAAGCTCCTCCTCGAGCCTTGTTTCTTCTTTGGAAACTTAGCCAAAATATTGTTCCACTTCTAACCAGTTTGGTTGGTCTCCACACGCCTATCACAATCATTCAAAAAATGCGGCCCACCTTTTCTTCCAATATCCTATAACTCACCATTAGTGGACTCTCACCACTTCCAATTGATTGGTTGAATAGCAAATTTTAAGATGTTATCATCCATCAATTCTTCTCCTTTATTTGGGAAACACTCGAGGCTCGTACTCTTACAAGATGAAACGCTCTCTCAATTCACCGTGATCATTCAAACAATTTGGAACATCATAAATGACTGCAATTTTAGAAAAGCCAAGCACAACCCTCAATTGTTTGTCAAGGTTTTCCACAAACTGTGGTTTTTGTGGAAAAGCAATGGTTTCTTACCCCACAAGACACTATACAGTTCTTTTCATCTCATTTTGGATACTGCTGCAACTGATTCCCATATGAGAAAACATGGTCACTCTAACAGCATGGCCTGTAGCAACATACTGAACTTTCAGGGCCTACAGGATGCTAATAAGCGTGACAGAACATACGCTCCCTAACGTCCTAAGAGGATTGATCCTCGATCCTTTTGCAATTTCAATGACTTGAGTGACCTAAGGGATTTAGTCCCTTTTTTGAACTTTTCCGATGTGAGCGGGGAAAATATTGATAGGAGACCAAATCCTTTTGGAAATTTGAATTCTAGAGTTGTCCTGATCCAAGCCCAATTATTCATTGCCCATTATCATAGGCTGAATTGGAGAGATGGAAACAAAATCTTTCCTTCAGTGGACTTTGACAATGTTTTAATTACTTATGATGCTAGCTTTTATGATGCGTCTAAACAGGGAGTTGTGGGAGTTTTTGCGATTGATGTTCATGGTCTGATTTTGGAACAAGTTGCCTTCAAAATTGCTGAAAAAGTCATTAACAACACCATGGTAGAATGCTATGCAATTGAGGTAGTTCTCCTTCTTGTTCAAACTCAAAGCTGGCAGAAGGGTTTATTCATGAGTGACTCTAGCACGCTGAATGCAAACATCGAAGACCACAGCCAAGGACGCAACACAACCTATTCAGAGTGGGTTTGGCAGCCTTTGATCAACAACATCAAAAGATTGTTACTTATTAATCAAAATTGGTATTGTTATTATATTAAAAACTTCAATATTGAGGCTCATGATTTGGCAAATCTCACTACAAGAAAACAGTAATTTAGCGACGGTGGGCAAAGGTATTTAGCGACGGTTCTGACCGTCGCTAAATAATACAGCGACGCTTGGCCAACCGCCGCTAATAAAGGCGTCACTAGGTCATTCAGCGACGGTTTTAAGCAACCGCTGGCATAACCGTCGCTAAATACTATATAGTGACGGTTTAATGTAGCGACGTTTATAACCGTCGCTAAATACAATATAACGACGGTTATAAACCGTCGACAAAATTCGATGAACAATCCAACTTTTTGCCTTTTAGCGACGATTTGCAACCGCCGCTAAATTCCCTTTGATAATTCAAATTTTTTTACCATATAAAAATCACATTTTTCAACCTGTAGTGTTTTCTTTTCATTGGGTGCAAATAATCTATCCAACATATGCACTACAACTTTTAGACTCAAATCAAAAATCAAATATAAACGACACTAAACTAAACTCATATGATACCATCATCACACATTAAGGGAAACTTTAATTTCATTTCAAAATCAATATTATACATGGTCCAGAAGAAAAATACAAATTAAAATTGTTACAAATTGTCAATGTTTACATCTAACAACCATAACCGAATTCGGGATCTTACGAAGACCAATAGCATTCATCTCTACAAAAAAAAGAAGCTTTAAAAGGTCTTGTCCAACTGCTCTATATGCTTCCCGTAGCTCAGACATCCTAGAAAGATATCAGTTCGGCAGGTTGTTCCCCAAGCTAATTAGCTATCCTGCTTGCAAGAAGCCCTTGTTGTTCCAAAAGGAAGAGAACTATTTTTTTGATCTGAAATTTAAAGTGGTCAATGGAACAAATAAATTTGTATAGTTTCACTAAATAACATATAATGCATTTACAATTCAATGCAAGGAATAAAATTATAGTCTTCGAATTCTCAATGCAACGAGAATAAAAAATTTAAGAAGCGAAAGAGAATGTTCGTACTGAGGCCTAAATATTTCATCTAGCTTTACACCATTATGTCCAAGTAATTATATACAGGGTGCTAATAAAATTAACAAGTTTTCAAGTAATAATAGCAACCATGGCATTTCTAAGGAAAATGAATGACAGTTTGATCTCACCAGCAAAGAAATGTTTCCCAAGACTATGGCCCTAATGATGACTTTGCATTGATACGAGTATGATTGTATGAATGATAGAACTCACCAGCAAAGGAATGTTTCCCAAGAGTCAGGCCCTAATGATGACTTGCATTGATAGGAGTTAGGATACCTGGAAAAAAAATCAATTTCCAGGCACCGGTTATGTTAACATACCTGGAAAAAAAATCAATTTCCAGGCACCTCAACCTGCATCAATAAAAATAAAAACCTGTCATTGAGACGGAAAAACAAACAGTGAATGTAAGAACAGTTCATTAAGCAAAATCAATCATTAAAATTTTCAGCTCAAAACATTTTGAAATATTGATTCTTAAGACACCAAAAAGCTATTAAGTGAAATCAGGAACCCACAACTTACTGTGTTCAAAACATGGTTTCTTTGGTAGGCATTTCATCAATGTTCCCTGGAAGATCAAGCAATCTGGCCTGTCCCATTCATTTCATGTGCATGGATAGTTGAAAACAACCTCAATGACCATTGATCTCAAAACTGCTACTGCACATGACTCGTCACAAGGGACACACAAACACTACAAAAACTCACTGCAACAGTGCAATTTGTAAAGCCTACTTCTCCAACCCAACCAACCTATGCCACAACAGGTGCGCATCTAGGTTTACTGCACTGTTTGGAGATGCTAAATTGTCTAATGTACTCTCTATAAAACAACAGTCCATCTCAGTTCCCACTTATACACATACCAACAAACTAGGATTGACAAATAAACTCACCTATTTGCTGAAAAGAAAACACATTCAGGAATTGGAAACACATCCTAGGATTGGCAAATAAACTCACCTATTTGCTGAAATTTGTCAAAATGAAGAAGAAAATGAACCAATCTCCTCTCAAATCCAAGTGTAGCATGAAAAAAATCTGAAGGGGCAAGCATATAAATAAAAATCAAGTTGAATAAAAGCCCAAATCATGGTGAATCAACTAAATAAGCTTATACATGAGGACTTACATATAGGCTTGAAAGTGATCTTGTAAACAAATTGTATTAGAAAAAAGTAATGTAAACTAATGAAAGCAGCCTTCATGTGTAAAGAACATCAAGGATTAATATCTAGTGTCTATTAATAAATAAAAGACTGATAAAAAGAATGGTGTCAAAACATTCTTATATGTTTGATGTGTGGTATATACATTATCTGGGTAAAAGACAAATAGTTGCAAGCAATTGAATTGGTTGGAAAGTCATGAAAAATGGATTCCATTTTAGAAAGTGAGATTGCTCCAAAATGACTGAATCCTAGCACTGGCATGAAGAGATTTCCAAAACATACATTGACCCTTATCATCTACACATAGCAAATACAGAGATGTGAGACCAAGCAAGGTCGTTCCACTTGAAACCAAGCATATCTTTCAAACCGAGGCAACCCAAAATTGTCAAAAGAGGTAATAAGAGACGATATAATTAGACAATCTAATAGACAAATTTTTTTTAAAATATATCAATAGTTGCCAATAAAGAAATTATAGAATCACGTACTGTTGCTAGGAAACCAAGTCAATCTTTCTTCTGGAGGTGAAACAGCAGGAGACTAAACAAAAATAAAGGTTAGCAGCCCTACACCACAAAATCAAATTGTAGATTTAGTAACAGTAATGACAATATATATTTTATATTTTTATCAAGCAAAACAATAAGAATATTTTTTTTTATCAGTCATGACAACAATAATAAAGGAACTACGAACATGGCTTGTGTCATTACCCTGCAAGCTTTCTGGCAAGACCCAAGATAGATGAAGGGCTTCTCAAAATTGTAATTGCTCTTTGCTGATATCTCATAGTATGGAGATTCTTCTTCCTGTGGATTGTGACTTGTTTTGCTTTCACTTGCCTATTCTTGACATCAACCTTGTTCCCACAAAGAACAATAGGGATATTCTCACAAACCCTACATTTTTCATTATTGGAAGAAATGAGAAACCATCCAATGATATCACAACAGAAATAATAAACGCAAACAGAGTATTCTGTGTCGTGAATCTTCCATATAGGATTGTTGGTCTGGTCCGTTTGGACAAGGTTCATACTACGTATATTCATGTTCCTAAATGAGGTGTCTTTCCGTGCGAAGATGCGTCACAAGAGGCTGCAGGTTTTTCAATTTTGTTTACGGGCTGTTTTTTGGTGTTGGATGCTACCGCTGCCTACGTTGATCTTGGGCGTTGTTTGGTTGTCTTGTGCGGACGATGGCCAGCATTTGCAGCTGGCAACAGGAGGTGGTTATAGTTTTTGGTTGGATCGGTTTAGAAAGGCTCTGATGGGTTATGGCAGCCGAGTAGCTGGCTGCGAGGACAGTTGTTGGTGCTGTGCACAAAACAGAGTTGCACACTCTGTTTTCAGTTTGGGTTGCGATGCGGCTATACTCTGTGGAGAATGCGAGCTGGTGCAGTTTCAGTTTGCGAGGGGCTGGAAACCTGGATGCTGCTGGGCGACTTTGCTGCAGGTGGTGGGTGATTTATTTCGCGGAGGCGGGAAGGCTGGGCTTGAGCTGCTGATCTAGGTGGCGGCCTTGGCTACTGCACTGAGGAAGAAGTGCTGATATGTTCGCTGAGGGCTGCTTGGTGTGGCGTCTTGGGCAGAGATTGTATATGCTTTTGGGTCGACGTTTGCAATCGCGTCGTCGACATCTCTTAAGGTTGGATTCTATCATTCGACATGTCCATCTGCAGAACTTATAGTGAGAAAAGCAGTAAACAAAGCAGTAGCGCGTAATCCAGGCATTGCAGCTGGTTTAATTAGGATGCACTTCCATGATTGTTTCGTCAGGGGTTGTGATGCATCAGTACTACTAGACTCAATGCCAGGAAATCCCACAGAGAAAGAAAGTGTAACTAATAACCCGAGTTTGCGAGGATTCGAGGTGATTGATGAGGCTAAAGCTAAAAATGAAGCTGCTACTCGAGACCCTACTGTGCCACTTGAGATTGTGATGCCAAATAGGCTAGACAATATGTACTATAAAGAGTTGATGAACCGAAGAGGCTTGTTAACTTCAGATCAAACGCTTCATGATAGTCCTTTGACATCTAGGATTGTAAGGAACAATGCAAGACACTCTTCGATGTGGGCTAAAAAGTTTGCATCTGCAATGGTACGTATGGGATATATCGATGTTGTTACAGGCAGAAAAGAGAGATTAGGAAGAACTTCAGGCTTGTGAACTAGCTAGGCCTTCATTCTTGATTGATTACTTGTTGAGAAAATTGAAATTATTTCATTCATTTGTTAAAACCAAGTGTGAATTACAATAAAAAAAAATGCAAACAGAGTTATGCAAAACAACAGAGATATAGGACGTTAGGATAGAAATGCAAATAGGAATTGAAAGTGATCTTGTAAACAAATTGTATTAGAAAAAAAAGTAGTAGAAAGGTAGTGTCTAAATGGTACCGCTGAGATTGGTAATGGCATTAGAGATGGCCAATGCAGTGGAAACACCTTTGCCACTGCCAGACTCTTCTCCAAGCAACAATTTTGAAGATATTTCTTTCAGCCTCTCAATCTCTATAAGAAAAGCAAAGCAGACCACACCCACAAAAACATATAAGAAAACACAAGATAATAAAAATAATTAATAATTGGGGATGGGGCAAGAAAGAAATGTATGAAGAGTTAAGTGAAGCATTTGTTCAAATATGTGGAGTTCAAGAATGAGCATTTGGTGGTGCAATGTCGATCTTCATTCCTGATGGTGGTGGTGTCATCAACATCATAATAAGAAGTTGAAGTGAAACTAATAGACTAACCAAATGCGAGGAAATCAGTCACCTTTCATGCTGAATTGGCGTAATCCCCGACTTTCATCGCCAGCTACGGCTTGTTGTCTACTTTTCTTCTTTGGCCCACTATATAGACACCAATCATAAGTTAACATTTGTTGCAAAACTAGGTTTAAACATCAAATTGGTCATAAAGAATTATTCCCCTAAATCTAATGAGATGAACCCCAAAACTGAGTGTTTAATTCTCACTTAAATTGAGTTTTCTTGCATTTCACAGTTGATAACATTGCAATCTAAATGAAATTCAAACGAATTGTAAGAAGCATTCAAAACCCTCAAGTTTAAAGAAGAATCAAATCAAACCAAGATATGTAAACTGAATAAAAAAGACACAAAATTAGAGACTGACAAACCTCATCCTCTCCCTGAGAAAAATTGAGCGGAGAATGTGGTCTCCAGAGACCTCACAACGCCTCCCCTCGAAATGCTGGACGATTTTTTCCGTTCTTCGTCTTCTTGGCTTTCCCTAACCCCATTTGGAAATCGACGAAGAGGGGTCTAACGAGGAGCTGGAGCTGCCCTCACGACAAGAAGAAGCGTCGTCATCCCAATTCCCCTTGGATGATAGACATAGAAGAAGAATAAGAAGAAACAATGTAGTATGGGTATCTATATGTGAAAGAGGAGGTTTATCTTGATGAAACCCATCGTTTCTCTAGGGCATACGAAGGGAAGAAGAACAAGAGATTTCAAAAGGAAATCCAAAGGACGACACAAGAAAGTAAGGAGAGGCAATAAAAAGTTGTTTCTTAAATTAAAAAAAAAAAAAAAAAAAAAAAAAAAAAAAAAAAAAAGTGATGTTTTATTTATAACGACGGTTAAAACAGTCGCAATTAATTAGACCCGCCGTTAAACAATATTAACCTGCGACAGTTCAATAACCGTCGTTAAGTAAGGTATTTAGCGACGGTGTTTTTAAACCGTCGCTACATAACCGCCGCTATTTTGCTAATTTCTTGTAGTGTCTTGCTGGATCAGACTTTTGTAATATTCTACTTTAATTAATTTAATGCCAAAATGGTTTTAACAAAAAAAGACTTACCTTTTACCCGTTGCTGTGACTGAGTTCCAGTTCTTCCTCGACAATCAGATGGATTATTGTGATGCAAGCTTTCACTTTGACTACTAAATGCGCATGCAAGGTGTTATCACAACACCTGAAGGCCTGCTTAAAGATGAACAGTGCCAAGTTTTGCAGCACAATGTCCCAACTCTGTGCTAATGAAGCAGCACTATACATCATGAGAAAGAAGAAGGATCCCTGTTAAGTGATTTTGCATCCTGACTGCTCGTTGCAGTAAAGCTTATGAATGGAGATGACTACCAGTAACTTTGCGGGACCTGCAACCAATTTCTAGGCTCCAGTATTAAAATTTTACTTTTATGTTTAAGGAACTGATATGTATATATTCCTCGAGCTCAAACTCACTCTTTTGGTTCTCCATCTGTCTCGTACATATGTGCTTTTTAACAATTATTCAGCTTAGATCACCTTAACTCTCAATTTATCTTTTAGAAAACCTATTAGAAAAGTTCGGGGGAGTGAGTGCTTTGCTGCCTCCAGTTGTAAGAAAAAAAAAATTAATAAGTAAAATAAAATTATGCTACTCTTTTACAAAAAACCTTTTTGGCTCAGGTTGGAATTATTCTCTATGAACTCATAGATATCACACTGTTGATTAGTTCCGTAGAAGATTGGGTTGAAACATTAGAACATGGAAATGGTAGCGCCTGGTCTCAACCAAGTGTTTACATTAGGAATTTATATGATATTTATAATTGAACTTTACTGGAAATACTTAAGCTAATATTTAATTTTTATTTTAGATCTATTTTTAATTTTTCATTGACATTCCACTAAATGCATTTTGTAAACATTTTTACTAACCCAGATTGAAAGCAAGCTTAAAAAAATCGGATTACCGCTGCACACTCTTTGTTTTTATGCATGCTTTCAAATGCGGTGGTGACACCAACATTTGAACTTTTTTACACCACCATGCTACAAAAAAATTATTTTGTTTGACCATACTATTTGACACCACCACTATTAAAAGTTCTTCCTCTCATCCTCTCTTCCCTTTCCCTTTGTGATATCACAAGCAGCTGCCCGCCGACACAACCATGAGCCTCTCTTCTTTTTCCCTTGTCGCTGCCTGCCACCTCCCTCACCACGTTGGCCACCCCTTTCTCTCTTTCTCTCTTCTTTCTCTCCTCCTCTCTTCTTTCTTCTTTCTTTCTATTTCTCATCAACAACAGCAAGATAACAACAATCTTGTAGATGGCTCGACGCCCAGCTATCACTTCCCGCACCATCCCACACAACAGCAAGATAACGACATCGTTTCCGGCTGATGCCCCACCATCACTGTTCGCCCCACCCCTGAATAAATAAAAGATTTTATTTGTTTTATCTTCGCTTCTCTCCTCCCATTTCAATCTCACAGCCCTAGAGATCTAAAAAACATCGATCTTGCAGCCTTTGAGCTAATCAAAGTCCTTTTGAAATATGTTTACAATTGCCTTCTGTTCAACACTCACACATGCACAAATCACAAAATCAGTATCAACACCCACGCTTTATAGCCTCAAACATGCTCAAAATGAGAAAGTCCTAATTGATGTTCTTCATGTAGTATCATTTAAACTCAACTCCAGGTTCCTGTGAAGTACAAGCCATAAGAAAAAAAATTGACAAATTAATGTTTATAATAGTAAGAGTGTAAGACAACATCAGAACATAAGAAAATTCTACCGCACACTGTAGGACAAACTGCAGCTTGCTCACAGGTAGTAATAAAAAGACAATACCAAGACAATATAAGTAGAAAATAATCCTACACAGTAGGATAAACTGAAGTCTAATTACATTCATGCCCAAAGCCCTAGTAAATGACTGCCAGACATCTTTTTATGAAATTTTAACAAGATGCTTTAGCACATTATAAAGATTTTTAAGAAAAATCAACAAAAACAGAAATCCCACAATTTTATTCAAATGATTGCACATGCAACAAACATACTTTGGCATCACAACTGATTAGCTAAGGGTTGAGTTTACGTCCTGAACAAAAGATGATAATTTCAGGTGGATTCTATTACAATAAAATCACATTCTATTCCTGAAAATCCAAAGGACTCCATTTTAGCACAAATTTATTCCAGTTCCCCCAGTAAATGTTCCAATTACTATCTATATAAATATAATAAACACACTTCAAATCAACATCAAACTTAACATAGAGATAAATCAATAATAAACCTTGCAAAAGTGAACCCCCTACATTTTTCTTCCCGACATTTTTCTTAAAGAAAGTAGTTCCAATCAATATTGTTAGAAATGCCTTGCATTAAATTTTACCTATTAAATCATGTCAGTTTCCATTTGAAGATATCCAACCTCAAAAGGCTGTCACCAAGCTAACGTAAGCTTTACCTGCAAAATCATAACCAACACATCAACTTTATAAGAATGAACAATGTGATGTTCATTGCTAAAATATGATGAAATGATATGATGATTGGTTTTCATGATGCATGCTCGTGGCTGGCAGAGAGTTTAGCTAAGGATTGTATTTACATGTATATTCTCTGGCTTTATACTGCATCTTTATAACTCTACATCTGTTGATATACTTTAAAATCAAAATCTCCATTATGCATGATAGAAACCATGTTACCAATTATTCCTAAAACTAGAAGGTTTTAATTTTCATTATGCGTTAGAGAATTCTTAGATGTACAATCAAAATCTTCCAAAATTCCTATCAGCACTTTCAATCTCAGACCCATGTATAGAAAAGAAATTACTCAAAATGGGGTGTCAGAAGATTGTAAATTTTTTGAGCTCTCACTGGTACATCCAAAGCAATGGAAAACCTTAAAAACTAAAGCATTATTATGGGAACCCAAGAATTTTACTACCAATTAGTAAGAACGAATCGAGTAAACAATTTTCCCCCATAAGGATACAAGGTAACCTAATCTGAACCCTAACAAAAACAAAATTCCCGATGATTAGAAAACCTAACAATTATTAGTAACCAAATAATAATGATGGAAAACCCTGGTGAAAACAAATCTCTCCTCTAATAAAGTAACATACCTGATTTATAAATAATAGAGAACAGAAGAAAATTGGATCACAAGAGGAGAGATAAGCCATTTGGTTATGGATTGCGCTTAGAGGATACATTTATACAAACTATGTAAGGAAGTTTCGTTGAAATACCTAGGGGTGGGCTAAAAAATGACAGAACGATGAAACCGACAATTTGGTTCGGTTACTTTCGGCTGAGTTTTGATTCATAAAAAACAGAAAAAAATGTTTTAGTACATCAACACAAGTCATCTTTTACATCTACAATGGAGGATCCAAATCTCTAATCTAGTCTTAAATCCGATTGTTTTGATCTACAATAATGGAAGAAACACTAGAAACGATGTTGTGTTCAATTGCTTGATTAAATGATTTATCTTCAAAATGTTTTTGCTCATTTTTTGTTGAGATTTAGTTGAAATCGAGTAAGTACATAGATCTTCATGTGTTTTTTTTTTCCGTCTTTCTATCTCTTTCTAGCCAACAAAGGAATTTCTTCTTACACACCGATTAAATCGAAAAACAGGACCGGACCAAGAGGTTCGGTTTTGGGTTGTGGGAAAGTGAAACCGACCTAGCAGGTTTGGCTTTCGATTCTAAGCCAAAATTGGTCCGAACCGAACCGTGAATAGACCTAGAAATACCTTTTTCTGCCTCTCAATTTGGTTTTGTAATTGAGAATGTCAAAATGAAATCATTACAGTGTAACGTTAGAAGGACTTTGTCATGAAAGAAAAATTCCGCAAGGAAACACCTTGTATCAACATATTGTTGTGTTTGTTATTTGGAAAATGAATGAAACTAAGTTTATTGGGTGGTTCTCTTTGACAAAATTGCCTATCCATCATTACTAGAATCGTCCTCCCATCACTGCTAGAGTCATCCTACCCTCATCGTTGAGTTCTATATGGTTTTTGAAATCCCTCAAATTTGGTCGAATTTAAGTAACGAATAGATCCTCACTTCCTCTATTAGGGATGATGAAGCACCCGTTGGTTTAACTATTTCTAGTCAATCTGCTACCTTGCACCATGAATGGATTGCCCATAACTGTTTCAACAACCACATGAGGAAACTCTAATGAATCAAATTAGGATATGCATAACGTGACGTATCATGGATCGAAAGATACAATGTAAAATAAACATATAGGTATCTACTTAAGCATATAAAAGAGATGAATATGACTTGTTCAAGCAAGGAGGTTCCAAAAAACACTTTCAGGGATATATGACTTGTCTAACACATATAAGCAAGTTGCTGCATATCATCCATCCATTCATTCACGTCACTTTGCAGTGTAGTCAAAGCGACCGCTTAGGCGTGTCTAAAGGCGTTTTTTTCAAAATTTCGCCTCAAAGTAAGGCAATGCAATGCGATGAAATGAGGTGTCCGCCTCGAACCACCTCACCCCGCCTCACCGCATCAACTACCTCAGCCTAAAAATGGTTGCAGCCAGCGCAATTGCAACCCATTTCCAGCCCAGTTGCAGCAAAAAGAGGTTGCAACCCACTCTATAATATGGTTTTAAATTTCTTGGTGTAATATTTGATAAAAACAAGATAAAACGCTTTTAAGTTTTGATAAATTTGTCACTTTATTATTTTTTCGAAAAAACATATCATATTTTGATCAGTCTGTGGTCAACATCAATCTTGATTTTTCATAGCATAGTTTAATGATTTTATGCTTTTGGAATACCAATAGTGATCATACTTATGGATTTTTACCAACCATTCCAACAATTTCTTCATGCTCAATATTCTCAAGTTTCTATTCTTTCAAGATGATTGATTTTTAATAATTTAGTGGATATTTGAAAGTTACTTTGACACTTATTTAGTGCATCTTTTCGCTATGCTACACAACTTTATTATATTTCCATTTCAATTCTAGGTAGTTGTGCACTTTTTGTACATATTTGCTTACGATGCTTATCAAAATGATGATGTATACTACTATACTGACATGTTTCAATTTATTATAAAAATATCTTTAATAAATGTTAAGACCGCCTCACGCCTCAGGCGTTTTCAGGCACGTCCGCCTCGCCTCCGCCTCAACGCCTTAACTACAATGTCACTTTGTATAAGGACGATACATCCCTCCATCATCCTATATCAGTGTAATATAAATATGTATCATATCAATGAGGCTTAGATACGATGTGTATCGACTATCATATCTTAAGATATGGATAATTATGGATAGATGTAACAAATGTGAAGTTCAACAAACTTCACCGACATTTAAGAGAATAATCACTTCTTAATCACAACTATTTTTCAAGTTTTGATAAAGTTAGCCTTATAGCCATATTTGATTGGTTTTCATTCCAAGTTCTTTTAATTCTTATTTTTTTCTAATGTGATTAAAAGATACTTTATTAAGCTATACTTGAAAAGATTAAAGAATGGAATCAATAAACAAACATGTAACATACATTGAAACACACATAATCATGATAGTTAAGGTTGCTCATTTAAAATCCAACCCTTGTTTTTATTTTAGAAAGAACCCGTTTCACTTAATTTCATTAAACTTGTATATTACATCCATTAACATTAAACTTGTGTGTATATTACATCCATTAACATTCATCAAGACCCAAACACTAGACAGAATACTAACCCTAAAATTTCCCCCAAATTCCAAAACTACCCATTCTTCCTTGACACTCTAGAGGACCACCATATATTAATTTTTGCATACAAACATCATTTAATGATAGACTTGGTTGAGGTGAGCCCGTGAGAGTCAATTAGGTTTCTTAAAATTCAATTTGTTTCACAACTCCAGCTCTATTCAATTGGAGCTATTAAATCGCAACTGATAGTTATTTTAGAAATGGGCATTTTCTAGTCCTAGAAAAAATAATAATCAATAAAGATTAAAAATGAAGAAATGTATATTTACATGGGATGGGATCGGGAGACAACTTTGTGATACTTCATTGATAACGATTTGAACCATATATCTAATAAGATCCAAAGGTGAGAAAAAATGTTGAGTTGGAATATTATCCCTCTTTCCAAAATTTCCTATATTTTCCTTCCACTATTTCTCTTCCACTACAAGTGGACAACAATTTCCTTTCTCTCTTCATTATTTTCCCTCTTTTTCCTATTTCTCCCCTCTTTCTCATATTTTCTCTTTCCTAGCAATTCTCTCCCTCTCCCTTGCTCACTGCTCAGTTCTTCTTCTTCAGAAATTACATCAACACAACGTACTGGGTCTATGAAATATCTGTCACTTCCCTTCAATCAAAGTTCAATCCTACTCCACTCATATTTTGAAGTGTTATTGTGATTACAAAAGAGATCAGATGGAGCTTCAATCCTAATTGTTTAAAGCATTATCGTGGTTACCAAATAGTACGTGGAGATAATGATTAATATTCAGTTTGTAGCAAAATCAAGTAGGCACTAAAACCCATATATTAATCAAATTCCACTTGATCATTTCTAGGTTTAATATTTACAATAGCAAGTTTGCAACATAACCACACAAGCCCCACTTCAATATTATAAAAATTCAATATATTTAGCACAGATTGAAATTTTGATAACATAAGTCTGCAGACATATTTTGGCCATGTCCGTCAGTTACCCACAAAATTTTCCTTTGTTCTTTTGTACTTAGAGCCTTTCGCTATTGTTGAGTTGAGGGAGAAGAAAGACAGCACAGGAGATAGAGAGTAACTGTGAGAGAAAATAGGAAAAAGAGGGAAAGTAGCATAGAGAAAGGAAATCATTGCAGTGGAAGAGAAAATATAGGAAATTTTGGAAAGAGGGATAATGTTCCAACTCATCATTTTTTGTTACTGTTGGATCTTAATAAATATATGGTTCAGATATGTTGTCATTGAAGCTTTGAAATGACTAGTTGCCCCCGCCACTGTGTCACTCGTATGTCGTCCTTATCGATCAAAGCCTCATGGTAGGAAAAGCTTAAGGGATATGTATGCAAATAGGGTTTCAATGAACATCTTTACATTTCATCATAGTTTCTACTCATTTGGGTCACCCACGTAGCCAACCCTGTGTTTGCTTCTAAACAGATTTAGCATACGTATGTAGGGAGGACAATCACGAGGAGGAGTCACTCTTAGGACCACTCTAAACTCCTTTTGCGTAAATGATTGCCCCAAACTCTACAGAAACTTCTATAGTTAAGATCAGCTATAGTTCACCCAAATGACAATAGAATCTTCCATTGGTTTTTTTTTAACTAATATCAATCTAAGTTGTTGTTAGGGGCAAGGCGGGGTGCCGACGTGACAAATACCTAAGGGTAATCTTAAGAGCCTTGTCATCCTCCACCTTGACTAAGTATGGCACTCGCCGTTGGGGAACAGTACTCGGAAGCCCCCTGACAACATAGGTATCACTCTATAATATCTTTGTGGTAGAAGAAATGTTATATAGGTAATGACATAGGCACATAGCAGCATCATAACCAAACAATAGAAAAGAAAGATTGTAACATTACAGTCAACTCAGAACCAGATAGACTCCTACAACAGACTCATGAAGAACAGCAAAGAAAACTATCTAACTGAAAACAAATACCAGTACACACCACACTAACTCCTACACAGAAAACTATCAGGCAAAGAGACTGGTCACCTAAAACAAAAGAAAAGATAAACGAAACTAAAGTTCACTGAGAAAAGTTCTACCTTTATCTAGAAATAGGGTAGGAAGGTGTAGCTCACTTTATCTCCACGTCTGAAGTTTTAAAGTTTTACTTCTCTATTGAAAATCCAGCTGAATGGCATGGTGGATGCTTCCTTGGCCCTTGCTTGAGCTCTCTCTTCCAGCCTCCTGATCCTAGCAGCCAAACCACATACATAGTCTTGAGCCTTATGACCCTCGCCAGAGAGACCTGTTAACTGTTCCACATTCCATCTCCCAACCAAAAATTTCACGATATCAGCATAGTCCTTGGCAGTGTAGACCCCGAGCCTTTGAGCCACAGCTGAAAAGTTCTCAAAGAGGTTGTCATTGCGGCCATCATACATCAAGTGTGCTGGCATCAAAATCTTCTTCCTCATCATATCTGCAAATGCTAAGACAGAGCCATCCGGATCAATCTCAAGAAGCTTTTCTACTATCTTGGTGTAGGCAGTCTCATGACGTTTCTCATCTGCAGCAATTGTCCTGCAGATCTGCGCTAGTTTGAAGTCCCCATGCTCCTTTGCATGCCTAGCAGTATTCCCATGGGAAATGAAGGTTGCCCTCTCTTGGAATGAGGTGTAGATGAATCCTAGGTATCCTGTAAAATATCAAAAGCAAGGCAAAGAATGGTAGCTGTCAGATGCAAATTAATAGAGAAAATTAACAAGAATTATAGGAACACAAAAGTTATTTTTTGTTTATATTATTGGATCAATGATCTCTATACAGCAATAGGCAGAAAACAACCAAACTGAAAAGCCTAAAAAACATTAATAAATGCATGTGTAGCCTGAATTACCACACAGATGAAGACAAATTAGGATTAACCAGAAGGTCAGTCTTCATCAAGAAGATTCCCAACAGAAACTCGACCATATATAATTTTCAGACCATCAAAAAATCACCAGTTATCCTTTTTCTGTTGTTCTTCTACGTATTTCAGATAGAGTCCAAATCATCTCTGCTAACGTGACGAGTAGCAGAACTCCACACCTCTAGAAACTTCAAATATAGTTAACTCTCTTACCCAAAATGTGCACTCGGTTATCAGTTTAAGATTATTTTCAAGAAGTGCAGAGTTCGAGGACTCTACAGCCCAGACTAGACAATCTGGATTCTTCATAAGAAAGGTTTATATTTGAAGGGTGGAAATCAACTGCATGCATTTCATATCATCAATATAGTAGTATAAGAATATCTGAGATCTCAACTGTATGTCTTGGGATATCTTTGATTTTAGTATAAAGAATATCACCTTGAAAGTAAAGTATGAAAATGACTGAAAGCAACATGTAGTCTTCTACACTTTCTTTTGTAGCCGCAACAGGTAGTATTGTATTATACTTTATTGTATATTATATATATACAAGACTACCGTACTTTATTGTTATTATATATATACAAAACTACCGACCTAGTCACCCCCACCTTTGTTTACCTCCTCTCTCTCTCTCTCTCTTATTGTTATCTCTTCTTCTTGTTGGGTCTCTGTCTCTCTCTTTTAGCTCTCTCTATATTATTGGTTCTCATCTGTAGTTGAAGAAGCTTTATCAATGGTGGGTCTCAAAAAAAAGAAAAAAAGAAAAAAAACATCACAGAATATAAAACCAATTTAAAAGAAATAACGAAGCAAGTTTCAATATATAGTAGGTAGAAATGATTATACCATTCCCGACCCAATAAGATACTGAATTGTCTTCTTGATTTGTTTCATGTCCACTCGGCCAGATAGATAGAGGTACTTGTTCAGAAGGTCCCCATGCCTGTTCTCTTCAGCCATCCAAGCCATAGTCCAAACTCCCCAAGAAGTGAAGCTTGCCCCTGTTTCATCCCTGACTCCATCTAGTGTGTTAAGCATTGTTTGGTATGTTGGCAGGGCTTCCTCCGTAATCATATCTCCGATCAAGACAACAAAGTACTCATCCGGGATCTCCTTGGTTCATTCCCTCAGCTCCTTGACTTGTTCATGAAACCCCTCTGAAGCGGGATCTGGCAGATAATCTTGAGGTTGCCAACATTTCTCGACAGGTTTTAGGTGTATCAAGAGGTTGTTTTCTGCCCAACCGTCCAACAATTTAAAGATTTCTATCTTCAGGGCTGGCATTGAGTGTGTGACCTGAACATGTACCTCACGGGGAGGGGTGAAGGGCTTAACCAAACTTTCAAATTCCCTACATTGAACATAAAAAATAAAAAATAAATCAGGACTTGAAAATACTAAGACCAAGAATCGTCGTAAAACAACATTTTTTTATTGAAAGGTTGGATTCTAAATGTCCTATGTACTTGTTGGCTAATAAATATTATCAAATAACTGCATAAGCACGTTTTTCATGAGGTTTCAGTACCAGAATGAGATCAAATGCTGAAACTCCTTGTTATGTTCTTCGATATTAGTTCAACAGGTTTTCCACATGGTAAGTTCTCAGCAATGCGGACTAGAACAAAGCTCACTTGGTCAGTCCAAAGTTCAAATGTTATGGACATTAAACATTTTCAATGTTTCGTTTCTCTGAATATTCAAATGACGATCTCTACAAAACTAGCCAAATGGATGATACTATTCATATGAAATATCAAATCTAGTCCTTCTAGTTGGTGATAAGGCATTCAGAACGCTTGGTTTGGTAGAGATCTTTAATTGTTAACTAGACGCGATCTTATTATCAATTAACCAACTGCAGTATAATATCTAACTTAAAAATTAATGGAAGCATCAATAAGATAACAATCATTTTGACAGAACTAAGATCTGCCTCCACATTATTATGTAACACAAAATCATATAATAAGTACTTCACAATATACTACCACTTTCAAGCCAGGATGACACAGATGAGAGTTGTACCACTTGTTAAAGTACAAACCACTGCTACTGGTGTAATACTTCACTGAAAGTGGGTAACTTTTCCAAGTATTCCTACCTTCAAAGTTGCTTGGAGACATACTATATACCTACAAGCAATGAAAAGAGAAGGATCGAGAGGCGAGTCTAGTACCACAAAACACCGCAAAATTGTTTGATATTAATAACTTTAATTGAACACTGATCCTGAATTACTGTATTTAACATCTCTTGACTATTGCCAACATTTAGATATTTTTTGCACAAAGAAAAAGAATTGCAAAAAAAATTACATGTGTCAATTAAATAGCATAAGAATTAATAATTCAAATCAAAATGTTAAATAGCTAACATACCAATAAATATATATATCAAAGTCAAAGAAGCATACAAAAATAAAAGCACTTGCTCAACTACCAAAGACAGATATGTGAACATATCACCCACCACTGAAGAAGCTCACAACAAAATAAATAACATAAACCAAACAATGAGATAATAACAAAAATGTTTTTATATCAAATCTAAAATTCTATTTTGCCCAATCACATATATATACATTTTAAACAAGACACTCCAATCCAAGAAATTATATAGCAAGAAACTGAGACTGATTTTAGAGAATATAAGCAACAAAATCATCTCTAATCCTAACAAATAAAACGACAAAAATATATAAAATAATGAAAGAATCCCCCCATACTTAAATAAGAACCATTAATTATGACTAGCCGGGTCCCCACTCTGAAACAAAAGACAAGGAGAAAGTTACACATCTTTACATAAATCCAGCTGGATTAACAGGTAACTGCATCCACCTGGCTCATTCAATAGAAATATAGCCTAAATAATAATTTAAATAAATAAAAAAGACTAATTCTAGAAGCACCAAAAAAATGAAAAAAGAAAAATCCCATTTAATAACTCTCAGAAGAACCAAGAAAATCCCATATAGAATATAACAAATAAATGTCACATGGAAGAATCAGCAGAATGAAGAAGAGATGCAAAGAATTTTTGTTGAAATAAATACAAAAAATCCACAATTTTTTAATCAAAATATGAGGCAGAAATCACAATATCAATCGAAATAAGAAAATCAAAATCAAACTAATGACCATAACATACAGCAAAAGAATCCATTGTTGCAACAGATAAATAAGGAGAATTGATACTTCCATTGAACTAGAAGAACCCAAATCACTTTTAGAAAATTTAGACAGAAAATGAAAAACCAAATAAAAGTAAAAGTTCAACGATTTTCCATAAACACTCAACAAGTAATCCATCAAAGAACAACAAAACACAATCAATTAAGAACCCAGAAACAACTGCAGAATCAAAGAAAATTTCTAAAAAATGCCATAACCCCCACATCTTGAACCAACACCATTGCTCAAGCACGATAACCCATTTAGCAAAATCCAAATTTGAACCTAATTAGAAACAAAATGCAAACACCCATGTCGCTAAATGGAAATTTAAATGGACAGGTTCAATGAAATTTGATAATCAAACAAGATAAATGGAAGTTGTGAGTGTTTACTTAGTGGAGGTGGTACGAAGGCTGGACGCCATGACAAACTTGGGAGATCGGAGATTAGCTGCAGGAGGAAGACCAAATGATGGGTATTTGTGAGATTGAAGGGAAAGAGAGTTGAGCTTCAAAGGCAGAACCATTTCTCTCACAAAACGTTCACTTTGTTGGTTTATCTTTCCTACACAAAACTAGAGAGACAAGAAAGTGAATCCACACTACACAAATCAGACTGAAAGAGAAGAATTGTATAAATAGACAAACATATCATTAAATTACCCTTTCCATTTCAACATATTTATTTGAATGCCATTTCTTATTTCAATTTGCTTTTTTAATGCCATTTATTATTACCATGTTCAACATAAGCCTTACACGTCATGTTCAATAAGTTTTACAGATCGTAAACGAAATAAACCGCACATCATGATCACTAATGCATTTACATGATTTTAATGAGCCCAATTTGTGTGATTCGTTCCATCCCTATTGTTAGGCCACTGAATTATTGGAAAAAGTATAGCAGGACCCTCATCCTCATCCCCGTCGCTACCATTTTCACATGCATCATCACTACATATTTTATCACGATCTTATTCTCGCAAAAAAAATTTTATGACATGCAACACAAGCAAATATTATCTTTGTTTGTGTGTGAATAACATGGTGTCTAAAGCATTGGGTGATGAATAACAAAAGTTGAGCAACCCTATCTTTGAGACAATACCATGTACTTTGATAAGGCGTCAGCAATCTAGGAACCAACGGACCTTCAACGTCCACAATACAATATAGGTATATATTAGTTTTCATTTTTAGGATCTTAGTGAATTACCACCAAACTTTTTTTTTAATAGAAGAAAACAATTGTATGAAATATCATTGGCTATAGTTGATCTACAGTCATCCCAACTCACAACATTTATAAAAAAACGACCATCATTAGCACCCGAGTGGACCTCTTCCAACTAGCAATCGCATAAGTAAATGTCGTGTCCAAAAGTGCATGCCGCAAGAACGTAAATAGAATGCAACTAATACCTACCAACTTCATTGCAATCTCTATAAAGTACTCATGTTAAATCGGCAATATCGTATCTTTGGGAAGAAAGTTGAACAGCTCTCTCAGATTGGCGACTGACGGTATTTTTTAGACGACCGTAGTGTACCACAGTAGGGCTTAAGTAATATAGGTACCAACAGAAATTCACATCCGCAATATGAAGAAAACAATTTTTTATGGTCAGCAGTGAATTGCTACCAACTACATTTTTTATGCAAATATGAAGAAAACAATTGTATGAAATACAATTGGGTATAGTTAATCAACAGCCATCCTGACTCACTGCATTTATAAAAATTCAACCATTGTGAGCACACCTGAGTGGACCCCTCTCAACGAGCAACCACATAAGTAAATGTCAAGTCCACAACTTCATCAGTCTATATAAAGTGCTCTCATTAAACCCCTCCTATCAGTGATAATCATCAATGCAACTAATACAGTCACCAACAAGAAAAATGTGTAGCCTTGTTTTATGCCTGTAAATAGTACCTATTCACCATGAAACAAACTAAATTCATTTAACATTGAGGGCTGACAATTGGCCATGTAATTCTAGTCATTTGTTTCACATTTGAACCAATAGTATATTTCCCAGTGTATTTCATACCTTCAGAAATCAGCTTTTCAAATGATACTGATGATGATTGAGTGGCACTCATAGTTCTCATGCGTTGTATATATCAACCTAAAGCCTACCCTTTTTCCATTAACAAATGACAATTGTCCAAAATAAGCATAGAGTTGTATAGGGAGTAAAAAGTAGGACTCACATTCTTATTTCTCATGCTACTATGGCACAAAGTGAGTTAAGACATTGCAATATCTACATGGACAAGACGTTCTTGTTTCAGGCAATATGAATTTCCATCGATCTCATATATAAGATGGTAGAGGTATCACAATTTTTCCAAAGGGGTAAAGACAATACCTTGGAAATGAGAGTAAAGAGACAGTACCCATCTTCCAGTTTCTTTTCTTTTGTCCAGGGTTCACTTCTATAGATTGTAAATCAAGACCCTAAGAGATCAATCAACAATTTAGCATGATCACTTTTTAACAGATTGAGAACAATATTATTCATCACAATGTAACCTAATCCTCCTCCTCCTCTTTTAAGAGAGTTGAATCAATCACTCACTATAGCCTTAATAAAAAATTTATAATCCCACAAAAATGAGTAAAATAGCTAAAACAGCAAACGAAACGAAAAGTAGTAGGAAATGGTAGAAAGAGGGGTCGATTACCTGAAGAAGAAGAAGAAAGGGATCTGCTCTGCGGTGCTCTCTCTCGCAAATGGAGCTTCAAACACCTACAAAGATTACCCAAAGAAACCAAACAGAATTTTGACGAACAGAACTCACTCTCGTTTTGGACAAATAGGATGTCAATCCTATTTAGTATTTACTTAAAAAATAGAATGTCTTAATTAGAACAATATTTTATTTAAAGAATATTAGTTTGTTTTGAATTAGGAGTTATTGTTTAATTAGAATTAGGCTTGAATTCAATTAGAAAGTATTATTTTTAGAATTAGGTTTGAATTCAATTAGGAAGAATTATTTTTGCTTTTAGTTATAAATACATATGATGTAATAGAGTTTAGGCAAGCAATACAAATTTTTTATTTTAGTTTATTGGTGGCTGATCCCCAATTAAAGGATTTAGGTGGTTTGATCTCCAATCAAAATGTCAAGGTCTCTATTATTAGATATCAGAACATCATCGATTATGAGCCTAAATTTTTTTTTTTTTTGTTACTTCGACATAATCACAACAACCTACCTTCATCATAGCAACCACGACATCCATCATCACAACAACCACGATATCCATCATCAACAACCTACCTTCATCACAGCAACAACAAGTCGCCATCCACAGTCACAACCCTTCTAGCCATCACCATTCAGATATTTCCATATTCCATTTGCCTAACTTCTCTCTCGAAATCTCCCTCCTGTTCATCGCTTCAATCCATCTCACCACAGGAACGTCACCGATCGACCGTCGCTTCAAACCATCTCACCACCGACCGTCATCCAGTCTCCACCTCGCCATCCAATTTCTTCATCGCCTCCATCCCGATCGCAGTCCTCTTCTTCAATTACAATAGAACAAAGAGAAGACACAGTAGCAGAGATCGAAAGTGACGAAGAGAGATTTCACTCTACTCACCGCGTTATTTGCACCCATAGAGATTTTCCCCAGTCCGTCCCTTAATTTTCTTTCGGATATTCACACCACACCAACAACCCTCGTTATAATGATTGTTGCTGAATTACAGGAGAAAGTCGATGAGCTTACTGCTCAAGTTACTAGGATCTCATCCCACCTCCACCCACTTGAGACCACTAATGCCACTATTCTAGAGGCATTAAGGAATCTCCAGCCATTTCGCCCGGCACCATTCGTTCAACCGGATCAACAACGGCCAATTGTTCCTATTTCTTACAAGGGCCTCCATATTGATTTCTCCCGTTTCGATGGAACTGATCCGTATGGTTGGTTATTTCAGGCCGAGTGGTACCAGGAATTCAATGGGCTTTCCAGCGAACAGATGCTTCCCATTGCCGCTCTTCACCTTTAGGGTGATGCCAACTCTTGGTACCGATGGATTCGCCAATCGCTGGGCACATTAACTTGGCAACAGTTTTCGAAAGCTCTTTGCTCTCGCTTTGGCTCTCGCGAACATATCAATCCGTGTAGTTTTCTTTCCAAGTTAGTACAATGAGGCACAGTTCGCTCATTTATTACCGAGTTCGAGAAGCTATCTAATTTGGTGCCCGATTTGTCTGAATCTCATCAAATTAGCATTTTTCTATCTGGTTTGCATGTTGATATTCAAGCAGGAGTCAGGATGCTACACCCTACCAATATTACACATGCTTTCGAGTTGGCTTTATGTCTAGAAGATGTGATTAATGCTACTCGATCTAAAGGGCTTGTCCAAAATTTTGCTAACCCTGTGACTGCTGCAAATTCTTCAAAGCCTGTTACTAGTCTACCACCAGGTGTTAAACGTTTGTCATGGGCTGAACAACAAGAACGTCGTACCAAAGGACTTTGCTTTAACTGTGATGAAGTATATAAGCGCAGTGTTCAAAGCCTGTTACTAGTCTACCATCAGCCTTATTAAAAAATAAAATAAAAATCGCCTAGAGCCCGCCTAGGCCGCCCAGACTGCCCAAAACCGCCCAGCCATTAATCTGGGTGGTTTTTCACCTTCTAGCGCCTAGGCAGAATTTTAGAACACTGTAATAAGCGTGACCATCGTTGTCCTCAGCCCCACGTTTTGCTCCTCGAGGGTAATAAAGAAGAAGAAGACGATTCTGATGTTGAGCCTCCTATTCCAGATCATACTTTATCTGAACCTCCTCTAAAGATTTCTCTTCATGCTCTTCTCGGGTCCACACGGCCTGAAACCATGCATATCACTGGACAATTAAAACACAGGACTTGCACTGTCCTTGTTGACTCTGGTTCAACTCATAATTTTTTGCACCCGTATTTTACCAAACAATATGGGTTTCCAATCCACAAAGATGGTGCTTTATGCGTCATGATTGCGGATGGTGGCCAATTGCATAGTCCAGGCTATTGTCAGGATGTTTCCCTTAAATTACAAGATTATAAGTTCCACGACCACTTCTTCCTTCTGGGTATCACTGGATGTGATGTGGTTCTAGGTGCTGAATGGCTTCGCTTTTTGGGTGTTATTACTTGGGACTTTTCCAAGCTGATTATGACCTTCTTAGTGGCAAATCGTACTTATATATTAATTGGCAACAATTCTCCTATGGTCATGTTCATGGATAGTATCACGGTCCATCATTCTTTACGACAGGAACGTCACAGCATTCTTTTACAGTTAACTTAGAAAGTTGACCTGGGCGCTTCCATTCCAGTTGTCGTTCAACCACTTATTGCTGAATTTTCGGATGTCTTTGGCAATCCCAACACCCTTCCCCCGCCCAAGCACATGATCACCATATTCTGATTTTACCAAATGCTTCTCCAGTAAATGTTCGGCCATATCGTTACCCTCACTTTCAAAATGCCGAAATTGATAAAGTTGTATCTGAATTGAAGGGTGTGGGCCTTATTCGACCCAATACCAGCCCTTATTCTTCACCGGTTCTCTTGGTAAAAAAGAAGGATGGTTCTTGGAACATGTGTGTTGACTATCGAGCCCTTAATAAAATCACTATTAAGGACCGCTTTTCAATTCCGATTGTGGATGAATTATTGGACGAACTGCACGGCACATTGGTGTTTTCTAAGATCGATTTACGCCGCTCGGGTTATCACCAAATTCGGGTTCATGAACAAGATATTTCCAAGACGGCTTTTCGCACACACGATGGTCACTATGAGTTTTTGGTTATGCCCTTCGGGTTGAGCAATGCCCCAGCCACTTTTCAAAGTTTGATGAATGACATTTTTCGTCCTCACTTGCGTAACTTTGTCCTAGTTTTCTTCGATGATATATTGGTGTATAGTGCCTCACTCTCTGATCATCTTCACCATCTTTCTATTGTCTTGGGGCTATTGCACACTTATAAGCTTTTTGCGAAAGCGTCCAAGTGTTCTTTTGCTCAATCCTCTATGGGTATCTTGGGCATATTATTTCGGGTCTTGGTGTTGCAGTTGACGATGATAAAATTTTCGAGTGTTGTCTCCTGGCCATGTCCTTCTTCTTTGACGGATCTTCGTGGGTTTCTTGGACTCACCGGGTACTACCGTAAATTTGTTCGCGATTATGGTAAGATTAGTGCTCCTTTGACCCAGTTATTAAAGAACGATTCTTTTATCTGGAATGATGATGCCTCCAATTCTTTTTCTGCTCTTAAAACGGCCTTAACTTCTACCCCCGTACTGGCTCTTCCTGATTTCAATGTTGAATTTTATATTTAATGTGACGCGTCTCATGGTGGCATTGGTGCGGTACTTATGCAAAAAGGTCGTCCCCTTGCGTATTTCAGTAAAGGTCTTTCTGGACGCAATTTGAACATGTCCATCTATGATAAGGAAATGTTAGCTATTGTTGCTGCAGTGCAGAAATGGCGGCCTTATCTCTTGGGTCGGCACTTCAAAATCTATACAGATCATCATAGTTTCAAATATTTTATGGACCAACGACTTTCCTCTCTTGAACAACAAAAGTGGCTCTCTAAATTACTTGGATATGACTATGAAATCATTTATCGTTCCGGTTCCGTCAATCAAGCTGCAGATGCACTTTCTCGCTTGCCTTCCAATAGTTTTTTGTTGGCTCTATCTTCCCCGGCACTTTTCAGTGTGATGAAATTAGCCGGGAGTGTCATCTCGATCCTTCCATGCGTATTATGATTGATAGTTGTCAACAATCATCTCCTCGACCACATTATTCATATGAGCATGGTATTCTTCGCTATAAAGGTCGACTTGTGGTAGTTCCATCATCATCTTGGTGTTCTAAACTTTTACACGAGTTCCATTCCTCGCCTACTGGGGGCCATTCCGGTTTTCTCCGCACATATAAACGTCTTCAACATAATTTTTACTGGCCTGGTATGAAAGCTGTTGTAAAGTTGTTTATTTCTCATTGTGATATCTGCCAACGGAATAAGAGTGAAGCTCTTTCTCCTCCTGGGTTGCTTAATCCCTTACCAATACAAGACGATATTTGGTTAGATATTTCTATTGATTTTATTGATGGATTATTAATGTCTAATCGCAAATCTACGATTTTGGTCGTTGTTGATCGTTTCTCCAAGTATGCGCACTTCAGTTCTTTGACTCATCCTTACACTGCGGCCTCAGTTGCCGAAGTTTTTGTGCGGGATATCACTCGCCTCCATGGTATGCCTCGTTCTATTGTGATTGGTAGTAATCCGGTTTTCTTAAGTAACTTTTGGGAGGCCTTTTTTTAGATGCAAGATACTCAATTATGTCGTAGTTCAGCCTATCATCCCCAAACTGATGGTCAGACTAAAGTTACCAATCGTACCTTAGAGTGTTATCTTCGATGTTTTGCTAGTCATCATCCTAGCCGTTGGACAAAAGGGTTACCTTGGGCAGAATGGTTGTACAATACTACATATCATAGTACAATCAAAATGACTCCCTTTGAAGTTGTTTATAGTCGGCCACCTCCGAAAATCTCAACCTATATACCTGGTAGCACCGCGGTTCATGTCGTTGACCTTGCTTTACGAGACCGTAATTTCACTCTGCAAGTTCTCAAGGATAACCTTAATCAGGCTCAGGACCGTATGAAAATATATGCTGATGGTAAGTGCACTGAGCGCCATTTTGAAGTTAATGATTGGGTTTTCTTACGACTGCAACCATATCGACAATCCACTGCTGCATCTCAGAATTACTCTAAGCTCTCTCCCAAGTTTTATGGGCCTTTTTCGAATCCTTGAAAAGATCGGTTCTTGTGGCTTACAAACTTGATCTTCCGGCTGCGTCTCATATCCACCCCGTTTTCCATGTTTCTCTTTTAAAGAAGTTAGGTAATGGTATTACTCCGGACCCAACTTTACCTACTCTTGCCAATGAACCCTCATGGGTCCCGGAGAAAATACTTGATCAAGGATTATTTGAATGCAATAATTAGCTCGTTACACGCTGGCTTATCAAGTGGACATGCTGTCCTATGGAGGAAGCTACTTGGGAAGACTACGAGCAGTTTCGTTTTCGTTTTCCAAATTTTCAAGCTTGAGGACAAGCCTTGTTTCAGGCGGCGTGGGATGTTAGAATGCCAATCCTATTTAGTATTTACTTAAGAATAGAATGTCTTAGTTAGACCAATATTCTATTTAGAGAATATTAGCTTGTTTTGAATTAGAAGTTATTGTTTGATTAGAATTAGGCTTGAATTCAATTAGGAAGTATTCTTTTTAGAATTAGGTTTGAATTCAATTAGGAAGTATTATTTTTGCTTTTAGTTATAAATACATATGATGTAATAGAGTTTGGGCAAGCAATACAAGTTTTTTATTTTAGTTTATTGGTGGTTGGTCCCCAATCAAAGGATCTAGGTGGTTTGATCTCCAATCAAAAGGTCAAGGTCTCTATTATGTTGCTCTGATTGCACCAATGTATTTCGCAATGATTTTCAAGAGAGCATACAAGAAAAAGGAAAGGAAGAAGAAGCGTACCCGGTTTAAGCTCTCCAGCTGCTCTCCTCTCCTCTCCTTACCACTACCAACAATGGAGAACATGAGACTCTGGGGTGAAGTTTTTTTCAAACTCAAACAGGCCCTGTACCCATTACGAGGTACATTACGAGATGTTGAGGGTGGGCTGGGTGGGTGCTCTCAAAGGGAACTGATAAAAAGGCACACCCCATTTAGGTCATGGCGGACTGAAAAAGTAAGTTGTCGAACGAGATTCCAAATTTCCGGATTTGAATAGGATTGGGATGAAAAAATTGAATATGAATTACTTATCAAGAATGGATTTAGAATATGTTAAATCCGATCTGATAAGAATTCGAAACATATATTTTGAAAAATGACTTTTAAGGCCTACTTTTTTTTTACAAAATAGACAATTTAGATACCGTAGTTGACGTAATGGCTAATTTGTGCCTAATTTTATACTTTTTATGACCATAAAGGATTCTTTCATTAACCAATGTCAACTCATAAACTTATAGGAGATATTTATTCTTCCTAAACAAATAAAAAACCTAATTTTATATTTTTTATGACCAATAATGACTCTTTTATTAATGATTACATATTTATTTATTTTGTTATTTTTACTTTTTTTTTTTACCTTTAACTCCTCTCATATTTGTAGACAACATATCATATGGGTACAAATAATTTCTTTAACTGCAGTTTGAGCAATTATTTTATGTCATTTATTAGCTACAAATGATTGCATTTATATTTTCATGTTAGCATTTTTTAATTCATGAATGTTTTGTCACTCTAAATGTGCTTGTATTTGACCGATCATGAATGTATATCTAAGTTTGAAGAACAATTTTTTTGTTTCAATTAATGGTTGTTTCAATTCTCTGCCACTATTTAGTTTACATAAAATTATCTTATTCAATATTGGTTCACATTTTACCTATCAAACTATGATCATGATGTGTGGTAGATAACTTGTGACTAAATAGAAACAAAGAATAAAATTTATTACTTTACAGATACTCGTGCATTGAAGAATAGGAAATAAAATTTCGATAGTGGAAAAATTGATTTATTAACTATATTATAGAATAAGAAGCAATGATAATTAAAACCAAATTTCTAATTATCATCAAGAAAGGTAATGCACGAGAAAGGTAAAGCACGGGTACCTGTAAACTTTTTTAATCAAATTTATGACAAGTTAATCAAATTGATTTATTAACTAATTAAAACCAAATTTGTAATCATCATTTATTACATTATGAAAAGTTGACCAAACATTAGCATAATAATTTGATTAACTTGTCAGTCAATGAAAACTTATAAAAAAAAAAAGAATAATTGCTTAGTTATAATTAGAATCATTAATATCGATACCTACCAGCAGCATGGGGTGAGAGGGATTAAGGGTAAAAAAAAGTGAAAATAAAAATTTAGAATCATTAATAAAATAGTCTCTGTTGATTATAAAAGTATAAAATTATGTTTTTATTTTTTTATGAAGGATTAAGATGTCCTATAACTTTATGAGTTTACCTGTGTTAATAAAAGAGTCTTTTTTGGTCATAAAAGTATAAAAGTAGGCATAAATCAACCATTACATCAACTATGATATCTAAATGGTCTATTTTTTTAAGAAGTAGACCTTAAAAGTTATTTTTTGTATATATTTTTAATGTTTTTACTTGAAAATTTATAAGTTATGAATATTAATATTAATGTAATAGTATTTTAGGTTATTTTAGCACTTAACTATACACAAATCCTAATATATAATATGCTTATTATTGCAAACTATTTTACGATATCTAATTATAATAACTAAATTAATCAATGCACATTGAAACTACAACAGAACATCATAAGGCAAATAAAGTTTGCACTTTGCAAAGTTTTGCATTTGCATTAGTTTCTAATGCATTGTTTTACAACTGTTTGATAACAATTACTGCAAAACAATGCAAGGTTCAATGTTTGCTTGGATAGCCTAGGATTGCATCTAAATGCATACACCAACTATATAAAAGTTTAATTTTTTTTATTTTAGTTTTAATTTTTATTTCTTTAAAAATATTTGATTATAATTTGTAAAAAGAGAAAATATTAATGATTATAAGATGTACAAAATTATATGATGATATTTAAAACCCTAAGGGTTTTACAATTCATTATTGATAGAAAGAACAATTCTTGTAGAAAATATACTAACAAACACTAATGCTACTAAATTATTCCATCGTAACTACGTAAGCAAACATATTGATAAAAAAAACTACAAACCTAATTTAAATATCACCAATTTGGTCCTTTTGTTCTTTCAATTATTTCTCTCTTTAGCATTACTCAAAATAAACATTTATATCTCCACATGGTTTTTTCTTATGATTTTTATAACAGCCAACAGATAGTGTTTATTGAACTCCGCAATCTTCATCATCTCAATTTTTTTTCCAATGGAACTAATATCCACAACTTCTCAAAGATTCGATATTTTTTTGCGCAATCCTTGCACCATTTCTTTCACTTCATCAAAGTCGTGTTCTTCTTTCCATGCTTTCGTTTTTCAGTAGTTGATGATTTTTAAGGGTAAGATTCCCTATATCACCACGTTCATCAATATCATTTAAGTTTTCATACCTATCACACTAGGAATGTCCTTGTCAGCATTAAGCTAATTAATATTTATACAATCAATTCTACTAATAATTAATATTTATACAATCAATTCCACTAAGTAAATAATTTCCCGTAGAGTGATGGTTTCCAATAACAATTGTCAAGTTATCAAAATTTCAACTCAAGCCTTGGGTTCGAAAATGCTTGAACTTCTTTTGTGCCTTTCTAAAATATCTTACAATAAAATATTATCATCACTACACCAAAAACCCCCATTAGCAACGGTTCTATACCGTGGGCGTAACCCATTGCCACGGCTAAGAGCCGTGGGCTACAGAGGCGTCGCAAAATTCTTTGTAACGGCTATAAACCGTTGCTAAACATTGTAGCAACGGTTTTATGCTTGAATAGGGGTGGTGATTTTCAGCATTTAGCCACGGTTTTAAACCGTTGCAAGAAGACTAGCAACGGTTTTTAGCCGTGGCAAAAATAGCCACGATTTTAAGCCGTGATAAAGTATGGATACTAGCAACGGTTTTAAACCGTGTCTAATTAAGTAGTAACGGTTTTAAGCCGTGGCTAACCCTGGCCACGGTTTTAAGCCGTGGCTAAACAGTGAGAAATAAACCGTGGCAAACGTGATAGCAACGGTTTTTAAGCCGTGGCCAGTACTAGCCACGGTTATAAGCCGTGGTAAGGTAGCCACGGTTTTTAGCCATTGCAATAGTTAGCCACGGTGTAAAACCGTGGCAAATTTTTTTTTTTTAATTTTTTTAATTTTTTTTTTTTTGCTATCAAATGACTTTGAGTCATTGAGTCAAAATCTATCAAATAATGGAGGCAAAGTAATGTAATTAATGGAGGCAAAGTAATGTAATTAATAAGAAAATGTATTACATTGAGTCAAAATCTATCAAATAATATCTCAAATACAATGATAGTCAAGGAAATAGTCATCTGAAATGATAGTAGAAGAGCGAACAGAAGAAACATGGTCTTGGGTTGTGTCTTGAGTAAGAAATAACCGCCAAAGAAGTTGCCCAAAATGCTACCAGCAGCAAGACCCATGAATGCATAAGATTGGAGACTGGTCATTTTCCATTTTTGGCCATACTCAGCAATAAGAGCATCTTTTGCGACTTCTGTGATGGAAGCACCAAGGTTGCTAATTAGCATACATGTCATTAGCGCTGGAAGAGTTCGACTTGCAACTGGGACGAAAGCCAGTGTACCCCAAGATAGAAGCTGCAAAAGAACTGTCGATATTGATTTGTATCAGCAACTCACTCATTGTTCAACCTTCATAAATTTATAATCATCTATGACTCTTCACAATAAACCAAACCAACATATTTAGTTTTTATTTGTTTTTCCCCATCATTTGAAATTCAAAGTTTACTTGATACTGCTCAATAAAACGCCTAATTACCTTACAAACAAGCCTAAACACATGCTCACCTGTAACGGAATGGGAGTCATATTTAGTAGTCCTTCCAAACAAATTATGAATGTTATCCTGATATTACTTCTGAAATCTACACTTGCTAGCAGATTGAGTATTTGAAAGGGTTTTTGGGAAAAGATACATAGAAACATCTTAATATGATATGATATGAGAGACGCAATGTTGACTAACCTGTGTTGATTCAGGTTTTCCCTCTTTGTCTGATTCTATGGGCAGGGCCAGGGACGAACTGCGGTTGATGCTGCTGAATAAACAGTTGATGCGGTTGATGCTGCGGTTGATTCAAGCTATCATTTAGAACAGTGGCAAAGACAAAGCATTCTATCCTGAATAAACAAAATGCAAAAATTCAATACCCAGATTTAGCGCAGCACGCTGAAACGTAGCAGAGTGTCGCAACAACGTGTTCGCATGAAGGCCACTGCATCGCAGCAGCTCAGAACACAGCACAGCAACAGGATGCTCTGCGACGCAACAGCGTCCATCAGCCTAACGCATATCCACCATCTCGCCACGACCTTACCACCAGTCCAGGCCGCAGCACAATCCGCAGCAACCAGTGCCCAGTCCTTCCAGTCAGCAGCCTCTCCCTGCTCCGAAAAACAGGGGACACTCTGATGGCTTCTACCTTCACCAAGCTGTAAATGTTATACTACTCAACTTTGATGCCTTCTATTCATAGTACCTGCATGAGCTCAACCACAAGAAAATTAATCACTAGTGTTACACAAATTTCAAATTAGTTCAAGCAGATTCAACCCAAATTACTAAAAGAAGATGCATTTCTATGAACTTAACTGCCAAAGATTGAACTTTAATGGGAAACTACTGGAAAATTTCATCTGACATTGCCAAACTTATCCTCAGTGATCTACAAGTTGTCAGGTTTGTTGGTACAAAATTTTTAATGTTTTTAGAAAAGACAATTTTCTTCTTCAATTAATTTAGTATGCTAAAGCAGAACTATTGACTTATTGAGAGCTCATAGGATAATACATAAGCTGGATAATTTGTGTGCTTAGTGAGGCATTCAGATGGTTACAGCAGTCTTTCGTGAGTATGAGCTTCAAGTTGTTGCAAGCTATATAACAAAAACAGATAGATCAAGCTCATATAAGCCTACAATACAAATGGATACTGGCATCATTGTTTTAAAAGCAAATTACCCGATACAAAAGAAAACATGGATTGAGAGCACTATAATATTTTACTACTAACAGTGAGTAGGAAAGCCCTGAAAACAGGAAAATTCAAATAAACAAATTGACAAGTATGGTGAGCTCACCTTGGATGCTTCAAGTCCTAGTTCACAAGCTATGCATGAGAACTTGAGAAACACTTTTACGCGACTGAATCAAAATTCTGCTTTCTTCTCAATGACTCCAATATGAAGAGAGAATGTGGTGTTCAAAGACTAAAAACTAAGACGTAAAAATACTGCAAAAAAAAAGTAAACAATAGCAGATTTTGGGACTTACTGCAAGGGACGATCTGCTGATGATGCGAGGTACGCACTGCTGCTGCTGCTGCGAGGGAAGTAATTTGACAGGAGAGAAGTAATTTGAAATGAAAAATATGAAATTAAAGACAAAAATTGTGATGAATTGGGAATTATTGAGAGCAAAGATGAAATTAACTCATTCATATAAAATTAAACAAGTTTGACTACTTACCAGCAATCCTTCTTTCAAGGCAAGTAGCTTTGCAGTTTCAATTGCTTCTTCACTTGATACCTGGGAAAGTACAAAATACAGAAGAATTAAAAAAAAGGGGCGGATGAAGGCCAAATCTGCATAGAGGATTGGAAGTTGAACTTGTAGGCACAACATGTACACACTTTTGGGTACAGTATAACTGGTATATTTTGCTACTCAATAAGTAGTCATTAGTCATACTGTTTTTACACTGAAAAGTTTTTTGTGAAGTTATTAAGCAAATATTTACTGCCTCAAATCGGCTTCTACCAAGATCTGGAGGGCCACTATAAAGAACGTGATCATTTGACCAAGTCTTGAGATCAATGGGCAATGTGGTGGCAGATAAGCGGCCCATTTCTCAGGGAATCAAAATTGCTGAAATATTCTTCTAGATCCGATGCCTTGGACTATAATAAGCATTTCTTGCTTAAGAAAAAAATCACTCAGGGTACTGTTTCTGGACCAAGTGCTTTGTTACTTACTTGAACAACTTCATCAATGATGTTGACTTCCAAAACACCAGGAATAAATCCTGCACCAATTCCCTGGATCTTATGTGGACCTATGACATAGAAATGATACACAAGTTTCATGTCAGCAGACAGCAATATGTGAACAGAAAAGAACTAGAGGAACCCGAAAATCAGAACGAAAAAGGATGGAATCCCAGAGGTCAATAAATGTCCTTGAACTACACCCCAGGAAAATAAATAAAAGAATCCATGTCACTTTGATTCTTTTTTAAGCCACTGTAAAAAAATATCGTCTAATTTTACTCAATGACCTGGCAAAGATCCAATGACAACATATGAAACCAACGACAAGTTGTATTATTTTGGTGAGCCCTACAAACAGGAACCAAGTTTGAGATTTTTTTTTAATCCAACCACAGACAAGTTAGTTTAAACCACCAAAACCCAACTTGTCGTTGGACATTTTGACTTGGGAGGTGGAACAAAACGCAGAATGCTTCAGGACCAAAATAAACATGCCCCAATTTTTTTTTTTGTTAGGAAATCCTATCAGTTACCCATTTCGTAAGGAATATAAATAAATAAAACACCCAGCAAAAGGACAGCACTTATCAATGCTAAAAAGTAAAAACCCAAAAACAAAATCATTCATGTCTAAAACAATGGCAGAATAGCATTTATCATCCAACCAAATAAATATATGAAGATGTGAAAACACTGATCATGAGCAAATAAAGCACAAGATAATACAGAAAAGAATAAAGAAAAACCACTATAGTACAGGCCTGGGCAGAAGAAATAGAATATTGTGCAGCTACCACATAAAGTTCAAGCTAACCTTGATATCAGGATTCTGCTCTCTAAGATATTTCCCTGCACCGGTCACCGTACCCCCAGTCCCATTCCCAGAAACAAAGGCATCAATCTTCCCACCTGTGCCTTTCCAGATCTCTGGTCCAGTTGTCTCATAATGAATCTACACAGACAATGTTGCTAAATAACAATACGCAATGCTGACTAATCCTTGATCTCTTGATCAATCGCAGACCTAATCCTGGGTTGACCATCGGGGGAGTTTACTTCTTTGCTTTACGAACCCGAATCTGTCCACATGTCTCACAGGTGGAATTGATCCAGGTTCAAATTCATCCACCCTTTTCCTCTCCATTCTACTATCTCAATTGAACCCTTCCAGTCCAAAATCAGAGTGCTAACCAATCATTGCTGGTCTTAAACAAGGTGATCAAGCTCTGGAACACATAAAAACGTGAGTGTTAAGGTAAATTAAATCAGATTTCCACAGTAATACTAATAACATAACAAACGTATAGCAATAGACTGTTTGAAATATAATGAAAATCCCCCACATTTTCGAAAGATTGCTCGCCACTCGAGTATTGTAGTATCCTTCAAGTAAATCACAAATTCAAACTAACAGGTGACAGTAAAAAGGCATGGTTGGCCCAAGCTTCTATAAGATCAGAATGACCTTCTGAATTGAACAAACAAGACCAGCATTTCAACAAAATAATTTTGTGAAAATCCAATACCTGTAATAGAATATGCTCTCAATGAGTCTATAAAAGACAAAGTGTCAGCACCGTTCCTGAGAGAATTACTATGATCTCAGTGCATCAGTAAACACCCAATCTAGATATAGAAACCATTATATATTGTCTTCAAGATTTGGTCGACCTTCAATTATCTGAAACATTGAGCTGTCATCTCAGTACAGATTGGGTATAAGCCCAAAACTAAGACAACAAGAATAGGAGAGTGGATTGAGAGCAAGCACCGGAGATCGAATTGTACAATGCAATTTGACTTATATGGTGAAGATGTAAATGAAAACCCCTAAGAAAAAGTGATGATTCATTCATATGAAGCCAAACAGCCATAGTACAAACACAAACAACAAGAATTCAACAGTGGCATGTAAACAAGAAGAAAAACAAACCACAATTAATGATGAAAAGAAAAAGAACAACACTTTGATAAAACAAAAAACAACCCAATTAAGGAATACAGAGCCAACTCAACCAAACAGACCGGTTGAGAAACTATTAACAAAAATAAAACTAAACCCACGAATTAGTTTCGACAGAAAAACAAACCCATTTCTTGCTGTGATCATTTGGTTGATTTTGTGGTTGATTAGAAAGATACCCAATGGTTGATAATGAGCATGAGTGAAAGAGAAACTGAGATTTGGAAGAATGGGCCAACCTGGGGTTCCAACGCGATTATTACTAGCTGAAGGGGGTGAGATGCTTAGATGCTTCTTCTACTTGTGATTTGGACAGAGAGAGAAAGAAATCGACTGGAAAGAAGAAACTGACAATGGAGTTCCAATTTCATGTTCTTCAGTTCGGTTCTCTCAAGATCTAAAGAAGAAGAAGAAGAAGAAAGAAATCGTCCTCTCCTTCTTGAGTTCTTCTTCTTCTCTGGTTCGAGAATCCGTGCTTGTGAAGAGGAGCTGTGGAGAGAGTGAGAACCTATTTCTCCCCAATTTTTTTCGCCAAAGCGCGAAACTACTCCCTCCAAAGCGCGAAAATATTTTCACCAAATTGCAAAAGTGTAAATCCGATAGCTACGGTTTTAAACCGTTGGCGAGTTTAGCCACGGTTATAAGCCGTTGGCAAGTTTAGCCACGGTTTAAAACCGTGGCAACCGTTTTAGTGTAATTTTTTTAGCCACGGTGTTTAGCCGTTGCTATACATAGCCACGGTTTGAAACCGTTGCTAAATTTTTTAGCAACGATTTTGAACCGTTGCTAATAGTACCCACGGTTTGAAGCCGTTGCTACTACTAGCCACGGTTTTTAGCCGTTCCAAATATACCAATGGTTTTAAGCCGTGGCCAGGTTTATTTTACCCACGGTTTTAAGCCGTTGGTACTTATAGCTACGGTTTTTGGTCGTGGCAAATAAACCAACGGTTTAGAACCGTGGCTAGCTCGGCGTAGCTAAATCGGCCTTTTGGTGTAGTGCATAAAAGACTGCTGAAATTTACTCAAATATAAGAATCTAACGGATCACATAAAACTAAAAGCACCAAGAGTGCATGGGTTCGATTTTCATACCCAACATTTTGATATTTTTTTTCTTCAATTGTTGATGATGGTTTTAAACTTTTATCGTGCCAACGACACGGAAAATACCCTAGTCCATACTACAAATCAGGATGGTGTCTGAGGTTTGAGATAAAGGACGACTGAGAATTATCCAAATATAAGAATCTAACGGATCACATAGAACTTAAAGCACCAAGAGTGCATGGGTTCGATTCTCATACCCAAAATTTTGATGTTTATTTATCTCGATATTTAAAGTATACTAAACTCTATTTATCATGTTAAACTTGAATCGTGCCAATGGCACGGGCAATATCCTAGTCTATATTACAAATCAGGATGGTGTTTGAGGTTGGAGATAAAAGATGTCTGAGATTTATCTAACTATAAGAATCTAACGGATAACATAAAACTTAAAGCATCAAGAGTGCATGGGTTCGATTCTCATACCCAGCATTTTAATATTTTTTTTATCTTGATATTTAAAATAGACTAAATTTTTTTATCATGTTAAACTTTTATCAGGCCAACGACATGGGAATACCCCAGTTTATATTACAAATCATGATGAGTTTTGGGGTTGGAGATCAAATACGGTTTAGATTTACCCAAATATAAGAATCTAACGGATCGTATAAAACTTAAAGCACCAAGAGTGAATGGGTTCAATTCCCATACCCAACATTTTGTTATTTATCAATTGATGATGGTGATTAGGAATGTAAGTAAATTTTTATTTACTTAATGTAGAAGGATGATGACGAGATGGAACTGATGAACCTTATCCCGGTCCCATCCCATTACTTCGGGATCGGGACGAGATAAACCTCATCCCGACCTCGTCCCATCCCAAATGGGTTCAAAACAGGACGAGATGGGATGGGATGAGCATGTATTGAAAATGAATCATTTCATTCTATAAGTGTTTGTATACATTCTAATCAAATATAAAAACACCATTTCAATCTTCTTTTCCAAAAGCCTAAAGTGGATACTTATGACCTAAAACAAATAAAGAAAGCCAATATACAATTGCATTTCACAATATTTTTATTTTGAACTGTATGCATTCAAAGGAGTGTGCAATGTTAGATAAATAAATAACGATCTCCTCAATGCTAATGAAATACTTTTTTTACAAAAAAGAAGGAAAATAACAACAAAGATTGGTTTCATATTGACCTTCAATGGTTGTTAAATGAATTGGTTCATGTTTGCAATGTGTCCACTATCATAATTAGACAGTAAGTTGACTAAGTTCTAACCAAAGTGAGACTTGATTAAAATTTTAAAATGAATAAATAATAATAATCAACATTAAATAAATAAGTACGAGATGGGATGGGATGGACAAGATTCAAAATCTCTATCCTGATCTCATTCCATTCTAGATCGGGACGAGATCGAGATGAGTTTGATCAATCCCAAAAGGACCCTGAAAAAATAGGGATGGGATTGAGATCGGAGATGGGATGCCCACCCCTAATGTTGACACGAATGATGAACGAGCACTAGAAGAGGTAGTCGATGATGGCGACTTATTTATAATGGAAGAGGTAGGGTTAATTATTGTGGGCATAACATTATTTAATCCAATTTCACAAGTTCATTGATTAACAAGTTTATTAGTGTTCCTAACGTCTGTATGCATTATTTTTTGTAGGTATTCCCATCAAAGTCATCCTTCATTAGCTTGGTGTCAGGTGTTGGTAGGGAGAATAACATAGTTATCATTATCACAAAGTCGGAACCCGCTGATAGCAGACGTAAAAAAAAGGATCCACTTGGAATGTGAGAGGGGATGGAAAGAAAAATCAAAGGCAATTGGAGGTTAGTCGATCAACTAGTACAAAGAAATGTGGGTGCACATTCCAGTTGAAAGGGACGCCACAGAGTAACGATCGTTGGAAGCTGCAAGTGACCTATGGAACCCACAATCATCCACGATCAAAATCTCTTATTGGCCATTCCTTTACTGGCAGACTCAAACGAATCAGAGATAACATATTTGCATAACATGTCAACATCTGGTGTAGCCCCTTGCTACAAATTGTCCGGTTTGAAAGAGATGTTTCCCAACACTGTGTCATATTTGAATACTGTTTATAATGTCATTTATCAGCTAAAGACACCTCAACAATAAGGCAGGACAATTTTGCAAGCCACAATGCACTTGTTGAGCGAGAATGGTTATATTGAGTGGCATACAGTCGATGATCAAAATAGAATCACCAATATTTTCTGGTTGTGTCCCGAGTCAATTCTACTGGCTAACTGTTTCCAAACGATGATACTTATGGACCACATCTACAAAATCAATCGTTACAGGATGCCACTATTTGAGGTTGTGGTGTCACGTCGACCGACAAGACTTTAAATGTTGGTCGTTATTTTATGTCATGTGAAAATGAACAGTCGTACACTTGGGCATTGGAAAAACTACTGCGAGTGTTTGAGCCAGACAACTTGCTCAAAGTGTTTGATCAAAGCCATTGAGCGAGTATTTCCAAAAGCAAGGAGGTTGTTGTGCAGGTGGCACATAAATACAAATTTTGAAAAATTGCAAAACAGACTTTGAGGATAATGAGGAATGGAACGAGTTTATTGAATTTTTGTGGGATTTGTATTGATCAGTGTAAGAATGGAACAAGGGCATTATTGAGTTCGAGAGAAGATGGGCATCGCATCCCAAGTATTTGGACTATCTGTGGGCTGTTTGGTATCCGCATAAGGAGTTCTTTGTGAATGCATGGACCAACTCTTTCATGCATTTTGGCCAACGGACAATTGATCGTGTTGAAGGCATACACTCTAGGTTAAAGAAAATGTTGGAGAATTTCTAAAGCTCATTTTATAATGTATGGACAAAAATGCATGACATGATCCAAGTCCAACTTGTAGAAATTGAAGCGTACTTTAGAAAAAGTCTAATGAGGGTCAATAAAGAGTATATTCTTCCATTATTTGGAAAACTTTATGGGTCTGTGTCGCATAAGGCCCTTGACTTGCTGCTATCTGAAATTGGTAGGTCTGAAACTGAATTTATGGGCACCGACTCAGTCAAGTATCGATGCGTGATGGCAATCACTCATGGGTTTCCTTGTGCTCAAGAAATGACACAATATTTCACTCCTACAGGACAACTTCCATTGTCTATCTTACACAAGCATTGGATACAACTTAGCAAAACATATCTCCGTGCGACTGTAAATGTTATTATAGATCCAGAGGTCGACGCCGTTAAGCATAAGTTCTTTGAATCCACTCCCGATCAACAATTGGTGTTGAAAAAGAAGTTGTTGGATTTGAGTTGCCCAGATTCACATGTCATGATTGAACCAACTGAATCTGTAAAGGGCAAGGGGATCGAGACCTAAAAAGAAGAAATTGTATAAGCATGAAAATGAATCCTTATTCTCATGAGTACGTGAAAGCACAAGGGGAGCTTAGAAGTCAATAAAGTGTTTCTAAGCCAAAAGAGAGTGCGTCGAAGTGGAAACTATATTTATGAAGCAAATTCCTTGTGGATTCGGGATTATGTTGAGGACATTCAAAATGTACTCACTGATGGCCATTGTGGATTCAGATGCATAAGCAACTTCCTAAGTTATGATGAGAAGAGTGGTCGGAGGCAAGTGAGACATGAGCTTTTAATGGAGCTAGAAAGTAACCATGATTTGTGAGTTCAAATGTGGAATGATGGAGGGGTGGAGATTGTAAAAGATGCTCTGACAATTTTCGAAGGCACTGTACGCGTTATAAGGGAAAAGTGGTTGATTCAACCGCATATGATAGAGCTGGTGGCGATCTGTTATGGTTGCGTGTTTATTTTTTATGGGAACCAGAACATTGCATGATTTCCATATGTCCGTCGTCAAACTTGAACGACGAACGGATATGTTTCATGGCATACCTTCACCAGAGTTCCCACTTCGTCTTGCTTCATATGACACCTGGACCACCATTGCCTCAGACAATACCGACTTGGCCTTCTCACATGTTTTCCGAAGCAGTATCATGGAAGACTTTGTTCGATGACCAAATGTAGATAGGTAACGTGATAGTTAAGAAATAAAATGCATCCAAAGCAAAGAAGAAGTTGGAATAGGTCGTCCGAATTGATGATTGAACCATATTTTGTAACCTTTTGCACATTTAGTAAATGACATGTGTACATACGATGATCTAGTTGTAACAGAAAACATTTTTGTACTTTGCGATAACTTATACCTTTTTTATCATCAAATATATAAAATTATATTTTACATTTCATGAAGATTTTTATTGGTTTTGCACTTTATGGATGACTAGTTGTAAAGATGTTTTATCATGGTAATGGCTAAAAAGTTAACTGATAATAAAATAAATATGATAACTTGTAGAGACAGCAAAAATTTCAAACTTCAAAATTGAATAGACAACTTAAAATTTTCTTGACAGCAAAAAATTCCTACTTGAAACACACGAGTGGCTGCGAGTTTGATATAAATATTCGCAACAACCGTTGCGAAGGAAAAAACAACAATCGCAATTCAGTCTGCATAAGGTACCAGAAAACCAAACGAGGCTGACACTGCGAACTAAATTTTTTAATTAGCAGTGGACTATGCAAACTGAATGATCGTGTTCGCAACATCCTCTGCGACATGACAAATTTCACAATCTGTCCATTTTTTTTATTTTTTATACGAATAATGACTTTTAAGGCCTACTATTTCACAAAACAGACTATTTAGATACCGTAGTTGATGTAATGACTAATTTGTGTCTAATTTTGTATTTTTATGACCAACAAGGACTCTTTTATTAACCCAGGTTAACCCGCAGATTTACAAGACATCTTTATCCTTCCTAAACAAATAGAAAACCTACTTTTGTATTTTTATGACCAACAAGGATTCTTTTATTAATTTAATCTAGTTATGACAAGCCAATTGCTCGTTGGGTTAGGCTATATAAGTTGATGATTTCTGGCCTATTATTTATATAATTGCTCTCCAAACATATCTAATGGAGCCAAAAGTATTACATTATTCTTATTTATTTATTTATTCATTTATTTATTTATTTATTTATTTATTTATTATTATTATTATTATTATTATTATTATTATTATTATTATTATTATTATTATTATTATTATTATTATTATTATTATTATTATTATTATTATTATTATTATTATTATTATTATTATTATTATTATTATTGCCCATTATAGCTCACTGCAATGATCAGTCATAATTTTTTGTTGTTCTTGATAGTTTCCTCAACTTCATTTGTCACTTGTTGAAAAGATTTTGACAGCTTTGTTGTATTTCCAATGAAAGATAGCTCAATCCCTTATCTATTTCACAAATATTAATCTTTGTAAGAAACATAGAACTTGAGTATTATTCATGTAGACTAATTTTCTTAATTTGTTTATAGTTCAAGTTTTGGGGTTATTAACGATATGAGTTAAGAGATAAACATTGTTAAGGGTGGGCTCCCATCCCGCGATTCTGATTGTCTCTCGGTCACGTCCTGTTCTGATTTTTTCAGGTCCTTTTGGGATTCATCAAACTCATCTCGATCTTGTCTCATTCTGATCTAGAGTGGGATGGGATCAAGATGGTTATTTTCAATCCCGCCCATAGCGTCCCATCCCGAACTTATTTATTTAACATTTATCATTATTAGTTTTAGTCAAATTACTCTTTTAAATGAAAGTTTAGGATGTGTTGAAATTAAATCAAAACATCTATTGTTTGAAAATATACTTGTTTGATTTGGTACCATTTGTTTAGATATAAACTTTAGTTTGAATATTGTAAGTAAAATAGAACCTATGAAAATTTATGTTTTTTTACATTTTAGATTGATTATATGACAATTATTTTTCTAAAAACTAAAGGCGGATGATTATTTGGGTTAGTTTTGTACTATGAGTTATGTAGTTGGAGATTTGGTACATACTCATCTCGTCCCGACCTTATTCCGAACGAACGGGATGGGATAGGGATAAGGTCCATCCTGTCCTATCCCGTGTTGTGCCCACCCTTAAACACCGTGATCTTTTTAAAACTGAAATCATGCAAAAAAAAAAAAATAATAATAATACTAAATAAATAAAAACAAGTTTGTGGTATTTCTAGTTCCATTAGATGTGTTTTGAAAAGTGTAAATTGATGAAAATCTTCAACTTATATAGCCTAACCCAAACAAATCTAACTTTTATTGAAGTCGTGCGGTTTGCAATGTTCAATAATAAACTGATGATTGTGTATTTCAAAAAAATTGACAGTTTAAGTTTTGAGGTTATTAAGGAGAGAGTTAAGAGGTAAGGGCTATTATCTACTTAGAATTGAAATCATCCCCCACACACACAGACACACATAATAATAAAATAATAATAATAATAATAATAATAATAATAATAATAATAATAATAATAATAATAATTATTATTATTATTATTATTATTATTATTATTATTATTATAATTAATGGAAAGGTACACTTCTTAGTGCCAAAACGAGGAGAAAGAGTTTCACATTCCATTACAATTTTGTACAAGGCTTAAAAAAAAAACAAGTAGCCCTTGTTTTCCACATCCACGAAGATGTAAAACTCTTAAACTCTTTAATAGAAAAGGAGTTAAGCCAATCCATGAAATTCAACACTTATAGAAGACCTCTAACCTTATCAAAATACTTTTGTGTACTTTTGTTTGTCCTTAATCTTCAATGTTACCCTTTCCTAAGCCCCGTTACAATCTAGTCAATCTTTTGATCCTTAGGAAAATATTGCCGAAGAGTGGAGGGTGAATTAAGAAATACTGTGGTGAATGAATCAACATTCTCAGCGGATGATATTCTTTTTTGAGATCATATTTATTATATTATTGAATTTAGATCTTTTGTCTTTTATGTGAACAATCTCTTATTCATTGTTTCATCTTATTCACACACATTTGAGAGAAAATAGCCAAATCTCTGAGTGATTATATACCTTGTGAGATTTGAAGTTGAAACAAATTTTCTAGAAAGTGATCCAGATATATGTCCACTTTTAAACTTAAATTTGAATAAAAGAATATGATCAAACTCTTAATATAAACTTGAATGAATAATTCCTATTTCGTTTAAAAAGTGCTTACTAAAGTCACTTATTAACTTAATATTGATCAAGAAGTTACACAAATACATCTCTTGTGGCTTACGCATTAAAGTAGGAACTCTCTGCGGTTAAATAAGGAAAAAGTTATTTTTTACTAAATTTTTTAGTCCGAGCCCCAAGTATTACTATAGTTTGTGGGTATCGTTTATGGAAACCCTCACGAGACTACAACTCATCCACTAGGAGAAATCTATAGGTTTAAAGACTTATTACATATGCTAAATGTAATCGTGATTCCCACGAAAGTGAGTTAGTTTTTATTTTTCTTTTGCTCGAGTACTAGCAAAATGTAGGTTTGGGGGGATTTGATAGCCTTACAAATGATACATTTTAAGCCCCTAATTTTGTATTTGTTATGTTCTATTATCTAATAAAATACTCTCATTACATGTATTTTGTGTATAATGCAGGAATTCAAGTATTAATCATCAAATATGCACAAAATGACACAATAAGGCTAAGTTAAACAACAAAGTCTGTTGGAAGATAACACTTGCATTACCAATGATTTTCAAGCCAAAGGTCCATAAAGTCAAGCCTACAAAACACCATCATCTATGGATCTCGAGAAAATTATTTGAAGGTTTGGACATCCACATGACAACTTTATCCTAGCAAAAAAGAATATTTACATACTCCACCATCCATTCTCCAACATATTCCCTTATCTTTTTGTTATTTTATTCTTATTTTATTTCATCATATTCTTTTATCTTTTTCTTATTTCACCATCCATTCTCCAACATATTCCCTTATCTTTTTTTTTTTTTTTTTTCTGATTTTATTCCACCATATTTTTTTCCTTATTTTATTCCACCATCCATTCTACCATCTTACACCTTTTCACCTATAAATACCTCATGCTTGGAATATACTGAGAAAGGGGGAGAGGAAGAAAATCAAAGAGTTGTAATCAAATTGAGAGAAGTTATTGTAGTATTTAGAGTAATAAGTGGAGGGAAGGTTAGAGTTTACCATGCTTGGCTAACATCCCACTTTAGTATGGGTGAGCCCATGGGAGGATAGCTCTAAGATGGTTCTCTTTTAGATTAGTCTTTCCATTTTCATGTATTAGAAAAGTAAGTTTAGTTAGATTGATCTTGTTGGTTGATTGATCTTGAGGCAAGTAAGATGTTAGTGTTTCATATTATGAATTCAATCCATGTTTTCTTCTTCTACTTCTTAAGCTTGAGATTAGATAGGTTTCTATACTTGCATTTCTCTAACAAGCTCCTTACAATGTTTACATATTATTAGTCTAAATTTCATTGTAATTTGTTAGATATTTGGTGTTTCATTTAAGTATGGATTCCTTATATGCTTTTAAATTCACTTTTGATATTTTGGTTAGTAATATTAATTAAGTTTGAAATCAAATTTGCTCATAATGCCATATTTTCCATCCTAAGGTGAGATGAGAATCTACCTTAGGATGTGTATATGAATTTGGGAAAAATCAATCGAAGAGTGGCCTAATGGTGCCATCTAATCATGATGGTAAACTCGAACCCCTAACTCTCACATTTAGGTTTTATTTTGTATTTTTAGTTTAAACACTTCATCCATCAATGCTTTTATAACTAGGTTAAGTTTCAAAAGAGGCTTGAAGAATAGTTTTTCGATATTTTATAGCTCTCCTTGTGGAATTCGACCTGTATTTGTCGTTATCTAACTCAATAGATAACCGTGCGCTTGCGATATGATTTGAGATCGATCAACTATATTGAGGGTCTTGGTATCGTTTTTGACCCAGTATCGTCCTCTGGTGCATCAGCCTTTTGAGGACGTGGAAGACGACGTTGGAGATGTTGTTGGAGATCCTCCTCTTGAAGAACGAGTCCCTGTTGTTGATCCGACTTCTGCGGGTGATGATATCGAGGATGTTATAAATGTTTCCCCTTAATCTTCCATTGTTTATTTTGTAATTGAGCGGATTTTCAATGAATGGAATTAGATCCTTTATCGTCTTTGCTCAATTGTTGTTGTTTTGCACTTTGTATTTGATGTTTCACGAATGTTTGTAGTACCCTTCCGGTGAGAAGATTTTTCCCATGTTTTAGTGTGCATGCCTTGATCTTGTACTTGTTTCTAAATTGTTTGTAGAAGGCTGCTTTGATTGCATATTTTCTCCTTTGAATTATTCGCCTAGCTTGTCGTGATATGAAGTTGCTTCATTCAATTAGCTTGTATGTTCAAGGTGCAACGCTCTAGTTGATTCAAAGTCGTTTCATTTTGTTGAAACCTTTACTTCATTAACTCGACACCTCGATCGATTTGAAGTTTTTGTTTTTCTCTTTGACTTGGGCGTCCAACTTTTGCTTCATTTTGTGCTACACCCTGGTCGACTCGAAGTCATTTCCTTTTAGGTGATTCGTTTGTCCAACTTTTACTTCATTAATTCGACACCTCGATCAATTCAAAATTGTTGTTTAATTTGACTCGGGTGTCCAACTTTTGCTTCGTTTTGTGCGACACTCTGGTCGATAATGCGCTACTTTAGTAGCACACAACTTAATACCCTGCTTTGTGATTGTAGTATAGAATAACTAGGGATCGTTATGGATCGGGGATTAGAAGGTTTGTCAATTAACACTAAGAAATACTAAAAGACAACTAACAACTTAATTTAGTAAATATTGGGGGATTGGATTTTCTAAGTTAAACTATGAAAATCACTATAAAGATAATAAAACTAAAAGGATGGCAAAGATGAGAAAATAGCTAAGGGTTTATCTCCACACATCAAACATATGCTCATAAATCAATATTCAATAATCACTTGCTAATTCGTGAGTGACAATGCTCAAGATTAACCGTGATCAACACTGCATTAATCTTATTATTTTTCCAAGTTCGTTGAATTAAACTTAGCATCGCTTTCAAACTATTATTATCATGTTATCTAATCATGAATCGCAAGTTAGATAACAATCTAAGATCATTAAGTTTTGTGGAAAATATGAACACTGACTAGGCAATTACAAGTATGATCAACATCTTGTTCTTACCTGGGTTTTTACTTAACCTTACCAACGTTCTTTGGTATTTACTACTTATGAGTACAAGATTATAATGATTAGGTGAAACTCTCTTATACTCTAGCCCCAAATCCTAGCATGCTTACCAAGTTGGCCACCTTAATAAACATACAAAGAAAAGTTCTCTATAAAGTAGTTAAGCAAAACACAATCACTAATAGCAAGGAAGATTAAATTCAATTAATTCATAAAGCACATGTTCGGGGCTTCGAATCCACCCCTAACTAAAAGGAGTTTAGCTAGACATGTTAATTATGTTCAAATAGTAATCCATAATCAAATATCAAACTAAAATAAGTAAAAAGATGAGAAGAAATAAAACATTGTCGCCTGTGTGGGTGGTATTAAGTGGAAATGTTGATGCGAATAACATGAAGAAAGAGATAAAAATCTCTAATGATCTCTTTCTCTTCTCCTTTTTCACGATCTTCCTTCTGTGTGTGAACTTGAAGAGGGGTCGATGAACGATGAAGGCGAGAGAGAGGGAGATCAGGTGGGTGAAGTTGTGGAAGGGTTTGGTGAGGTTGTTGTTTCGAGGAGGAGGGTGAGAGAAATGAAGATGATGGTGTTTCAATTGAAGGGTTTGATGGAGATGTTGTTTCAAGGAGGAGGGTGATGGCTAGATGGAGGCTATAGATGGGTTCAGGACGATGGGCTCGACAGAGAGCTGGACGGTGATGATGGGTGGCGAGTCTGCGACTAGCTGTTGTGAGGATGGGTGACGATGATGGAGGCTTTGCAGCTTGTTGTTGTGAGGAGGAAGGGTTACGCTTTAATGGAGAGATGCAAATGGGCAATGGAGGCTGATGGAGAGGTGTGGTTGTGGATGGGTTCGTGATGGCTTGCGGCTGCCTGATTTTGTGAAGGCTGTGGATGGGTGCTTGCTTATGCGAGGATGAGGAGGTTGTGGATGGATGATTTCTCCAAAGCAAGGTATCGTCCCTCTTATAATTGTTTTCTTCTCAGTTTCCTTCTTTGCCTGGTTTACTTATGCAATCAGTATTTCTAAATTATCAATTTGCGTCACTTAGCTTCTATTTTGGAATATTGTAATTGAAAACCTACACAAACACGAAAATAGCAATTAGTACCATAATTAACAAATAGTAGCCAAAAATATATATAGAAATATGGTTCTAAAAATAGCCTAATTATGCTCCTATCAGTCGACTTGTTCAATTGGCTTGTATGTTCAAGGTGCTATGCTCTAGTTGATTCAAAGTCGTTTAATTTTTGTTGAAACCTTTACTTCATTAACTCGACACCTTGATCGATTCGAAGTTTTTGTTTTTCTCTTTGACTTGGGCGTCCATCTTTTGTTTCATTTTGTGCGACTCTCTGGTCGACTCGAAGTCATTTCCTTTTAAGTGATTCATTTGTCCAACTTTTAGTTTGTTAACTCGACACCTCGATCGATTTGAAGTTGTTGTTTAGTTTGGCTCGGGTGTCCTACTTTATCTTCGTTTTGTGCGACACTCTGGTCGACTTGAAGTCATTTTTAGTTGACTCGTTCGTTCCAACTTTTACTTCGTTAACTCGACACCTCGGTCGATTTGAAGTTGTTGTTTAGTTTGACTCGAATGTCCAACTTTTCCTTCATTTTGTGCGACACTCTGGTCGACTCGAAGTCATTTTCAGATGACTCGTTCGTCCAACTTTTACTTCGTTAACTCGACACCTCGGTCGATTCGAAGTAGTTGTTTAGTTTGACTCGAGTGTCAAACTTTTGCTTCATTTTATGCGATACTCTGGTAGACTCGAAGTCATTTTCAGTTGACTCATTCGTCTAACTTTTACTTCGTTAACTCGACACCTCGGTCGATTCAAAGTTTTTGTTTAGTTTGACTCGGGTGTCCAACTTTTGCTTCATTTTGTGTGATACTCTAGTCGACTTGAAGTCATTTTCAGTTGACTCGTTCGTCCAACTTCTACTTTGTTAACTCGACGCCTCGATCGATTCAAAGTTGTTGTTTAGTTTGACTCGGGTGTCCAACTTTTGCTTCGTTGGTTGATCAGACCAGAAGCTTATCATGAATACTTGACTTGCGTCTTGATTCTTTGTGGGCTTTTGCGCCCATTGTTTTTTGTATCTTTGCTATGAAGTTGTTTTGCTTTTGTGAGATGTCGTTCAAAAAATGAAACTTTATTGAATTTTTCGACTTTTTCAGTAGTCGTTCTTTTAGAGTGGCTCCATTACATCGCGGAGCATTTGTTCTTTTATAATATTTTCAGTAGTGGTTTACCCTTGCGTTGGCACTCGTGCCTATGCTATTCCTTTTAATTTATGGTATTATTTGCTTGTGTGGTTGTTGCTCCCCATTTGGCCCTGCATGTTGGGCCTTGTAGTTTGTTAGTTCCTTTACGATTGATTTTGGCCGAATTTGTCTCTGTTTTTGAGTGTTGGCCTTTCAATATAGGTATGTTCAGGTGGGAGGTGCTTCTTTCCCAGAGCAAATGCTACATAGGGCATATATTAATTCCCTTGATCGTTCTTTTGATCTCATGGCGGTAGCATCCGCTTTATCCTTGCCTTTGAACTGCTTATCTGATGTGCTGACGAACTCGTCCAGTCGTCCTCTTTGGATCCAATGTTCGATCTCTTCTTTTAATTTGTAGCAGTCCTCGGTATCGTGCCCGTGATCCTTGTGGAAATAACAATACCTGCTCTTATCTCATCCTTCCGGGTCTCCTTTGATTCTTGTTGGCCAGTTGACATTCTCCCAATTTTATATGTGTTTAAGATGTCGGTTTGGTTTGCTTTTAGGGCTGTGTATAGTTTATACCCCTTCTTCATTATGCTGGTTATTCGCTCATGATTGGGTCGTGTTGACTGCGTTCTCCTAGATTGTTGGTTGGATTTTGTGCGTTTGTCGCCTCGATGTTTCTTTAAATGACAGTTTTCCTCCAGTGGCCCGCTATCTCGTCTTCTTTCATCTTTTCTTTCGCATTTTCTTGAATGGTTCTCCCTCTCCCGGTCGTTCTTTTTCCTTGCAGCTTTCATTTCTTTCTCTCCCAGTCGTTTACTTCGTGTTTCTATGTTATTTTCAACAGAACCGCCATGCCTTTCGGAGGTTTCAAGTTAAGGGCATCGAAGAAGGTACCTCTCTTCAATCCTGCGACGAACGTTGTAGCGGTTGTGTCGTCGCTGCATCCATCAACCATTGTTAGTTCGTTGGTGAAACGAGTATCATATTCCCGTATTGTTTCGTCTAACTTTTGTCGGATATGCAGAAGTAGTCAGCTCCTTTCCTCATCCGTTGGCTCCCGATGAATCTGGTAATGAAAGTAGTGGCTAAGGCCTGGAAAGAATCTATTGACCTTGGCGGTAAACAGTTGAACTAGTTCATTGTTGTGGAAGTGAGGTTGGTTAGGAACGTTATGCACATGATCGACTCTGTGGTTTCTTTTAGAGCCATCATATGGTGAAAGTGTCTTAGGTGATCAATCGGGTTGGTGGTGCCATCATACACTTCGAACTTTGGCAGAGTGAACTTCTTTGTCATTGCCTTCTTCATGAGTTCGTTAGAGAATGGTGGCTTGGCCAATTCGTATAGTATGTTGGGATCCGTGACTCTGATCCTGAACGGTATCTCAGCAACTGTTCCGCCACACTGCGGAATTTTGTCTCGGTTGAGTTCACTGCTCTCGACATTTCTCTGTTGGGGATCCGCTAGTCGCTCCCTTTAGTTCGGATAGTGGAGTTTTGCTGAGGCTGTGCAGGAGTAGGATCAGCTGGCTGAGCACGTTCTTGGGTGATTTTCTCCAGTATTTCCATCATGTATTTCATCTAGGCCATTAGTGAGTCTACCCGAGGGTCCGCGGTAGCACTAACGGTTGTCTGGGCTATTTGAACTATTGCATGTAGTAGATCCGCATTTTTGGGTGCTAATGGTTCGGTGATTCGGATTGTGTCTTCTTCTCCAACTGTTAGTGGTGCATTGGAGGGAGAGTTGTCGTGATCTGGGTCTACATCATTTTATCTTATGGTTTGCTGGCTCTTGGTCGGGTTGTGATGAATCTTTATCATTGTGTATTCTGTAAAGAGGAAACTTGTCGTTCCCCACGGACGGAGCCAAACTGATGCGTCCAAAAATCGTTCTCCTATGAGTTTTACTTGCAAAACCACTGTTAGACTGCCAAAGACCATTTTTTTGTTGGTCGAAGGCACTCCGATGCTTAAGTCAATAACTCTGTTGGAAGAAGAAAATAAATCTGGACAAAACTCAGTTAAAGTTGCATACCTTTGTCGAAAGTTTCCTTTACCTTTTATAATGGTCGTAGTTAACTCTCTACGTGACTTAAGCATGTGAGGCGCAATTAAAGGAGATGTTTTTGTAACAGTCTCCTCCTTAGTAGAGATGCGTTCGTTGAGGCGTAGGTCCCTCCACGACTCATTCTTGGTGCAACGTCTTTCTTCTTAATTAGAGAACGTGTGACGGGCTTGGATTTGGGCTTTGATTCGTCTGGACCTGCACTTCCTTAGAGGTGGGCCTACTCCGTGCCTCTATAATTGTCTTTAATCATTTTGGATTTTATGAGCTGGCCCAATGGACCGGACGCTATATTCTCGTGATGGAACTTCATGCCACGTGTACGATCGTGATAATTGGTCCATTTTGATGTAAGAATAATTAATAATAGTCTGTGTTAGTCATAAAATTAGGTTTTCTATTTGTTTAGGAAAGGTAAAGATGTCTAATAACTTTATAGGTTAACCTGGATTAATAAGAAAGTTCTTATTTGTCATAAAAATATAAAAGTAGGCACAAATTAGCCATTACATCAACTACGGTATTGAAATTGTCTATTTTGTAAAAAAATAGTTCTTAAAAGTCATTTTCCTAATAGGAATTATTGTCAAATTAGCAAATTGTCATCTCTTTGTGTCACACCCCAACTTTTTGTAAATATAAAACTCATAAATTACAGGGAAGCAAAATGCAAATCACTTGACACAATCCAGAATTAGTTTCCCATCCATGATAAAGAATACTCAGTGCGTAACTCAAAATTTTAAATCTAATGTTCATAGAAAATTCACTTCAACGTCAATAGATAACATCCCAAATTGCCAACCTCTAAAGAATAACAACTTAACCAATAGGAAGAAAGATGCTAATCTCACTCTAAGAGTTTAGTACATATGAATCTCTAATAAAAGCACAATAACTCCGAATGGATGACTAGGATCCAAAAAAACCGCAACCTCACGTTTAATGCCGCCTCAAATGCTAACCCTGTAAATTGTGTTGGTCGGCTACACTCGTTCAAGAACAAACCCTAGAAGCAAAAAACAACTTGGATTAGCAAACGCTGGTATGAGATTTTCACTAATCACTAATTATAAATGTTCTACCATAGGGATTATAAACATATATACTTCTATAATAAAGGGAAAAAATATTAAATGCACAATGGAATATTTTATGAAATTACCTACACTTACCCATTCCGAGGTTTATATGGCAAGCTTAGCCTGTGAAAAAGTGTTAGTTAGCATGCCATCCTGCACGTGAAAGGTTACAAAGATATCATATAAATACTAATTAATAAGAACTTTTGTGTTTACTAGTATCACGAACATCATACCATTTTGAGTTACAAAAGTTTCTTATAGTTAAGTTATATAATCAGATTTGCTTAAGTTCCATGACTTCTTAATAAACTGATTTCTTTTATACCCTACCGCAATTGCACATCCCTCTGTGCCAAACGAACATGCTAGTATGCCTCCCTAATATAATGGGAATCACCCTGTCCTCTAGCGGGACATCGCCAATGAGCAAGGCTGCACAGAAGCCCAAACTATATGAGTCCAACAAGCCACACAAGGGCTACAAGCGCACGACATCTTATGTCCTCAGACGGATGAACGCAATAAAGCCTGAATTTTGTCTAATAACTTCCACTTCCACAAGACTCAGCACAAAGGCATTTAGTTTCTTTCTAGGAGAGGATTAAAATATCAACATTTCGAGTCGTGCTAGTTTAAAAGATTTTTGCATAGCTTTGATTTTTGAAGTTCACAAGACTTATGCTACATTGAACTTTAAATCTAAACATTTGTACACACACATCCTTTTTCAACAGATATCCACACAAAGTCACATATCCAAACATTTGGTGGTCAAACGATCGAACAATTATAGTCATAATACGTAAAATATTTGTCGTCAGAATATAAATACCAGTTTGCTAACCAAATCAGGAAAAACTCAAGGCACAGAAGTTGTGCAGAATGTTGTTTTACATACCATGCAATGGACTTTTTTTTTTTTTTTTTTTGATCTACAGAATAATTTCTGCGATTTTTCTAACATTACAAAATTGTAAAATCTTCTATTTAAGAGTATGGATTCTCATATTGTCGACTAAAAGCTTAATTTATACCTCCAAACAACACATATCATTTCAAACCACACATGCAGCATCATATTAAGCCTAAATATGGGTTCTCTCTTCTAACATTAAATAAAATATCATTCAAATAAGGCATATAGTCATATAATAAATTCTCATGGTTTCTTCGAACCAAGGTTTAAACTATAACTGAGGTTTGTAGTGATTGTAGAAGAAAATACTCACCTCTTGCAACAAACCTTAGGTTCCATGCTTCCCCCTCTTCCATTATTTTGCTCTTACTAACCCTTCTAAGTTTTATTTTCTTTTCTTCTTCAATGGAGAAAACCCAAAATATTGCTAGGAGGAGTGGACGCGTGAAAAGAATACATTGGCTTTTATTTCCTCTTAGTAAAACCCTAGTCAAATCAGGATTGGAAAATTGTGAAATTTAAATAGTATATTTTACATCTAAGACCGGGTGGGAATTGATTTTCTAACAGGGGTGTATTGTATATGGATTCTTATGGAATTGATAAATAATTTGAAAAGTCCACGGACTCTTTAAATTGTCCACAGACTCTTAAATTGTCCACGGACTTCTGCTGATTTCTTAAATTCATAGACTTTTGTTACAGACTTTCTAGAGATTTATGAAAATCCACGGACTTTGTATGAACGACTTTTACAGATTTCTAATTATTTTCAAGATAAAAAAGAAGTTGGTAAATAGTGATGAAACAAAAAAAACGTCCATAAAATAGAGATACATGTGGTAAAAAAACTAGAAAAAGAAAAGGTCGTTAATTAGCATCTTTAAAATAAGAAGTAAACGTCCATAAAATTGTATTATGATCATTCTTCTCCTTCATGGTCACTTTCTTCATTATCATTGTTAGCAATGTTGATGTTTGCTTGAGCTGCTGCCGACATTTGATTAACAATACTCATTCTCCATTGATTAGCATTTTCTCTTTGCTGCTCTTGGGTTTGAATATCATCCCATTCAAAATTATCTTCATCATTCTCTACTGGATCATTTTCTGGTTCAGGAGGAAATTCATCTGAATGACATTCTTGTCGAAGAAAATTATGCAATCCTGCATATGCCAAAACAAGCTCCGCTTCTGTCTTGTAAGGAAATGGTGGTGCTGATTTGAAAATTGTAAACCGCGACTTGAATATTCCAAATATTCTCTCAATTACGTTCCTCAATGAAGCATGACGAAGATTAAATAACTCAATTGCGTTGATAGGATGGTTTCCTGGACCGCCAAAATCTTTGAGATGATATCGAGTGCCACGAAATGGAGCTAAAATCGACGTCGATTTGGAAATCCACAGTCTCCAAGGTAATATTTACCTTATCATAAAAAATGTGCAATTAGTATGTTTATACTTTATAAATTCAATAAGTTTGCTGCATTTTTAATGCACGTAAAATTATACCTGATGGTATTTTGAGTCCATTTCGTCTAGAAATAGCATCATTTAATACTTTCGAATCATGAGCAGAACCCTCCCATCCACTAAGCACATATATGAATTGTAAATCAAAGTTGCAAGCTGCTAAAACATTTTGTGATAGTTTCCCATGACGGTTCCTGAATCTACTGAGCGCCATTATTCAATCCTGGGGTCACTTGAATAGCAAACCAACATTCGTTGTTCGTTGATTCTCTCTTCTCCATTATGCCACAAATTGTTTTAAAACTGGTGAAAATTTCACCAAAGCCACTTTATAAGTTTTCCAGAACTGCAGCTTGAGTAGCTACCCCTTTTGAGTTGCTACTTTGTTCATAATCAGCTCTACTTCTTTTGCCATGAGCTCTGCTTTGTGGTGCATCATTTGCATTTTCAGTTTGCACAAATGCATTGTTGTCTTGATCAAAGACCAAGTCATCCATGCCACCAAATTCCCAAGATCCATTTCCTTCTTCATCATATGTTGTGGCATCTGTATCATCACCTAGACCTATTGACCCCATCCCAGTTGCAGTTCCATTACCAACTGCAATCTTCAAATCCTCATAGTCTGCAAAAGTTTATGACTGAAAGTGCGCATGCGCTGGATGTGACTGAAAAAAAATTCAAAATATAAAGAAAGTTAATATGTTAAAGAGTCAAAAAAATTAAGCTGTAAAATAGAATAAAAGTTCAAGATATTTAACCCACCTTCAAATGTCTGCCCATACTTCATCAGGCGCAGTGAATCTCTTTGTGATCGGGTCCCATCCAAACCCAGAATTGTGGCGCATAAGCTGAGAGTAATTGTTGTATTGCTTCTTAAACCATTTCACTCGACTTTGATACTGGCTATAAGTTATCTCCTTACTAATTTTCTCCTTAAGTTTTGGAAGTAACTTTGCCTCTACGGTTGTTTTACTTATAACACCATTAATATCCCTGAACCCAAGCATGGCGCCTTCAACCATGAGCTGGAGCAAAGCATTGCTCTCTTCCGCGGTCCAAGTTTTATAATCTTTTCGTTTACCGTTACCTTGTGAATCTCCCATCTATATATTACAACAGGTATTTTATGAAGTAAATATATGCTACTGTATGACACAACTCGAAAGTAGTTTCATTCCTCTATATGATCACTACATGCATGAAGCTAATCTATCATCACTACATGAAGCATGTATGGTTATGCCTATATGCTATATGTCAATTAGAATTTGATGAACGTTTTATGACTATTGTTTAACCTCTAATGAATTCATATGACTATTGTTCAACCTCTAATGAAGACATGCAGTAGGATATTTACTCTAAGACATTACAGTTTATATACAAACATACATGATCCAACCATGATCAACTTATATGGTCCAATCATGATCCAAACACATGGAAGTCAAAACCAACTATAAATCTAGTCATACGCAACCAACTATAGCAAAATATCATATATATAGCATATATGATCCAATTAACCATCAAAAACATATCTGAGAAGATAATCGGCGTCAAAAACATATATGCAAGGGATTGTAAGCCATAATGATCCAACCAAATATACTATATATATTTAATCCAGCGATTTATAAACCCTAATTTAATCCAAACCCTAACACAACTTCCAGATTTATAGACCCTATCAAATGCAATCCTGATTTGGTTTGACACAGTATAGAATATTAACACGACAATTTTCCTTAATATGTTTTATTTTGACCAAATATAAAATCTCCCACTCCTTCAAGTGCAGGCACGTATTACATATATGTTATATGTACATATGCTCTTACTGTTACAGTTGAACATAGACTTTGAGATGATTTTCTTGGCATATCTAACGAGGCAGGGTGTTTGTTTATTTATAGGGACAAAGAAGCCCTCAGAGTATGTTCACTCCATTTCCATCCAGTGTCCCCAATGCTACTGGAAAAGAAAATTCTGGATACAATTCTATGATTTCCAATAACTCTTTGGCAACAACTAGTTGTATTATAAGTTCTGAACACGGTCAAAGTTTTATCGTCGATATTAATGGTACCACTAACCATGATCCAGATGATCATATGGTAATTGAGAGGGGGCTGACAGCATATACTGAGGCGCTAAGTGAAGTATTTACCTTAAATGAGGCATATGAGAGAAATAATGAACAGCAAGAAAACTTGGATGAAAACTCAAGTGTTGCACATCACGAGTTTGATACACACAGTACAGATGAAATTGACGCAGGTCTTACTAGAAATTTCGACCTTTTCTTTTTGAAAGGCAAACAGGGTTTTTATAGGATCCCAGAACCCACTAAAGATGCCGCAAGCTGGGTTTGAATCCATGACCTAGTGGTACCATCCGCCAAGCTCTAACCGTTGAGCTGTCATGCCATTGGCAAAACATCAAAGCTCTAACCGTTGAGTTGTATTATAGAAATTTCGACCTTATATGTAGCTAACAGCATTCTGGGAGTTGATTATTATGAATCCACACCAACTTTTTCTAAATAATCCAAACCCTAACCCAAAATCATCAACGATGCAACTATGAACACTATGCAAAGATAGAAAAAGAATCGAGAAAACAAGAGGATGGGAACTAACCTCTGCGCGGCTGGCACAAGGAAGAACTTTGGGAGACTTTTTTTCACATTGAAATCTTTGATAGGAGGCTGGCAAACTATTGAACTTTGTTATTTATACCTAACACTACAAAGTCCATGAGAATCCATGATTTTCCAAATCCATAAATATGAATGATATTTTGAATACCCTAAAACTTTTGTGGACTTTTTGAAATCCATATTGAATACCCCTAGACTTTTGTGGACTTTTTAAAATCCAAATTGAATACACTTGGATTTTCAGAATCCATGGAATTTATCACAAAATCCAGATACAATACACCCCTCTAAGTATAATTCCATAAACAAATACAATATGGAAGATTATTATTAAAAATAAATAAATATTTGAAAAATATAGAGGATGTTACACTTTCCTTTACTATAAGTACACAAGTCCCACTGTTTTGTATGTGCATCAACACATAATTATGGATAAAAGATAGCAAGATAGAGATATTGGCTTCCTCCATCTTCAGGTTCGGCGATTAATGGAGTTCAAGTTCGTGTTTTTTAACAACGGGTCAATCAAGAGCTATGGATCAAGGTATGTTGTGACTCTTAGTGATTCAAAATCCTCTAATTATATATACATGTGGTATCAGAGCAAATGTTACCAAATCTCTATATGTCTGTTTTAAAATGATTGTGCTTGATTCAATTGATTGATCGCGATTATTGTTGAATTGCAATTATATGTTCTTAGACATGAATTTAAATACCCATGCATGATTGACCGTCCAATTAAAACTTATACACTATGTATGTATTGGACACATGCTACATTGATGATTGATTACAACAATTGTTTTGCTATACTGGTTTCCTCCCCTCTTCGGGTTCGGTGATTATTGGAGTTTAAGTTCGCATAACGGGTCAATCAAGCGCTATGGATCAAGGTATTTCTTGACTCTTAGTGATTCAAGATCATCTAATTATGCTTACACTCCATGCTCCTCAGTGAAACTATCTATTTGGAAAAGTAAAACAACTTACTAAAACCACTTTATAAATTACATAAATTGGTGTTGTAGGATAGGGTTTTCAAAGAAGCAAACTTGGTTATTACTACATCACTAAGAACCGAAGGCATAACTGCACTTGGGGCTGCAGATTTTGTTCCAGTTTCAAGGCTTCTAAAAGTCAATCCGTGAAAGAACTTGTACAATAACATAAATTGAAAATAACAGTAACTACAGTGTAAAATAAACTATAATATACCTCAAGGACGAGAATGGAGTGTGGAGATGGTTGCTATATAGATTGAAGTCAGGGAATTCATGCTGTTAAGAACCCTAACAAAGAAATGATAGACAATCTTATATAACTAAGATGGATGATTTACCATTCAGAAATATTTATATTGAAGCTTATAATAAGATTTTAACCAAGTCAAACTTGAGAGAAAAAACATAAGGACCAACACATTTTAGAGGTTGCATGTCGCGTCACTTATTAAGTTTTTTTGTTTTCTTAATTAGTATCAAAGTTCCAGCTCATGTTCTCTAAAGGTCCTTACCTAAAGGAAAATAAAATTTAAGAAAACATTAGCAAAGTTATGAATCTATATTCTATTGATCTCATCTCATAATGAAATAGTCATGAATGTAGTTATTTGTTTATCATGATTGAATGTACTTATTTGTTTATCACTCACAAGTGTGAAGCCCTTCTTCCTTTTTCTTTTTCTATTTTTATTTTCTATTTTCATCAGGAATATACCCATCATAGTTAAAATCAAAATCATGGGTGGTAGAGGTCTATGTCATCTTCCAAGCTGTCCTCTACTATTTTAAAGGCCATTTTGATGGGCATTTCCATGGACAAGAACATGAGACTCTCTCTCCTTCTTACCTATTGTGGATACGATCAAAATCAATGATGAACCGACAATAGAGTCAGATAAGAAAAAAGTTCTACTTTATAGTCTCTAATCACATGTCCCCCTAACGAGTATAGTGAAACTTGTATCAAACTCATTTTTTGTCAAGACTTAAACCTTGGGCAACGAAAATAAGAACTAAATTCCAACCCATAACTCAATACTAAATCAAGAAAACCCAAAACTCAATAACATAAAAATCAAAAATATTGGATCTTAATTATAACATACCTTGTGTGGTTCTAAACAAACCAATGGCATAATAAATAACATTCTAGTTATTGTCCCAAACGAACCAATAACATTAAACCCAAAAAAAACAAATTGATAATCTAATTGTCCTAAATAAAATCAATAACATAAACCTATCTTAGGAAATGATTAAAAAAAATTTGCAAGGTGGTCCGACATAGTTTCTAATCCAAGTAAAAAGATTCATATTTTTAAAATGACTGATTTAGCATTTGATGTAGTCACTCGCATCTGTCCTTGGTAGAACACGATTCATCAACCCCAACCCTACATTGAAACCTCAATTTACACACTATTTTTCTGTTTTACGTGATAACCCTCATCATTCACTCACAATCTCTCGCTCAATTCAGAACTCACCCTCTTTAGCTTCTACCTAGATTAGGTTCAACTTCTATTGCTCTGAATCTAGTACCACGGTCCACTCACAGTCTCCCACCATGAATCAAGCACGATAGATCACTCTCAATCAGGTTCAAGCAATTAACATTCAAGTAGATTGGGCTTTCAAAATATAGATGAAGACTCTGACTTGAATCAATTTTATCTATTTTATTGAACTTGAATTCGAGTTCGTTTGTGGAAGAAAGTCTTGTTTCAGCTTGGAGGATTTTTCTTTTTGTGGATGTTGGTGGAGAGTAAGATATCACTAAGTTGCTATGAAGAAGGAGGTGTTAGGAAAGCAACTGTGGTGTGGTATTAGGAGAGCAACCCTTCACGTTTGTTTGACATAAAAAATAAATTTATGATAGATTCAAGCAAGGCTTCAAAAAGAAGAGAGTACTGAAAACCCACACAATATATGTAGATAGTAAGAACAACAATTGTATTGAAGGTGTTTGCTAGTTTGACTCTATCACTCAACAATAGAAAAGTTGTTTTTCCTTTGTTCGATTTGGAAGGAGTGTTAGACATGATGCAAGTCAAGGGATCGGGCCTTGGATTTGTTACTTACAATTATGCACATCATCCTTAGATGGTGTCGACTTTGAGCATTATACTAAAGTAAACATGGTATATGTATTGTTGTTGCAAGAGAATGTAGAAGTTTCTAACACTTAACCAGACTATGGAAACTCCCCCATCGACATCCCTCCAATTGTTATTATAAGATGCCACTATTATTCAATGATGATGTTGCAGATTTTGTAATTATTAGATGCTTTTTGGATTTTATTTAGAATGGTGTTGAATGAAGTTGCATTGTACATTTTCTTCTAAATAGCAAGTCGCAATGTACTTGAATGTTGATATTTCTTCTGTAATGTTTCATACTTTTTTATTGTGAGATGATCCTTTATTGCTTAGATATACAGGGAAATGAGTTCCATAGATTTGTGTTGACAAACAAATTGTTGAAAGGATTTCATAGTGTATCACTAATGATGTAGTCGATTTATTCTCTCCTTCCTCCCTGCTTATCTAGACCTGTACATGTAGCAAACATGAGCCAGGGACCATCGTGTGGTGGCCGATGGCACTCTGATGCTTAAGTTATATAAGGCTTAGGAGATGCTTAAAATTGTAAACTGGGTTATATTGTGTACCTCTAATTCATCGACCTTATTTCCCTTTTATAGTGAAGGAATTTTTGTTCGGCTAGGCCTTTGGTGGCGTAATTTAGGGAAAGTAATCTTGTTGTGGAGATCCTTTCCTAATTGGAAGTTGTCTATGGGGGATAGTTTCCCTACAAGACTCGTGCTCCTAGATCTGCGAGAAAAGTTTCCCTTTTTGAGTGTTGTCCATGCAAGGACGTTTCCTTGCCCGACTTATACTCTAATATATGTTTCCTAGTAGGATCCAATGTGTTGTTGGCCTATATGTCTTGGGTAGATATCTCATATACTTTCCTTAGAGGTCTTACTGGTACTGGGTCTGACCGTGTGACATGTGGGCATACTGGCTCATTGCAACTTGGACCCGACTGTCTGGATTCTAGCAATAATGGGCTTGCTACTATTTGGGCCTCGTTGGATTGAGTGTGCAATCAGGCATGCTTCATTCTGTTGACGAGATTATCATGACACGTGTATGGTGCTGATCAGAAGACGGTTTGATGTATCATCAGTTACTCCCCCCGAGTTACTATGTCGTCTTATTGGTCCATTAGCTCATTTCATGAAGCAGCTGTGCAGTCATAATGATTGAGTCTGAGTGATTTCCTAGAGCGGCGAATTGCATTAATTAGGCGTGCGCCAGCTTGAAAGCAGGAAAGGCGGAAGCTCAACTTTCTATATAGATCTCCTGCCTGGGGAGTATAACTCATTTACTCTTTCAATCTTAGAGATTCTGCTTTGTTGTATTGCTTATTGTGTTTTTGACTTTTCTCAACCTTCGTATTTGAAAGCTTGTACTTTCTTTCATGGCGGGCCAGGATTAGCTTTCTAATGAACTGTTCGCTAAAGGCCATAAAATTTTTGAGGAGAGGTTGCTCTCTGAATTTGATCTGGATCCTCCATAAGACATACAAGATTCCTGATGATTTGGTGCTATGCACTTTGGGCATTGATCTGACGCCAATGTACCCTCCTGAAGGGTTTATCTGTCTCCAACGAGGTATGCTTCAATCGGGAGTCCATTTTCTTATCATCAAGGAGATCTGGGAATTCCTGGTGTACCTCAGCATTGCACCCGCTCAACTTGTGTCGAACGGGTATAGAACTTTGATTGCCATTCTGATTAGGGATAAGGATGCTGGTGTCCGAGGGTCTTCAAGGGTGATGCAATTGCTCACTTCTCCTCGGATAAACGAGCAAGCTATGTGTGTGCTGACGTTGCTGGATTGCTTTAGCAAGCTGCCTGATGATTTTAAATCATGGCAGAAGTTTTGTTTCATGATGTCGATGGGCTTGACTTATTTTGAGCTTGATATTCGTCTCGTCGAGCGTGAATTTAGACCATTGAGTAAGTTGATTCCTTCTCCGGTCTTGCTTGTGTTAACTGCATATTAGATTGACCTATTGTGGTTTTTACAGGGAGATTCTCTAATTCGCCTATTTCTGCTAAAGATAAAGCAACTTTGGATGTGTTCCGTGACATGCCTCGTCTGGAGGTAGATAATGTAGTTAAGTCTTTTAATGTTGAGCGCAGTGGTCTGTGGGCTTATTGGCACTTGGCTCCTACTTTGTATAGGGTGAAGAAGCCAAAGCCTAAAGGTGCATCTGCTTCACAGAAGATTAAACTTCCCAAGATCAAGGTTCCAAGCTCTTCAAGGAGGGCAGAAATAAATGAGGCGCTTCATTCTCCTGTGCATTCAAAGAGATCTCGTGCTTTATTAAGGTCCGGCCGTAGGTGTATGGCCTCGTCCGAAGGACGTGATACTGTCGGGCAAGAGCCTGATGAGACTATTGTTTCTGAGGAGCGTGATACTCAAGTCGTGGCCCATGTCTTTCTTCCTGACTTGGAAAGAAAATATTTGCAAATGGTGGGCATGGAAGATGTTACCAAACTTAGCACCAAGCAGACGAAATTTATGAATAAGATGTTGCTGCTGGCGGGCATGGAAGCTTCAAACGGTCATCCTTTTTCACTAAAGGACTTTGAGCTCTGCCTCTCTCTGGATCATGAACCTGTTGAAAAGTTGTCTGATCATCGGTATCATGATGAAGGTTCTCCTTCTTGTCTCCCATACTTTGCTCCATCTCGTTCTCGTCCCCAAATTCAATCGACTACGGTGGCCGATGGCACTCCGATGCTTAAGTTAGATAAGGCTTAGAAGAGGCTTAAAATTGTAAACTGGGTTATATTGTGTACCTCTAGTTCATTGACATTATCTCCCTTTTATAGTGAAGAAGTCCTTGTTCGGGTAGGCCTTTGGTGGCGTAGTTTAAGAAAAGTGATCTTGTTGTGGAAATCTTTTCCTGATTGGGAGTTCTCCATGTGGGATAGTTTTCCTGCACGACTTGTGCTCCTAGATTTGCAGGAGAGATTTCCCTTTCTGAGCGTTGTCCATGCAAGGAAGTTTCCTTGCTCGATTTATACTATAATATATGTTTTTCTAGTCAGATCCAATGTGTTGCTGGTTTGCCTGTCTTGAGTAGATATTTCAGATACTTGCCTTAGAGGTCTTACGAATATTGGGTTTGACCTCGTGACGGGTAGGCTTATTGGCTCATAGCAACTCGGACCCGATTGTCTGGATTCTGCCTATGATGGGTTTTTTGTTGTTTGGGCCTTACTGGATTGTGCGTGCAATCAAGCCTCCTTCGTCTTGTTGACAAAATTATCATGACACATGTACGATGCTGATTAGAGGACGGATTAATGAATCATTAGCTACTCCCCCCGAGTTAGTGGGTTGTCTTATCGGTCCATTACCTCATTTTATGAAGCACTTGTGCAGTCATGATGATTGAGTCTGAGTGATTTCCTCGAGCGGTGAATTGCATTAATTAGGTGTGCGCCAACTTGAAAGCTAGAAAGGCGGGAACTCAACTTTCTATATAGATATCCTGTCTGTGGAGTATAACTCTTTTACTCTTTCGATCTCAGAGATTCTGCTTTGTTGTATTGTTTGTTGTGATTTTGACTTTGCTCAACCTTCGTATTCGAAAACTTGTATTTTCTTTCATGGTGTGCCGAGATCAGCTTTCTAATGAACTGTTCGCCAAGGGCCATAAGTTTTTTTAGGAGAGGTTGCCCTCTGAATTTGATATGGAAGTCCTCCGTAAGATATACGGGATTCCTAATGATTTGGTGCTCTGCAGTTTGGGCATTGATCTGACGCCATTATACCCTTTTGAAGGGTTTATCTGTCTTCACCGAGGTATGCTTCAATCAGGTGTCAGTTTTCCTATCATCAAGAAAATCTGGGAGTTCCTGGCGTACCTTGGCATTGCACACACTCAACTTGTGTCGAACGGGTATAGAGCTTTGATAGTCATTCTGATTAAGGCTAAGGATGCTGGTTTTCGAATGTCTTCGAGGGCGATGCAATCTCTCACTTCTCGGATAAACGAGCAGACTGCATGTGTGCTGACATTTTTGGATTGCTTTGGAAAGTTGCCTAATGATTTTAAATCATGGCAGAAGTTTTGTTTCATGGCTCTAGCGGACTCGACATATTTTGAGCTTGATGGTCATCCTGTCGAGCGTGAATTTAGACCATTAAGTAAGTTGATTCCTTTTCTGGTCTTGTTTGTGTTAACTGCACATTGACGACCTATTGTGGTTTTTGCAGGGAGATTTTCTACTTTGCCTTTTTTGCTAAAAATAAAGCAACTTTGGATGTGTTTCGTGGCATGCCTCGTCTGGAAATAGAGGATGTAGTTAAGCCTTCTAATGTTGAGTGCAGCGGTCTGTGGGCTTATTGACACTCGGCTCCCACTATGTATCGGGTGAAGAAGCCAAAGCCTAAACGTGCATCTGTTTCACATAAGAGGAATTCTGAAGATCAAGGTTTCAATCCCTTCAAAGGGGCATAAATAAATGAGGCGCTTCCTTCTTTTGTGCATCCAAAGAGATCTCGTGTTTTGCTAGGTTCGTCCGCATGCGTCTGGCCTCGTCTGATGAACGTGATGATGTCGAGAAAGAACCTGATGAGATTGTTGTTTCTGAGGGGCGTGATGCTCAAGTCATGGCCCATGTCTTTCTTCCTGACTTGGAGAGAGAGTATTTGCAAATGGCGAGCGTGGAGGATGATACCAAACTTAGCACCAAGCAAACGGAGTTTATGAATAAGATGTTGTTGGAGGCGAGCATGGAAGCTTCGAACGATCATCATTTTTCAATAGAGGACTTCGAGTTCTGCCTCTCTCTGGATCATGAACCAGTTGAAAAGTTGTATGATCGTCAGTATCATGATGAAGGTTCTCCTTCGTGTCCCCCGTACTGTGCTCCATCTCGTTCCCGTCCTCAAATTCAACCGACGACGGGTCCAAGGACCACCGTGTGGTGGCCGATGGCACTCCAATGCTTAAGTTAGATAAGGCTTAGGAGAGACTTAAAACTGTAAACTGGGTTATATTGCATACTTCTAGTTCATTGACTTTGTCTCCCTTTTATAGTGAAGAAGTCCTTGTTCGACTAGGCCTTTGGCGGCGTAGTTTAAGGAAAGTTATCTTGTTGTTGAAATCATTTCCTGATTGGGAGTTGTCTATGTGGGATAGTTTCATTACTCGACTTTTGCTCCTAGATCTGCAGGAGAGATTTCCCTTTCTGAGTGTTGTCCATGCAAGGAAGTTTCCTTGCTTGACTTATACTATAATTTATGTTTCCTAATCGGATCCAATGTATTGTTGGCCTTCCTGTCTTGGGTAGACCTCTCAAATTCTAGCTTTTGATGTCTTACGAGTATTGGGCCAGACCATGTGACGTGTGGGCTTACTGGCTCATTGCAACTCGGACTCGACTATTTGGATTCTGCCTATGATGGGCTTGTTGTTGTTTGGGCCTTGCTGGATTGTGCATGCAATCGAGCCTGCTTTGTTCTATTGACGAGATTATCATGATACGTGTATGATGCTGATCAGATGACGGTTTGATGTATCATTAGTTAGTGGGTCATCTAATCGGTTCACTAGGTCATTTCATGAAGCAATTGTACAATCATGATAATTGAGTATGTGAGATTTCCTCGGGTGGTGAATTGCATTAATTAAGTGTGCGCCCAGCTTGAAAGCGGAAAAGGCAGGAGCTCAACTTTCTATATAGATCTCCTACTTGTAGATTATAACTCATTTACTTTTTTGATCTCTAAGATTATGTTTTGTTGTATTGTTTGTTTTGCCTTTGACTTTGTTCAACCTTTGTATTTGAAAGCTTGTACTTGCATAGCTGGCCGGGATCACCTTTCTGATGAACTGTTCACCAGGGGCCATAAGTTGTTTGAGGAGAGATTACTCTCTATATCTTATCTAGAAGTCTTGCGTAAGACATTCGAGATTCTTGATGATATTGTGTTCTGCACTCTGAGCGTCGATCTGACGCCATTGTTCCCTCCTGAGGGGTTTATCTGCCTTCACTGAGGTATGCTACAATCAGGTGTCCATTTTCCTGTCATCAAGGAGATCTGGGAATTTTTGTCATACCTCGGCATTGCACCCGCTCAACTTGTGTAGAATGGGTATAGGACTTCGATTGCCATTCTGATTAGGGCTAAGGACGCTAGTATTCGAGTGTCTTCGAGGGCGATGCATTTGATAACTTCTCGGATAAACGAGCACGTTGTGTGTGTGCTGACGTCACCTGACTACTTCGGCAAATTGTCTAATGATTTTAAATCGTAGCAGAAGTATTATTTCATCACTCCTGCGGACTTTCCGTATTTTGAGCTTGATGGTCATCTAGTAGAGTGTGAATTTAGACCACTGAGTAAGTTGATTACTTCTCCAGTCTTACTTGTGTCAATTTCATATTAGATCGACCTGTTGTGACTTTTGCAACAGTCTACTTCGCCTCTTTCTGCGGAGGATAAAGCCACTTTGGATGTGTTTCGCGACATGCCTCGTCTGAAGGTAGCAAATGTAATCAAGCCTTCTAATGTTGAGCGTAGTGGTCTATGGGCTCATTGGCACGTGGATCGCAATGTGCATCGAGTAAAGAAGCCAAAGCCTAAAAGAGAGTCTATTTCACGGAAGAGGAAGCTTCCCAAGCTCAAGGTACCAAGCCTTTCAAGGAGGGCAGAAATAGATGAGACGGTTCATTTTCCTGTGCATCAAAAAAAATCTCGTGTTTTGTCTAGGTTTGTCAGCAGGCGTCTAGCCTCGTTTGAGGGACGTGATGTTGTCAGGCAAGAGCTTGGTGATAATGTTGTTTCTAAGGGGCGTGATCTCAAGTCCTGGCCCTTGCCTTTCTTCATGACTTGGAGAGAGAATATCTGCAAATGGTGGGTGTAGAGGATGTTACCAAGCAGGCAGAGTTTATGAATAAGATGATGTTGCAAGCGGGTGTGAAAGCTTGAAATGGTCGTCCTTTTTCAATAAAGGACTTTGAGCTTCGCCTCTCTCTGGATCATGAGCCTGTTGAAGAGTCATCTGATCATCAGTGTCATGGCAAAGGTTCTTCTTCTTGTCACCCGTGTTGTGCTTTATCTCGTACTCGTCCTCATATTCAACTGATGATGGGTCTGAGGAATAACTCGCTTCCCTTTTCCTCTGAAGTTGGGGCGGCACGTGAGAGAGAGTCGTATGCTACAGGATGGCGGACTGTGTTCCGGACTGTGCTTAGGAGGTTGACATCTCTTATGCTGCAAGGAAGCATATTAACAGGTGGAATGACTGGCTGGCGAACTGTGCTCCGGACCAGTGGGAGAGATGTTAGGAGAGCGTTTAGATAAATGGCAGAATCACCTTGTGTTGGGAATGTTATATCTAAATCAAGTGGTTGCGTCTGAAATTGAAGTCGAGGCCACTTGTGAGATGGTGTATATCATAGAGCAAGTCTTTGCAAATCAGCAGAAGTCATACTCTGATGCTCTTCATGAGATTGAGTCATTGAGGAAGCAACTTGAAGCTTTCTTAGATACTGGAGCGGATCTAGGTCCATTAGATTGGAGGATCAGAAGGCTCACTTAGAAGCGCTTGAGTCCGACTTGGCGGGGGCAGTGTCCGTAAGGGATTGGTTCGAGAATGAACTGAACCTTGTCTGTCGTGACTTGCAACTTGCCCATGATTTCGTTGATGGAGAGCTGGCGGAACTGCAGGTTCTGCATGCTGAGAGGATTAAGGAGTCTGAGTGGACTATCCGGTGTCAACAGTTGGAGGCTAGTATTGAGTTTCATGCCGAGCGTGCACGGATCGCTAGAGAACAGTTCCAACTAGCACAGAGTGAGCTAAATATCATTAATGATAAGCTGGACGCTGAGCAATCTCAGACTGAGATCTTGTCTAGCGAGTTGGAGCAACTAAAGCAGGAGCTTGCCGAGTTAAGAGGGTGCGAAGAGAAGCTTATCAAGGCCCAAGGCACATTTAAATTCCGCAGAGTCGTGCATGGAAGGAGCATCCTGAATGGGATCTTTCATATTATAAATATATTGCATATGTTGAGTTTGGAGTGACCTCCGATTCATTTGAAGAAGATGGTGATCTTGATGAGGGGGGTCGAGGGGCAACACCAACAGATGTGTCTCATGTTTCTTCCCCTGTCTGATTTTGTTGTATCTGACTTTCCTCCTAATGAGGGGTGAATCTTGTACTTGAGTTTGCAAATGAATAGTACTTGGCACTTTTGTTTTCATTTGCTTTCTTTTTATCTTGTACCTGCTTTGTCTTATTTCGACATTAGTTGTCAGACGATGAACTTGGATGGGCTAGGTAGCTCATGTTTGATTCGCTGTTGGAAGCTCTAACTTCTTATGCTATAGTAGTTGGTGCATTTCTGGTCAGATTCCTTTGTAGAGATCGGGGAGTGTAATACATCCCTTGTTTAGTGGCTTGGTTGTGTGTTGGATCATCAGTTGATACTGTTATAAGCGTATTAGTCAGACTGTGGTCCTAGCGCTTGTTCGCTTGTAGATGAGTGGACAATCGTTTTTGCGAGTCGTATGGATCGAGCTTTTTAGAACTTTGATCGGGCATTTGACTCGTCTTTATTTGTTATTCATAAAATAGGCTTAATTGGACCGGGAGTTGTTACTGCTAGTTATGACTGATTGAACCGTGGTTAGGTTTCGGCGACCATGGTGGTCCCTGTCAAGCGGTCTTCACTAGGTTACATGAGAACTTACTAAGCTCCCACTTTCCAATACATCTTGATTCGTTTGTGGCAGACTAGGAATTGAAGCGAGCCAGCAGTTATAATCGTCAGTTGTTCTGACTAAACTTTTGGTGGGGGTTCGGTGATCATTGTCTATAGTTGGCCAATGATCCCTGGCAAGCCATTTTCACCAGGCTACATGAGCATTGACTAAGCTCTCACTTATTAGACCGCCGAAATCCGCACGTAACGAACTAGGCTTCGAGCAGACCAAAACCATCGCCGTCAACGGCCACTAACTAAGATTTGGTCGGGGTTCGACAATCACTGTTTGCGTATGAGTAGTGATCCCTAGCAAGCCATCTTTATCAGGCGTCGAAAGCGCTGACTAGACCCACTTTCTAGGTCGTCGGAATCCGTTATGTGTGAACTAGGCTTAGAGCATACCAAAAGCTACCGTCATCGGTCATCATTGACTAAGCTTTGGTTGGGTTTGGTCTCTATCGTCCAAATTTGGTCAATGATTCCTGGCAAGCCGTCTCGATCAGGCATCAGAGGGTTGACTAAGTTGCCACTTTCTAAACCGTTGACACCCGTTTAATTTAACGAACTAAAAGGTTATAATAAGATTTTGGGCGCATAAGTCTGACTTCGGGGTCATGACTTACTTAACTCGCTTGAAAGATTCGGGGCGTTTAAGTATGACTTGGGGGTCCTGACTTACTTAACTCACCTGAGTGATTCACGGCGTGTAAGTTTGACTTGGGGATCCTGACTTACTTAACTCGCCTAAGAGATTCAGGGCGCGTAGGTTCGACTTGGTGGTCTTGACTTACTTAACTCACCTGAGAGATTCGGGGCGTGTAAGTTTGACTTGGTGGTCCTAACTTAGTTAACTCGCCTGAGAGATTATGGGCATGTAAGTCTGACTTGGTGGCCTGACTTACTTAACTTGCCTGTGAGATTCTGAGCATGTACTCGCCTGGTGGTCTGATTCCAGTATCGGATCAATTGATCAGACTTATAATATGTTGACCGTCTTTAATGAACAACAGTAGAATAGTAATGGAGCTGATGCCTATGGTTTAATAATATTATGTAGGTGCGCTCCTTATTCTTTGAGCACTCAGGGCCTTTGTTGTTTGTTATTTTGAGTGTGTTGCGCCGGATCTGGCAGGGCATAAGCTTGGGCCAATTAGTTGAGGGACCCATTAGTTGAAATCTTTGTGGATTAGTATGCAAGGGATACGACACATTCTGTGAGACGGTTCAGCATCGATTACTCCCCCCAATTAATAGGGCTGCCTGCAGGTCTATTAATTCAAAAGATGTGGACTTGTGCAGTTGCTATTGGAATCGTCGTTTTCATGATTTCCCATACACCTTCAATGCTGAAGTAATTGTTTGTTGACGCCACTTCGTAAACCATTTCACCTATATATGGGTTGGCTATTCTGCGTTCAAGCACTGCAATGCAAGTAGTAGAGCATTTTAATCAAATGCATCTTACCAAAGAGTTTGCTTCGGATTTTCCCAAGGCTGAAGGAAGATCTCATCCACTAGAGTCTTCGAATGTTCTGACATTTTCGTCGATGAATTTTGATAAGACTTGTTATGCAGTGCCGCCTGATCTGGGTGGGCACTGGATTGATCTCATGAGATCTTGTAATATCTTCATACGTTACGAAGATTACGGATTTCCTCTCGGGGGTCAAGTCTGTCTTCCATCCTCCGGTGCTCAAGGACTCTCTCATCTTATTACTGCTGTCGAGTGTTGGTCCTCGCTACTAGTTTATGGTTGATGGGAGCGTTGGAGGTCGTGACTCTCATTCCTAGGGTGGCACCTCTACCTCATCACAGGCATTACTCATCCAAGAGTCGCCCTCGCTTGGCAACACTATGAAACCTCGCTTGTCCGAGGACGTTTTCCTCCTCATGAGGCAGATTGATTCGAGGTTTCCTTTTCGAATCATCTTTGTGGGGTGATTTGATGGAGCAATGAATTGAGTGTGTTCCTTCACCTTCTACTCTGGACGTTTTGCTTTCACCACCTTCTCTTCTGGAAGCGAAATAGCATATTAGATTATCTACCCTTGTTTTAAGCAGATAAATGCTTGCATCAGACTTAGATACTTGTAGTGTATAAACTAATGTACTAGTTGGTCGACATGCTTGTAATAACTCTCATTGAAATCAATAAAATTTATTTTATTTCTGGAATGTGTCTTGTACGAACAACTCTTCTGCACTGAAATGAAAAACAAAAAACAAGAAACGAAATCAAAGCAACAAATAAATTAACTCCGAACAGAGACTAAGTTAATCCGGCCCTGAATGAGGCTCAAATGGTCCAAGCTCGGATTGCATTGTCCCTCTAGCAAAAAAATTTCAAGTTAACGAAGCTACTGAATAGGGGACTTCGTGCTGGGGGGACAGTTCCTTGTGGATGAACAACTCTTGGAGTTGGTGCCCGTTTGATCTTTGTTAGTCTGGATTGTCTTGCTAGCTTTGACTTCTAGATCTCAACATAGTTGTTCCATGGTTATGTGGGTTCCTCCACCTTCATAAAGTAGTACACTTTTTATGTCCTGGCTCGATTGCTGACATGTTGGCTCTATGGGCCCGAGATGTAAATAGCAACAGTTCAACTGCTTCAGGGCTACATAATGGCAGTCTCTTGCTGCTTGCTGATCTCCTCGGATAGACCCTTGAGCTTGGTTTGTTGTATTTTTATGCATTGGTGCAGGGTGGATACCACTGCTTCCATATGATGTAGCCAGTGCTTCCCAGAATGATGTTGTAGGTGGACGGGGCGTCAACTACCATGAACTCTTGGACAAGGTACTTCTGTAGTTGTGGCTCTCCTACAACCACCATTAGATTTATCTTTTCGATGGGTAAGCATTTTTCTCCACTGAATCCAACCATAGGGTGGCTGGCTGGCGTTAGGTCCTTCTCTTACAGCTGCATATTGCGGAATGCACCGAGGAACATGACATTTAATGAGCTTCCAGTGTCCACCAAAGCTCTATTTACCTCCCATTTAGCGATACGGGCGAAGATGACCAGGATGTCATTGTGAGGAGAATGTACCCTTGGAGATCCCTCTCCGTAAACATCAGTGATGAGATTGAGCTGTGAACTCGTGCGTGTTGCACTTGTCTGTCCGCATCTATGTCAGTGTCCTTTTGTGGGACCTGTGTGCTTGTTCTCCCTTGGGACCAACCCCATGGAGCTTATTTTCAATCTTCTTGACAACATCCGTTATTTCCTTTGCTCGGCCTTGCCTCCTGTCCGAGCCTAGGAACTCCTTGAGTTTGCCAGTACTCGACTTCTTCTCTAAGGTTTCTACATTTCTTAGTATCATGTCCACCTTCCTTGTGGTAGGCGCATCACTTGTTGTTATCGCGCCTAGCAAGATCTCCTCGGTGCTTAGGCAGCCACTTCACCTCTTCCCAATCCTTGATGGAATCAAGGATGTCAGACAGGCTGGTATTAAGAGGGGTGACAGACCTGGACCCGACGTAATTCGAGGCCTTGTATTGCCTAGGGCGGCCCAAGTCGGTCTTGTTGTCTGTGCGCTTCTTCTTGTTATTGTCGTCGTCTTCTTTCATCTTCCCCTCTTTCCTATCCTTCGGGACAGTTTATTGTCTGACTCCGCCTATCTCTTGGCAGCCATCATTTCGTCCATAGTGATATATGTCTGGACATCTCTGAGAAAGTCTATCATATTGGCTAGGGGTTCAGGGAGAAGAGGTCATAGAGTTTGCCTCATCTCATACCCAAAGTGAAAGTCGTAACGGCAGTGTCATCACTACAGCCATTGGTGAGGGTCAGCTCATCGTTAATACGATTGACGTACTCCCTTAACTTCTCGTTCTGTTTTTGCTTCAGGGTCCGCAGATAAAGTAGGTCCCTCCTGAGCTTTTGGCTACCCACAAAGCTTGTAAGGAACGCCAATGCCAACGACCGAAATGAATCAATCGATTTCGGAGGAAGGATGTGGACCACGTTAATGTTGATGTATTTAGGTTTGCAGGGAATGATCCACACATTATTGCATCTGACCCTTCTTTGAGCGCATAACATGCTGGAAGTGGCAAAGGAGATTGGTCGAGTCTCTCATACCATCATAAAACTCCAACTTCAGTAGGGTGTATTTCTTGGATAGTGGTTTGTCCATGATATGGTCCTTGAACGGAGGGATCGTGAGGCTGAACATCACATCTAGGTTTGTGGCCTCGTTGCAGAGGGGGTTGTGCGAGACGTGCCTGTCGTACATTTGCCTCTTGTCCATTGAGAAGTTACTGGGGCCGCGGGACTCACCTGAATATGCTCCCTGGAACTTTTTGGGGAATCACAGTCCGTCTCTGCAGGTGGAGGATTCCACTATTTGAGAGACTCTAGTGTCTCTTGGATTTGATGCATTTGATTTGAGAGTAGGTCCACCCTCGGGTCTGCTATTGCTACCACCAGTGCTGGGGTCTGAGGAGGTTCCTCCGGTGGCGGTGGTAGAATTGGCGGCACTCTGCCGGTTTGAGCGTTCGAAGGCTCGACATCTTTTCCATTGGTGCAAGACCTTCTCGTCACCATCACATTGATTATTCAGAAAAGGTGGAACTACAGTTCTTATTGAAGAAATTTGTCGTTCCCCACAGACAACGCCAAACTGATGTAGTCCATTTTTGCTTTCCTTCCTTGTTGTTTACCTAAACCTGCAAAGGTAGCAAACGTGAGCCAAGGACCACCGTGTGGTGGATGATAATACTCTGATGCTTAAGTTAGATAAGACTTAGGAGATGCTTAAAATTGTAAACTGGGTTATATTAAGTACCTCTAGTTCATCGACTTTATTTCCCTTTTATAGTGAAGGAGTCCATGTTCGGCTAGGTCTTTGGTGGTGTAGTTTCCCTGCACAACTTGTGCTCCTAGATTTGCGGGAGAGATTTCCTTTCAAAGCGTTATCCATGCAAGGAAATTTCCTTGCCCGACTTATACTCTAATATATGTTTCCTAATCGAATCCAATGTGTTGTTGGCCTCCTTGTCTTGGGTAGATCTCTCAGATACTTGCCTTGGAGGTCTAATGAGTATTGGGCCTGACCTTGTGATGTGTGGGCTTACTGGCTCATTGCAGCTCGGACCCGACTGTCTGAATTCTGCCTATGATGGGCTTGTTGTTATTTGGGCCTCACTGGATTGTGCGTGCAATCGGGCCTACTTTGTTTTGTTGACGAGATTATCATGACACGTGTACAGTGCTGATCAGAGGACAGTTTGATGTATCATCAACTAAGATGATACCTTTATTTTAAAAAGTGTATCACTAGTGATACCCTTCTTGTAAAAAATAGTGACACCCTTCTTTTAAAAAATGGTGATACTCTTCTTAAAAATATGGTGATATCCTTCTTGTAATAAAGTGTATCACCTTCATTGGTGAAACCATTATTGTAATAAAAAATATTGTATTATCGGTGATAGAAGTGGGCACGGGTGATTAAAAGTGCATTTTAATCTCTAAAAACTACATGAAGTGTCAGGTCAATTCATGAAGTGTATTATCAGCGATGAGTAAAAGAAGTGTATTATCGGTGATGAGTACATCCGCTACTCCGCCAAATACGGATACGCCTCCATGAGCTTTGGCAATGTTGTTGATCAATTTTGATGATACATAAAATAAGACCGACATCTCGGTTGTACACGTGGCAGAGATCATCCATCACGAGGATCAAGTATCCCAAGACCAGGTCAATTCATGAAGCCCAAATAAAACGAATTTGGTCATGATAGCCCAAACATGGCCTGTCAGAATAAATCATAACAAGGCCCAAAACCAAGCCCGATAAAGTTCAACCTTAAGGGGGAGGAACGTTATATAGAAAAATAGTCATGAGGGAGTCACGCCTCCACACACATGTCTTCATAAAGGATGAGACTATTATAGAGAACATATCCCTTCGTTACGCCTTACATGCTTAAGTCACGTAGGGAATTAACAGCGACCATTATAAAAAGTAAACGGAACATTCGACAAAGGTATGCAATTTTAACTGAGTTTTGTCCAATCTCTATATCCAACTGAGTTACTGACTTAGGCATCGGAGTGTCTTCGGCCACCAAAAAGGTGGTATTTGGCAATCTAACATTTGTTTTGCAGGTGGTTTTACTTATTGGAGACTGGATTTTGGACGCATCAGTTCGGCGTCGTCCGTGGGGAAACGACAAGTTTTCCTTTTAGGAAGAAAATCTATAGTAACAAATTTTCTTAGTTCTGATTGACAGTTAAAGAGCCCTCGAAACAAATGGAGCACTCTATAGATTCCCAACCCGACAACAATCAAAACAACCCTCCTACTAGATAAATAGTGCACACTGTAGACCCAACGATGAACGTCAGGACGATCAGGCCCGACAACAGAGAGCCGCAGCACGAGGTTGCTCAAACATCCCAGACGTCCAGAGAAGCCGCCACAGACCCTCGTGTAGACTTATTCATGGACCTGATGGACCATATGATCAAATTGGTGGATAAGCTCACCCAAGAGCGTGCTCAGTCCGTTGATCCCGTTCGAGCGCCGCCACAACAAAAGTTGGCCAACGAAGTTCTTGCATAACCTCGACAGGCGAATCTTGAAAACAGTGAACCATTCTAAGATGGGACCCCACAAGTGATGGGACCCCTTGCTGAAATCCCATCCAGAATCGGAGTCAAAGATAATATGTTGTATGAACTGACCAAACCACCATTCTCCGACGCACTCATGGTGACTCTCATATCACCCCACCGAAGTTTAAAGCATACGATGGCACCACTGATCCGATAGACCATTTGCAACACTTTAACCACATGATGGCATTGATAAAAAAAAAAAAAACAGAGTCCATCTTATGCAGAACGTTTTCGACTAGTCTCACTTCCGCAACAATGAGTTGGTTCAACAACTTACCACCAAGATCAATAAACTCCTTCCAGGCACTGGCCACAACCTTCATCACGAGGTTCATCGACAGTCAACAAATGTGGAAGGGGTTGCACTACTTGCTCCACATCAAACAAAAGCCCGAGGAGACTATAAGGGAATATTTTACTCATTTCACAAACGAGTTAACAATGATCGACAGATGCAGCGACAACACAACCCCCGCTACTTTCACCGCGCGGACTAAAAAAAGGTCCATTTTTTATGTTCTGACCTGGATCCCCCAAATAACATGGAAATTCTATTGAAAACAGCTCAAAAGCACATCACCCTCGAGGAGATTATAGCAGCCAGGAAGAGGGATGAATCAGAAAAGAGACACATTTCGTCCGACCAAGAAGGACAAAAGAACGAAAACCTTAAAGATGAAAAAACCAACCAAAAAGGCATTAAACCGGAGGCGATTCTGAGTTCGATAAACAAAGACATGAAAGACTACAACTCGGAGGATCAAACACAAGCAATCAACGGGAAGATGGTTCATGACTTTGAAAATGAATTGAGCTGAGGTCCTCAAGACTATAGCGAAGTGGGAAGACGTTAGGTGGCCGCCCAAAATGATAGGAGATCCTGACAGGCGAAGTAAAAACATATATGTTTTTTCCATGGTGACTACGGGCATGATACCAAGGACTACCACAACTTAAAAGATAAAATCGAGTGCCACGTCCAAAAAAGATACTTTGAGAGATCATTAAGCTGAGGGAATCCAACTGGAGAAAAACCGCAATAGAAGGGCAATCAAGGGAGCTAATATACATCCTGCATGGTGCAATTGGAGAGAAAGAGTATCCAATCAATCTTGAAAGCATTTAACCCGGGATTTACGAGTAATGATTAGATACCAGGAGCCTTCTGCACGACGAGTCAGAACGACGCAGAGAACTCTGACATTCTTCAATGAGGATGTTGAAGGAGTCAATTTCCTACATAATGACGCTTTAGTAATCTCAGTACTATTAGCCAGATGGAAAATCAAAAGGGTACTAGTCGACACTAGAAGCTCGGCTAACCTTCTATACTTAACAGAGTTCTGCCAAATGTGATTCACCGAGGAAATGCTCTCACCCAACAATCAACCAATGGTGGATTTCAACGGAAAACAATGTCGGCCAATCGGAATGATCCAACTACCAATGGAAGAGGGAGAACTAGGGAGAGCAACGAGCCTTGTTGGCAGATTTCCTTGTAGTCGACGCTCCATCCATATACAATATGTTTCTCGGAAGGCCTTGGATACATAAAATGGGCGCGATATCCTCTACCATGCATCAATGCTTGAAGTACCATACTGACAATGGCATCAGAACAATCAAATAAGATCAGCCAGCTGCGCGTAAATGTCATTATGCAACAATTAAAACTCCACACAAATAGCAATTACTGCAACGACCAGAGGAGTCGTTGCAGCGATCTGGTCAAACAGACCCCAACTTCATGGATGATAATACAACCCCAATGAGTCCAATGGATCGACCAAACACTGGACAACTAAAAGAAGAAACAACAATGCTTTACTTGGAATACGGAGAAGACAAAGTAGTTCGAATTGGCACCAAAATTCATCCAGAACTCGCCATGAAGCTGGTTCAATTGTTGAAGGATTACCGGGACGTTTTTGCCCGCATGATGAAAGATATGGTGGGAATAGACCCATCTGTCATCACTCACAAATTGCTAATCAATCCAGACAAAAAATCAGTCCGACAAAAAAAAAGACTCGTAGCCCCTAAATGCAACCAGACAGTAAACGAGAAAGTGCACCATCTGATAAATGCAGGAATGATCAGATAATCTCACTACCTGGACTGGCAAGTTAATACGGTGTTGGTAAATAAGAAAAACGATAAGTGGAGAGTATGTGTGGATTACACTGATCTGAACAAATCATGCCCGAAAGACAATTTCCCGCTCACTTGCATGGACCAGATAGTGGATGCCACTGCCGGACACAAACTCCTAAGCTTCATGAATGTCTATTCTGGGTACAACCAGATACAGATGTATCCCCTCCCTGACTAAGAAAAAACATCTTTTATAAAATAGAGAAGCACGTACTGCTACCGGGTGATGCAATTCGAACTTAGGAACGCATGAGCTACGTACCAATGGATGGTCAACAGAATGTTCAGAGACCAGATCGGTAAAACCATGAAGGTATACATCTGTGATATGCTGGTCAAAATCTCACACAGAACGTACCACATCAAAGACCTCGAACATGCACTCTCACAACTCCAGAGATACAAAATGAAGTTGAACCCGGAGAAATAAACATTTGGAGTAGAGTCAGGGAAGTTTCTTGGATACATGGTCAACGAAAGAGGAATCAAAGCTGATCTAAAACAAATACATGCACTCACCAACAAAATAAAGGGCGTGCAAAGTCTTAACGGCAGAATAGCAGCTTTAAACAGATTCATTTTCAAGTCCTCAAAAAAATGTATACCTTTCTTTAAGATCTTGAAAAGAAACAGGACATTCAAATGGAACGAAGTGTGCGAAAAAACTTTTCAGAGCTTGAAGGCATGGATGGGGAGTACATAACTGTTATCCAAACCAATCATGAGGGAAACACTATACCTATACTTATCCATATCCGGCCACGCGGTGAGTTGGGCACTAATACAGGAAGAAAAAAATGCACAGAACTAGTATATTATATCAGTAAAATGCTGGCAGATGTAGAAAACAACTACTCGGCCTTGGAGAAACTGACATTTTCCCTTATCGTATCCTCAAGAAAGCTACGACCCTCTCTTTCTCTTCCCTGTTCCAACACGCCAAACAACACCACCTCCACCTTCTCTTCGTTCCCCCCTCATTCACCTCTCTCTCTTACAGAAACAGAAAAAGACGAAAGAGAAGCAACAACAAACTGCAACAACAAACCAACAAACAAACCATCGCAGTTCATATCCCCCGTTCTCTTCTTCCGTTCATCTCTATTCGCAGCTCTCTCTCGTCCCTCTCCAGTTTCTCTCTCTCGTCTCTGATTGTCTTTTTCTTCCTTCCACGAGCCGCCATCACCACCATCAGAATCACTTCCCACCGCCATCAGCCACCATGAAACAGAGCTCGCAAGCGCACCTCGCCCTCCTTCCTCACCCATCTCTCCCTGTTCTCTCTCTCATCTCCCCTTCTCTGTTTTCATCTCTCTCTCCCTTATTGATTTCTCTCTCAGGTGAACCGGAAAGAAGCAGCAGCGCAAAGAGCGGAGCTCTTGTTGGAGACGAAAGCGTAGGAGGTTTGGCGAGAAACAACATAATTTTGATTATGTGGTTATTCGCACCCCAGACTTTGCTCTGAGCCACCACAATCCACCAGCAACTTTCTCGGGATGCATGGTCATGCTGAGATGGATTCCACCTAAACCAGTGATGTGACCACCGCCGCCATGATCTTCTAGACCCCGCATCGAGGCGAAGATGAAACCGTTGGGTTTCCTAGAGTTTGTCGTATCTAAATTTATTGTTTTCTATATGCTTGAATGTTAAACACAGTTGATTTCTGAATTTCAATAATTTGCTTTCACCAATTATATCTGGAATAATTATCTAGAATAATTGGTAGTTAGAAGTTCCCTTTGTTGATATTCAAAACCTGCTTTAATCAATTAATTTGAATTTGTGATTGTATGTGCCGTAAGAAGACATGCAATGCTAGGGGTTCAGAATTAGTTAAAATAAACATGTGATTGTGTGTGCCGTAGAAAGACATACAATGCTAGGGATTTATGCATTTGCTAAAGTCAATTGCGAACTTAGATTAATCTTTTTGTTAGTCGCGTTGATTCTTGAAAACAATAATTTGGATTACACAAATCTCGAAGAATATGTGGTGGATTCAATGTCTCGGTCTATTCTTTTATCATCTTACCAGTTTAATTTTAGTTGTCAATTTAGTTATCTTAATTTAATAATTTTCATCTCCTGCAACCCCCAGCTCTAAATTTGTTTAAATAAGCCTTAGAATTCGACTGTCTCGACAATCCTCGTGGGATCGACTCGTATTTGCCACTATCTACTAGTTAGACAGCCGTGCACTTGCGGTATTAGAAGTAGGGTTTATTAACTTTTTAATTTAGGTTAATAAAATTTCCATCACTAGCCCACAAAGAAATGATTTTAAGATACTATTGGCCCACGATGCAAGCGGATGCAAATAAACTCGTTTGCACTTGTGACAAGTGCAAGAGATTTGCCCTATACACTCACATGTCGGGCCAGAATCTAATCCCGATGAGCAGCCCCTGGTTGTTTGCACAATGGGGAATGAATATCATGGAACCACTCCCTGTGTCCAACGAAAAGAAATTCTTCCTCATAGTAGTAGATTACTTCACTAAGTGGGTGGAAGCAGAGTAGCTAGCAAAAATAAAAGAAGCCCAAGTTCAAAAGTTCCTCTAGAAATACATAATATGCATATTCGGAATCCCAAGAGTGATTATCATCGACAACATGAAGTCGTTCGAAGGCAAGAATGTCAAAGAGTTGTGCGAAAACTTGAACATCCAACAACACTTCTCAGCACTTGCCCTTCTACAAGCAAATGGGCAAGCCGAGGTCACCAACAAAACGATCCTAGAAGCAATCAAATGGAGGCTCGAAGAGTCAAAGGGATTATGGATGACCAAACTGCCTAGCATTATTTGGGCATATAGAAAAACGAAAAGAACTCCAATGGGAGAGACTCATTTCGCCCTCGCATACGGGTCTGAAATGATGAACCTGTAGAAATTGGCATGCCAACATTCAGTATCAAGGAATTTCGTGCATAGGACAATAACGAAGCACTAAGAGTCGGATTAGACATCCTCGAGGAAAAATGAGACACAACTTTTATCAAAGCAGTAGCCTACCAACAACGTATGGCCAACTACTATAACAAAAAGGTAAAGCCTCGTACTTTCTATATCGACGACTAGGTACTCCAAAAAATCCAACTCAACACAAAGGAATTGGGCGCAGGCAAACTGAATCAGAATTGGGAAGGGTCGTACAAAGTAATAAAAATCAACATACCAGGGACATATTGGTTAGAATATACGAAGGGGAAACAGCTACCGCAACTGTGGAATGTAGACCACCAGAAAAAACATTATCATTAAAACTCCTTTACCCCCCCCCCCCCCCCCCCCCCACTTTGCGTTCAAACGACAAAAGTCTAGTCGGAACAAATAAGTCGGACTAAAAGTTTTACTCGAGAAAGAACAAAACACGACCAAAGTATCGAGCTATGATTAAAACCTAGATACATGCGTCAAGACAAACAAGTTAGGCATGAACATAAAGCTTCTGGTCTGATCAACCATGAAGTAATGAAGTACTAGGACATACGAGCCAGACTTTTTATTGTCTAATATAACGTACGACATCAAAATCCAGACGCAAAAAGTCGGATTTCATAAGAAGCTTCTACATGACTAACACGTCGAACATCGAAGCACATTTGTAAAACTTGGACGAACAAATCAGGATTCTACCAGGAATGTCAAAAGCAAAAGGCTAAGTCTAACAAGTTAGACGGTAAGACATAATGTATACAAACAATAAAAGAAAAGGAAATTATCATTGATCTTTCATAAAAAATTACATAAAGTATTCAAGAAGCGACATTTATGTTAGCAACAATGTCACTCGATGGCACGGGCTCGGGCGGGCGAGAAGCTAATTGTTCCTCAACAGCAGAGTCGCTTAGCAGATTTGGAACAGATTCCACTTCTTCTTCGAATACTTGCTCAGCATAGCATCGATACTCAGATAAATCCAAGCCTCACGACTTGATAAAGTCCAAGAATTAGTGGCGACCGTGACTATTTTTTTCCAGTCCACTGCCTATGTAGCCTTTAACCTATCGGTGACCGACGAAAGCTCAGCCTGAGTCGACACAATTTCATTCTCAATGACTATATGCCTGGCAAAAGCTATCGAATTGGCAGTAATAAACTTGGATTTCAGCTGAGCAACTTGCACCACAGAAGCCTTCAGATCAGCACAATACTCTGCAACATAACGTTTGGCCTCGTCACACTCAGCCACTCGATCGGATAACTCCTTCTTAACAATACTCAGCTGAGAACGCAGCTTTTCCAGCTCCACCTCGGAAGTCTCGAGGTTGAAAGCAGACTTGTCCTTAACGGCCTTGGCAACCTTCAGTGAAGTCCACGCGGCCTCAGCAGCCTTTGCGTACTTCGCACACTACACTTTCAGCGGATCAAGCGCATGAAGAACATGCGAAAGAACCAAGGCCTGCCCTGCCAGCTTCTGTTCAACAAGCACCACCTAATCGTGGGCAGCCGTATAATCCAACCCCATCACGGCCGCATAAGTGAGATGACTCATTCCTTCCATGAGATACTTAAGGCCTTCATCGAGATGGTTGTGCGGCGAATGCACAAGCATGGGAGTCATGTTACCCAATCGCCTATGACAACCAACAATGAGATTATGAGCACTATCTTGTACATCAATCTCAGAAGGCTAGTAGAACTTCTCGGAAACAACCGCGGCAGAATGGGAAGAAGAAGGGACAGCAGGCAATCTTGAGATATCCGCAATAGCAGAGGACACAAGGGCCTTAGAGCCTTGAACTCGAGCAACAACTTGATCTTCCAACAGATGATCAAACTCGAAGTCGTCTAGAGTTTTTGTGCTTTTAGGATTCTTGGACAACTCAACACCAAGCTGAAACATCTTGTTGTCGATGACACGGGAATCATCAACTGACGGGTTGAAAGAAACAAACAAACTATGAAGATAAAATACTCTTCTCACGAGCGTCCAAAGGACGAGAAACCTCTTTTTTCTACTCTCGAGAGCTTGATCCATCTCCTCAGCTTCCCGAGCGGCAAGATCGCCGATATCATGACCAACCTTTTCGGAAGATATCGGAGGAAAGGGAGCCATAGTAAAACCACGAACCAAAGTAGCACGTTTATTTTTCTTCGGGACATGACCAAGACTAATCGCCAACAGCTTAGAAGGACTAGGAGGCCTCAGTACCTTCCTCTTCCTGATGCTCGAGCCAACATTACCAGAGTCTCTGGTGATAACAATACCAACACGACCCATAGACTCCCTAACAGAGTTCGCCACCAACCTCATCTTCATCACCAATGCTAACTGGAGGAGGATGCTCAAGCCCCTCGCCGAATACGACGACTTTACTAGCACATACGATGGTAACTCTCGAAGCGCGAGCTGCCGTAAGCTCTACATGATCCGCCTCACTTAAGGTATATAGACCACTACGAATAATAGCATCCGTAGCAATGAAATCCTCCACATAAATCCCGTCACAAAGCTCCCGCTTCTCCAATGACAATGACAGCTCGTTCATCTATGGTCTTGGAACGATCGCAAAATTTGGTGATTGCGCAACTTAAAATAGTTGGAAGCAATGGATGCATAAAACCAAGGCCTCGACCAGCCCTCATACTCTTCCTGCAAATTCTTGAAGCAAGATGGAGGACGGAAATAGCAAGTACAATTAGTGCTTACTCCGAGCCCCACCAAGGAGTGCAAAACCCTGACATTCATAGGAATCTCGGATAAAGCCACATCGCCAAGGTAGCGATCAGCACCTTCCAGCCATTAGGAACCATCTGAGCTGGAGCAATGCCCACGAAATCTAGGCATTCCCAAATGATCTCAGGAACTGGAAGCCTGGAACTGGAGTAAAACATGTCTTGATACAAAGCAAGATATCCAATCTTTGGACGATAAAAACTATCGTCATCTTCAGGAAGGATGATCTCGAAATCCACTGGCAAAGAATAGTCATGACGAATGCAATCCAGAGTCGCCCACGTCACTCGCTTAGGTAAGTAGTAAGCTTCACAATCATCAAGCACTTTGCCACTCAAAACCCTGAAGCTTGACATCGTTATGAAACGAAAACAAAAGAAGAAGAAATCAACAACTAGGAACGAAAGGAAAGTAGAAGAAAGGATATTGTACCAACTTCCTCCCTTTATAAGGATAAAAATGAAAGGCCTACTAATGGAAAAATGTACGAGATATGACGTCCGCACGAAATCCAGAAAATCACACCAAAACGAACATGCGGATGAGATATCGGAAAGACGGAAGCACTAACAGCTGGTAACCGCATTAAATGCGGTGTGATGATGGAATAAAAAATTCAACCGTCGTACAGTTAGTGGCCACGCAAACATGCCCATTAACTAAGGAGGAGTAGTTGATGATACATCAAATAAGATCGACATCTCGGTTGTACACATGGAAGAGATCATCCATCACGAGGATCAAATATCCCAAAAACATGTCAATTCATAAATCTCAAAGAAGACGAATTTGGTCATGAAAGCCCAAAAAGGGCCCGTCAGAATAAATCATAATCAGAGGCCCAAAACCAAGCCTAATAAAGTTCTCCCTTAAGGGGGAGGCACGTTACATAGAAAAAAAGTCGTAGAGGGAGTCACGCCTCCACAGACGTATCTTCATAAAGGATGAGACTATTACAGAGAACATCTCCCTCGTTACACCTCACATGCTTTAGTCACGCAGGGATTTAACGACGACCATTATAAAAAATAAAAGGAACATTCGACAATGGTATGTAATTTTAACTGAGTTTTGTCCAGTTTTATCTCCATCTCCAATTGAGTTATTGACTTAAGCATCGGAGTGTCTTCGGCCACTAAAAGGTGGTATTTGGTAATCTAACATTTGTTTTGCAGGTTTTAACTTATTGGAGACTGAATTTTGGACGCATCAAATTCCATAATGAGTAGTGTTTTACCTACTCCAGCCCCCCTAAAGATCCACTATTTTAATTCCTGTTTAAAAAATAGAAAATTTTGTATCTAACTATATAAAGGCAGGCGCAGATCTATGAATAAGATATGTGTGAGTATTTACAAGACCTAAATTATCAATAGGCTGAACGTTGAAAATTCGTCCGAGAGTCACTCCACCAACTGAAACACTAGCTCTCGTGCTATGGATCAAGGTATGTCATCAATAGCGCTTGATGGACCTGTTGTTGAAGAACATGAACCTAAACTGTAATAATCATCGAACCTAAAGAGGGAAAAAACTAATACCTTTGTCTTGCACTCATCTATGAAAATGTTGATGAACATACGAAACAATGGAACTGGTGTACTTATACAAGGGCGGAGCCATTAAGGGTTGATCTAGGCTACAACACTGGTGAGATTTTGAGATTAAAAAAATGATATATATAAGGGTTATTTCCCTTTTGGCCCCCATTAGCTTAGGTCTATTCTTGTTTGGCACCCAAAAAATTTTGTATTCCAGTCAGACACCCGATTTGAGTTTTGACAGTTAGGTCAATGCTAATGACCAACTTAAGTCATCAAAATATTTCTAAAATACCAAATTGCCCATTTCAAAATGTCTTCGAGATGAGCCAAACTTATATGCATCTCGATGTAACCTAACCCATCTTCCCCAAGTTTTCATCTCTCCCTCATCGACAATTTTATTTATTTTTATTTTTTGAAAAACATGTAACATAACTTTTTCCTTAGAGGATCAAAAAAACTGGAGAGCCAAGCCCCTAGCGCTAGGACAGCGCCAAGGTGGTGCCCTGTACGTATGATTGTGTTCGAATTGGGGGTATTGGGCATCTCTAGGATGATGGAGGGTATTGGGCCTGCCCTGGCGCGGGTCTGGCCTGCCTGGCCTGGCTCTCTAGACATGTTCTTAGAGGATATTATTTCATTTCATGAATGAATGCCACCAAAAGAGTACAAACAAATTGATTAGCATGCATCATCATATACAATGAAGATCTATAATAAGAAGAGTGCTTCTAGGGAGCCTGGGTATCCGGCCTGGATTTCACGCCTGGCCGGCATTTTTACACCTTTGCCTCTGCCTAACACTCTTTAAATATAACCACAACAAAGGAGGGGCAAAAGGGTAATTTCGCCCTCCCAGGCTCCCTAGAATTATTCATAATAAGAAGAGCAATGCTAGGGAGCACTGGAAATTCGCCTGGATGGTGCCAAGCACGTGCACCCGCGAGGTGCCAGTCACGTGGGCATCAAAAGGGCAAAAAAAAAAAATCAAAAACACCATTCTCAAACCCGCGAAAACAGGGATTAGGGCTCCAAACTCCGCCTCCTCCACCCCTGCTACCTCCGTCGAAAGCAAATTAGGGCTCCAAACCCGCGAAAGCAGATTAAGGCTCCAAACTCTGTCGTCCTCCACTCCTTCGGTATTTTTCTCCCTTTCTTTCTCTCCATCATCACTTCTCTGTCTCCTCCACCGCTGCCACTTCTCTTTCTACTGTTTTAATTGTGTGATTGGATTAGATGCATGAAGCTTGCTTTCGAGTTAATGATGAAAAAGCTGCATTGTGGTTATCCAATAGTTGATTTAAAAATCAGGGGAAATAGTATGGGGTGATAGTAAAAAATCAGTACGGTTTGGATCATACTTGTGTTCTTAGATCAAAGTTTGGATCCAATCATAGTACGTTGATTTTTCATTATGATTTTTCTTAGATTAGATTAGAGTACGGTTTGGATCATACTGATTGTTCTTAGATTAGAGTACTGACTGTTCTTAGATTAGAGTACTGGTTATCCAAATCAAAACTATATATTTTCCCCGGATTTTTAGATTAGAGTACTGATTGTTCTTAGATTAGAGTACTATTTTTGGGGGTTTGGATCATACTTGTAGTGTTCAAACTCTAATCTAAAAATCATATTATTCACAACCTAGTGCTACAATTGATGGACTTGAACCAATCATACTTATAATCCAAAAATCATAGTGAAAAATCAGTATGGTTTGGATCATACTTGTAGTGTTCTTAGATTAGAGTTTTGTTGGTTTTTTTATCTGTAAACTCTGTAATTTCAGGCTGTAAACTCTAATTGTTGGTTAACTCTATAAACTCTGTAATTTGAGTTGCATTGATTCGAATACTTTCCTTACTGAATGATCTGTGATTGAATTCTAGAGTTGTGTTAGGTCATATAGTTTCTCAAAAAATAATTGTCCAGCATATGTGACAGAGATTTAATGGGTTTTTGCTTGTGTTAAATTTTTCATATTTTTAGGGATGGATACATTAGAAAATAATGAATGTATGGAAAATGAAGAATTTTTAGATGAGATAAAAGAGCCTTGCATAGGGATGGAATTTAACAATATTGATGAGTTTCAATCGTATTATCATGATTATGGTAATAAAAAGGGATTTCCAGTGAGAGTAAGGGCGACTAAAAAAGATGAGGATGGAAATTCTAGATATGTTATTCTTGCATGTGGTCGGACTGGGAATTCAAAAAGTAAAGCAGAAAGTGTTATAAAATTGTGTCTCATTGGTAGATGTGGTTGTAAGGCTAAGATTAGAGCTCGTATACGCCCTGATGGAACAATGAAAGTGACAACAGTAGCTAATGATCACAATCATGATTTGAGCCCTGTAAAATCGAGATATTATCACAAAAATCGAGTTATGAGCCAATATGTGAAGAAGATGCTTGAATATAATGATAGGGCGGGCATCCAAATAAGAGTTTTACTTCGTGTGTGGTTGAAGCTGGTGGGAATGATAATATGACATTTTCCCAAAAAGATTGTTACAACTATCTGCATAAAATAAGGCAGTTGAGACTTGGTGAGGGGGATGCGTCGGCACTTCAGAACTACTTTCAAAAGATGCAAGCTAACAATGCTGATTTTTTCTATTTGATGGATTTGGATGACACAGGGAGGTTAAGAAATGTCTTTTGGGCTGACGCATGGAGTAGATCAGCTTGCAAGGAGTTTGGTGATGCCATTACTTTAGACACTATGTACTTAACTAATAAGTACGAAATGCCATTTGCTCCTTTTGTTGGGGTGAATCATCACTATCAGTCAATACTTCTTGGATGTGGATTGATCTGTAGTGAGACAGTAGAAATGAGTGAAAGTATGAATACTTCTTGGATGTGGATTGATCTGTATACAATGAAAGAATTCGTTGGGTACCAACATTTCAGAGGAATACTTTTTGGGCAGGGATGTCTTCAACACAAAGGAGTGAAAGTATGAATGCTTTCTTCAATGGTTATGTAAATTCAAAGACCACTCTAAAGCAATTTGTAGAACAATATGAGAATGCACTACGAAGTAAGGTTCAAAAAGAAGTTGATGAAGACTTTAGATCCTTTAACCGTTGGCTTCCTTGCATTACTCCTTACGAATTTGAGAAAAAACTTCAAGCTGCCTACACCACAAATAAATTTAAGGAGTTTCAAACAGAGATTGCAGGAAGATTATGTTGTGCAGTTAATCATGTCAACGAGTTGGATGGCTTTCAGGTTTATTATGTTTCGGAAGACAGGTTGATAGGAAGTTTATTTTAATGATGACGACTTCAATATTAAGTACAATTGTCAGTTGTTTGAGTTTAGGGGGATCTTATGCAAACATATTTTATCGGTATTGTCTCAAAAGAGGATTAATGTTTTACCAAAAAAAATTATTCTTCGAAGGTGGAGGAAAGATGTTAAGAGGTGTCATAAGAAGGTTAAAATTGTATATTCAGATTGGGCAATGAAGCCTGAAAATGAACGGTTTGATGAGATGTGCAGTCTCTTTTATGAAATGGCTGACATAGCTTCTGAGGATCAAAAGGAGACAAATAATGTTAAACATTGGATACAAATGAAGATTGGTGAACTAAAGATATCAAAAGGTGATGGTGATGTTAATGTTGAGCCAGAGGGGTTGTTGGAAGTTGGCTCTAAAAGTAGTGCTGAAATTCATAGTATGTTGGCTGTCCGTTGCAAAGGACGACGTTCTACTTCGAGGATGCAATCTACCATGGAAAAAGTCTGTAAAAAGAGGAAGAAAAAGAAAGAAACACAAAAAGAGAATAATTTGGTAGGTTTACTTGTTTGTTTTACTTCAATGAATATATTTTTTTTTTCAATTCAAGAAAATATATTTTTAATTTGACATGTCATTTGTAGGGTTTTACCCAAGTTGGATTTGAAGGTTCACAATTTATGACACATCTTCCAAACAATGTTGAGCCATATGGTCAAATAAATCTTAACACGCAGGTTTGTCTTTAATACATTGATTATTCACTTTTGATTTGCCCCACTATGATTGTTCATTATGATTAACGTGTTTGTCGTTTTGAAGGATGAAAGTATGGGGTCATATTATTCACAACCTAGTGCTACAATTGATGGACTTGGTCAGGTTTACTCACTTATAACACAAGTATGTAATTTACCTGCTTATGATCATTTTAATGACCACATAAAGATTGTAATCCTTAATCATTTATTTTTGCAGCGACCAACTTCTAGCAACGATATGGAGTTGTTCAGAGATTGTATCTGAATTCTCCAACTCGGAAAGAGATCATTCAAACATAGTGACAGAGAAATGGAAGCGTTGAGGATCCATTTTTCAGGGTTAATTTCCAGTGTTTCATGGTTGCAGTTCATGACAGAGAAACAAGTGACAGTCCATTTTGCAGTTCATGCAGTTTCATGGTTGCAGTTCATGAGTTTCATGTAATTTTCAGTGTTTCAAGGTGTAATTTCAGTTTTTCAGAGTGTAAACTTCTCCAATTTCAGTTCTTCAGATTTTCAGGGTGTAAACTCTTAGAATTTGGTATGTAAACTCTTAGAATTCATGGTGCAGAGTTTCAGGTGTTAATTTCAGGGTGTAAACTCAGCATATGCAGAGTTTTTCAAGCTGTAAACTCTGTAATTTCAGGTGTTTTTCCAGTGTTTCAGGTGTAAACTTTGTTCATGTTAATTTTCAGTGTTCATGTTTTTCCAGTGTTTCCAGTGTTCATGTAAACTCTGGAAATTTTTCCAGTGAAATTTCCAGTGTTCATGCTAATTTTCCAGTGTTTCAACACTTTCATTCATGAACAATACTTTCAGCAATTTCATTCATGAAATTTTTCCCATAGACATTCATTCTGCATAGCACTTTCATTCATGAACGCATTCCCATAGACAACCATAGCACTTTCATTCTGCAACCACATTCCCTGAACACATACAACTTAAAGAAAAGAATGAGCAAAGCAATATATAAACAAACAATCCTCATGAGCATAGCAGATCCTATAGTGAGCATAGCACTTTCACTTTCATTCCTGGAAAAAAAAAACATTATTTACAATCCTATAATGAGCATAGCACTTTCACTTTCATTCCTGAAAAAAAAAAAAAAAAAAACAATCCTATAACCAGAATTTGTTGGATCAAAACAGATAACCAGAAAACTCAATTCATAACAGATAACTATAAGCAAAACAGATTACATACAATCCAAAATCATTTACAATTGTGAACAAATTCATTTACATCTCACATACCATCCAAGATCTTAAAAAACAAAAGTACAAGAATCAATCAAACTACCACTAATATACTGTTGATTAGGTCCTTAGTAAAAGCCCAAGGATCGTTGACTTGGTTTTCATGAGCTTGATCGCCACGACCCTCAGGAGCATTATTTGGTTGGTCCACCACCTCTTCAGTGTCGTTTGTTCTTGACTCCTTTGTTCTTAACCGGTGCTCTCTTCTCGACTCTTGTTCTCTTTTTCTTCTCGCTTCATGCTCCTTCCACATTTCATAATCTTCAATGGCATCTTCAATTGAATTGAAACCCTTTTAGACAGCATCCTTGTACCCGTTTACTTGTAGTGCGCAACTTGACCAAGTAACATAAGTTCCAGAAACATGCCCACGATAAACAACATAAGCTTCGTATGCCATTCCTGCGTTGGCAAAGCAACAGATGTTAGTCGTATGATAATTGATAACCAACAAATGCTGCTAGAAACACACAGTTCATGCTTACAAACATGCTTACAAACAGTTCATGTTCATGCTTACAAACATGCTTACAAACAGTTCATGCTTACATTAGTAGCGAAATCCAGCACTTTCATTCATGGTCAAATGCTACTAGACAAACAGTTCATGCTATCAACGAAGATGCCATTGTTTGAAAAGAATGAATCAAAGCTATCTGAACTTATGTGGCACAGAAACCTCTGACATACATGGAGTCAGATACAGTTATAGGGATGGATTCAAGACTAAAAAACTGAAAAATAGTTTACATACCAAAAAACAGAGTGACTGCAACCTATGCCTATGTGAGAAAAAACAGAGTGACTTACCTTGGTTGCAGTCACTCTGTCTTTCAACAAACTTGCTCACTATGTGCTGTCTTCAACCTTTTTTGTAGTCACAATACCACAAAACTCTTGCATCTGGGCATGCACCATTTTTCAGGCAACAATAGCTATACCCCTAAAAATGAAAAATAGAATATAAAAAAAGGGACTAATTTTATTTTTTATTTTCTTTCCATAGTTTCAGATCATCATTTCAACTCAAACTATGAAGCTTAGTCTTGCCATAGGGTTGGGAAGAAATTAATAAGGTGGGATGTGTTCCAAGAGTCCCGGTGTTTTCAAATAAAGTATCAAACTAAACCCACCTGTGTGAGCAATCTAAAACTAAATTGAGACAATTATTACAAATTTTGCTGTCATTAAAGAATTTGTTTAATAATTAATAGCTAAATTATGAAACTGTAGAATACAACTTGTCTTAACAACCTAACTAACAGCATTACCTAATCTGAACATACATAATTTTGGGTTCAAAACGAAAATAATCTATTAAAAAGGAGTTCACTTTGTCCCCAAGTAGAATTCCTATTGTTCTGAGTGAAAAGCTTACTCTTGGTTCTGGACATGTTGTGGAGTTGGACTTCACACACTTTGTAGCTTGTTCTTGGACCTCAACCTGATCTTTGGGCTTCCACACACAAATCACAAAACTTAAAATGTAAACTCCTAAAATCGAGTTCATGACTCCCATTGATTCATGCTTAAAAAACAGAGTGACTTACTTTTTGTTTAGCAGATTTGTTGAAACACTGGTTTTGAACCGTACCCGCGAGCAAGCCTTTGTGAAGAATCGGTTTCAGCGAGTGAAAGATCTAGGGTTTTCTTTGAATGAGAGTGAAATTTTGATGAGGGATCTAGGGTTTTCTTTTGAATGTGAGAAAAATGGGATATAGGGTTTCGAGAGTGAAATTCTAGCAAATGAGGGATCTAGGGTTTTGAATGAGGGATCTAGGGTTTCGAGGGTTTTAAACTCTATTTCGAAAGTGAAATTTCGAGGGTTTTAAACTCTGTTTCGAGAGTGAATTTTTTTTTTTTTGCCCATTTGATGCCCACGTCAGGGTTGGCAGTGGGGCGAATTTTCACGGATATCCGCCCCACCCAATCCGTATGGGGCGGATTTGGATATGGCTAAATGGGTTTTCGGGTGGTTTCGGGTATTCAAACAGTATTCGTTGACTATTCAGGGCGGATACGATTTTAGTCATATCCGCCCCACGGATATCCGTTTATACTGTTCAAATTACTATAATACCCTTATCCCTAAAGTAAGTATTAACTAAACCATTTTCAAAAAAAAAACTAAAACTAAAACCTATGTAAAATTGTATTGTCAGGCGGGGCGGATCGGTTGGGGCAGGGATTCAAAACCCACCTAGAAACCTATTTTATGCGGATATCCGGGGCGGATATCCACAAATCCTTCTGGGGCGAGGGCGGTTTTAAAAAATACTAATAAACGGATATGCAGAGCCCCGCAATCCTCAGCGGGGCGGGGATGGATTTGCTTAAATCCACCCCGTTGCCATCCCTACCCACGTGACTGGCACCTCGCGGGTGCACGTGCTTGGCACCATTCAGGCGAATTTTCAGTGCATTTTAGAATTTTCGTAATAAGAATAAACCACTTGAGACATCAAGAATCAAGAAACCCCAATATCAGGTTGCAGACGAGGGGAGCTCTTTTATAACACCATCTTCTTCCCTAACATAAGACTTCAGCCAATCAAACAACCCATTCCAATCCAATATCCAATCACAAGCGGAAGATCAACACACACAGACTTCCAGCCAATCTCAATATCACAACACCATCTTCTTTCCTAACATAAGACTTCAACTGCCTTAGAAAGTTTCATTTCTGGGTGCAAAGATGGTTATGACGTGCTTGCTTACGGTATCTTCTAGGGTCTGTAAAAAGAGTGCTTTCTTTACAAGTTCGGCGAGCTCGGTATAATGAGAGAGACGGTGAAGAAGAGCTTCGTAACGCCGTAAATGAGAGAGAATCCATGGCGATTGAAAGGAAAAAACCAGTTGCTGATAGTTGAATCTGTTAAAAAAACAAAAAAAAGTTGGAGAGGAGAGTTCACATGGCCGCAGAATTACAGGTACGTGCATTTCTCTCGTGATCAGCTTTGGTATTCTAGCTTTTCTTTTTGTTCTGTTGTGTGCATTTTATTCGTGTTTTATGGGAAGAGTATAGGAGCGAGTTTCAACTTTCAACTAGATAACATGATCTTGCACATCTTGGCGCCTAAAGAGTAAAAAAAAACTCTTAAAGAAAATCACAAGGAAGCTTAGGATTCGATCAGCTCATTTATCAAACAATTTTCCATTTTTCTGAAGAAAATAATTCGGAAACCATTTCAATTAAAAAGTTGGAAGAAAGAGAGTCTAAAGCTCTAGTGTAGGATAATCTAACTCAACTTGAACTGTTAATAGTAGGCTAATTTTGCTTTATTTGATCAATTCAAAGGATATCCCCTGTGAAGGTTGGCCACATGGCTTAATTGAAGGTGCTCAAGAAGGAAGGTAACTCTCTCACTCTCTTCTCTTTAAAGTCTGTACAGAAGAGTTTTGCTTTTCCGACAGTCTGGATGTGTCATGACATGTCCTCTCATCGGTGAAGGGAGTAGCTGCAGAAGATAATGTGGGGAAGATGGATTTAGGATTGCATCAAGATGCACAATAATTTGATTATCTCGAAAAAATTGTCATACGCCAGACATATGACTTTAAAATCATGAGCAATTTGGTCATATAAAAAATATGAATAACTTAAGTCGATCAATATCATTGACCTAACAATCAAAACTCTAATTAGGTGTCTGATTGGAATATAAGAATTTTTGGATATCAAATAGGAATAGACCTAAATTAACGGGAGTCAAAAGAGAAATAACCCTAATATTAAAGTAGAGACCAAAACTCTGGCATTGTGCCGGATCAACCCTCCCATGACCTATTTCCATTTTCCTCTAAAATAGGAAACCTTGACTTACTCAAAGTCAAACCACCACTTCGAAATTTCTCTATCAGAGGTCAAATTACTTCAAACAGTCCTTTAATCTCTCTTCATGATCTTCCTCATTTTCCAAATAATTGTTGTTAATATCCCAAAAGAATCTCTCTCTGTAAATCGGTTTCTAATATTTGTCCATATTTCCCTCAAGTATATACTTATCCCACCAAGTATAATCTCATGTCCTATCTCCTTCGTCCCATCAAACTCTTAAGTTCATTGGATCACACAAAGTCTAGAATACAAGATTAGTTCAACGTTATAATTTCTTGATATGCTAGATTAATTTTGAACTCATGTATTCTAACACTTTATGTTATGATTTTACCCTTTTTCTTTTGCCTGGCCAGTTTGTAGCTTTATTAAAAAAAACATTTGCAAATGATGTTGCCATAAGGATTAGTCATTGTTCACGGCATTTTTATATTCTTTAGAACCTATTGAAATAAGTGAAGTTCATTAATCATATATTATTTTCATCATTATAATATACTATTTTTATCTTCTCTTCTTTGCCAAGGCATTGCTCCTTATCCATTTGATTGTCTTAACTATCACAGAATTTTACTTATATATAAGATTAGGTTAAATTGGTCTTATAAAAGAAAAATGAGGCATTCTTGAAAAATTAAAGTCTTGAGAGGGTCATTTAGCAATTTGGCGACGAATGGGGATGGGAGGGTATTTTTTAGATTTGGTGAATGGGGGAAGGGCAATTTCAAAATTTTGCGATGAATGGCCAATTTTGTAATTTAGCGAATGGGATGGGATGACGGTTTCGAGATTTGGTGAATGTGGATGGGTAACTTTAAAATTTTACAAATGGGTAGGAGTAGTGTCGTAATTTGCCAAGGGAGGGGCATTTCATAATTTAGGAAATGGGGATGAGAGGGGCATTGTCAAAATTTTGTTGATGTAGATAAAAAAAATGAGACTGACCCTTAATTTGTATCACCATGCAATATGTAAATATTATAACTTAGAGGGCTTTCAGAATTTCATAAAAACTTAGAAGGCTTTTTGGGCATTTCAGTGGAAACCACACACATATGCTTTTGAATTGGAGGGTCTTTTCAGAATTTCATAAAATTTTGAAGAGATTTTTTACAATTCAAGTGAAAAGTATGCACATATAATCACAAGGCTGACCAATTGTAGTTATAGATTAAGATATTTCTTTTTAGAGATTGTATTCAAATATTTAAAGTCCTTTACCCAAAACAAGTTTACTTTTCTCTTCCACTTTTTTTCCTTAGTTTGGTGATGCATCCGTTTATACATCAATATATATAATGGTTCAGTTTGCTATAGTTATCTCTTTAGAAAACAAATTAAATTAGAGGTAGATTTTTTTTAAACCTATTTTATTTCAGTTAATTTTAATCTTTGAATCAGATAATTATTATTATTGGCTTGGAAAGAAAAATTATTTCTAAGTTGTACACTCGCTTTATTTAAACTAGGGGCGGAAAGCGCACGATATATTAAGTATTTTCTATTTTATTATACAATTTCAATAATACATAAATATTACAATTTTGAAAGATTTGATTAAAGATTTATAAAGAAAATAACCATAACAATTCATCTTTATTAATTTAAAATGTTAAATAATATTAAAGAGTAAAATATCAAGTTTAAAACAATTCAAACTTAACATAGTCCACTACAAATAAAGCAAAATGTTTGTTAAGGGCACGATGCACGCCATGCATACCAAAAATTCCTTCTTTTTTTCATCATTATTTAGGTGTGATCATTAGTTCAAATCAGCTAGGTTTACAATGTTGCAAAATATATATATTATAATAATAATAATAATAATAATAGCTCCCTAGAATATTTATCTTGTTACAAAATAAATGGATTAAGATAGGGTTGAAAACTGATCCAACGGTTCGGATTTTCACCTAAATCGTGAACCGAACCGATTTTGGTCGATTTCAAAATTTTCAAATCGAAACCGAACTGACCATTAACAAAACCAAATCGAAATCGAACCGATTCTAATTTATACAAATCGTAATCGAATCGAATCGAACCGACTAAAATCGAACTAAAACCGAAATAAAATCAAACCGATCGATTATTTTAAACGTATTATATTATATATATATATATATATATATATATTATTTGTTATATATATTCGGTCGGTTCGGTTTTGTTAGTTAAAATAACATAAAAATCGAATCGACCACTTCGATTTAAAATTTTTTTTTTAAAATGAACCAAACCGATCGGTTTAGTCGATTTTTTGTTCAACCCTAGATTAAGAATAATTGTTTGAATATTAATCATGCGAATTCTTTTTGTGCTAACTGTGGAAAAAAAAATCAACTATATTACCCAAAGCCCAAATTTTTTTATTGGGCTAGCTGGGAAAAACAAAACTCAAATATATTACCCAAAGCCCAAACCCATTTTTATGGTTGTTAATTTTGTAGTTGGCAAGGGTATTTTATGCCAACATTAAGAGTGTCTAATCACGGAGTCAGCCTAGTGAGTCAATTCGGAAATTAACTCATTGTCATGTTCTCCCGAATCAATAATTCTAGTCAGCCTTATTTGCTAGCTTTTACGAGTATCTTTGAACTTTTTACAATTTTAACCTTATTTGTTATTGTGTTTAGAAAAAAAAAAATACCAACAACATGGCTGGCTGGACTCCCCAATTCATCATCATCTCTCCAATTCATTATCATCTTCCAAAGAGAAATTCTAGCACATATTTTGAAACATATTAACTAATTGAAGGATTCATTTAAAGTGTATGGACTCCCTAATTGAAAGATTGCAGAAAAATGAAAGAAGTCCAAAACTTTTCTTCTCTATCAACTTATGGGTCCTCACTTGCAATACAACAAAGTGAAATAGAGCGAGGGCCACCCATGCGCCTCGAGATAAGTGCACCGGCTTTGAAATGCACGATATTGCTTATCTCGAAGCGAATGGGTTCCCTCGTTCCCTCCCTCGGCCCCTAGAATTTTCGAGTGAAATAAGAGCATCTACATTGAAAGCATTATCGCAGGTTGCATACACAATGTTCATCAATTGAACAAATGCAATCAAACAGCCCTTCTTATGCTGATGAAATCACTGGCAGCCGCTGGGAGAAGTTATAATCAGATGATGCTGCAGTGAGATGGAGAAGTATGTGGTGCTCTTGCTACAGTTGAATCAGAAATCGAAACAGATAATGAGAATATACCAAGAATGAGTATGAACAGAAAGAGGCCCCACGATAGTTTTTCAGATTCTCACTCAAGGGGAAGTTCGACAGTGAGAATATGGACGATTTGATTTGCGAATGTGAGTGTGCTAGGGGTTGTGAGTGTGAGAAGGGCGACGATTTGTGTTGCGAAGGCGGGAGAGAGAGGCCATGCGAGAGGAGGATTTCGTTGAGGTGTGGCGAGATGGTGAATTGAAGGAAAAACAGTGGGGAGAAGAGGGAGGGGATACAATGGAAATATAGACAGGGGCATTTCCATGATGCACTGTTCATTTCGGGAAGCGATCGTTATAGTAGTCTCCAGATGTGCAAAAAATTTGCTCCAATCGACTATCTCCGTACAAATAAATAAATAAAAGGACTCTTGTATCATTATCATCATCCTCCATCAACATTCCAACATTTTCATCACCTCCGTGACCAAATCTTGGGGCCGAAATGACAATAATATTTGTTGATAATAATAATTTACTAAAATAACTATTTTTTTAAAAAAATAAATTATGACAAATTTAAATACTATTATTTACTTTCTTTTGTTAATATATAAAATAAGATATTGTATTACTCACAAAAGATGGGAGAGGTGAAAGGAATTCACCTCGCTAATTTATAAAGAGTATTATTTATAAATTGCAACTATTCAAATCATACGTACAAAAAGTATTATCTATAAAGGAATGTCCTTATAAGGACCCTTCAAAACACCTACTTTTTCTTTCTAACCATATCATTTAACCACATTTTTACAAATATTCACGACGCGATCTCATGTTTTGGAATTGTTGCATGATGGCTTCATTTTCAATGGTGTCCAAAACATCTCTCGCAATATTAATTAAGTAAATAAAAATATAATATTTACATTCAAGTATTGTTATCATGGAAAAACATACAAACTCTAACAATATTTATGAAAACATCCAATTCACAAGATTTAAGATTAATTTTCATGAACAAAATGTTAATGTACCTGAGCTGCAAGAGTGTAATGCAAAATCCAAGTAGTCCTTGTCCTTCCTAGCTCTTCTTTAGTCACGTGATTTGCAATTTGTATATAAAATAACGAAGAAAACTGGGTTATACATTAATCCCTTCAAAAACATATCCAATTAAAGATATTTTTGGAAGAACAACCAATGTTGTTTGGCACTCTACCATGCTTTAATAGTTTAATTGTGACGAAAGACAAACATATCCAATTAAATTTTCTTTATACAATCTTCACAATAATTTAATTAACATAAAGCATATATACTTTAAGGCTTTAAGCCACTTTTGCTTTGCAAATCTTCATATGGGCTGGACACGAACCACATATTTTGTCAAAATCTCATTAGCCACTATTTGCTAAACAAGCAACAAAGTCATTTTCTTTATCTATCTTTATGCAAAAAAGCTGATGAAAGGGCTTGTTGTTCTTCATTCAGATTGGACTAACATGTTAAATTAACCAACCAAAGGAATGAGGGAATAATTGCTTCAGATCTAAACACCAAATTAACCAACAAGACAGAAAATTTTCTCACCAAACAAGAATCAAAACATAGAACTTCTCTGCCTACGCTGGTACGCAGCAGCAGAATCGAGAATCAGATCTGATCATCTGAAGAGGAACAATCGAACAGACCTTGCGCGTGGTGAGAGAAAAGAAACATAGCTCAACTGTGCGGTTGTGCCGCTGTGCGTGAGAGAAGAGGAACAGCCGAACAGGGTGTGTGACTCCCTTTTAACTCCACAGATACTCTAGAAAAATGAAGAACAGGGCGACAATCATCCAACAAACACAAAAAAACACCGTAAAAACAATTTCCTGAAACGCATTACAAAGAAAACCAACGAATCCCCCATAAGAAGAGTACATTTAAAATCCCAATCAACATAAAATCATACTCTTTAATCATAATTCATCATTCAAAACTCACTTAACCCCAAACAAATCAAACAAAGGCAAATAATCTAACAAGAACTCAAAAAAAAAAAAAAAAACCTTAACCAAAAGCAACATTATAAGCAAAACTCAGACTTGAAAAATCCTAAATTCAAAACACAAACAACCCAAACCATCAAATCAAATCCAAACCAAAACTCGAACAAAGGGGTTCGTTGAATAACAGAACAAAGGATTTACCAGTGAAGGGCTTTCGCTTGACACAAGGATCAAGTTGATTACACCACCGAAGTCGACACGACTTCCCTGACCGCCCAAAAATCCCCCATCAATCAGACTCCAATTCCTCGCTCCGAACTTGGACACGAGTCGACTCAAAACCGAATCCTCCTCCGGCGACCACGGCCCTTTTACTCGGTCATCCACCTCCTTTGTGCCGCATGAGAGAAGTCCTTGCGCCTTGCGCGTGACTGTCTGAGAGAAGAGGAGCATGTGCGTGACTGCGTGAGAGAAGGGGAACTTCCCTCAGTTCCCTATGTTGTGCGGCTGCGTGTGAGAGAACAGAGAAGGGAACTTCCTGTGTTGTGCATTTGTGCGGCTGTATGTGAGAGAACAGAGAAGGGGAATTGTTGATAGCCTTAGCCCTAAATCCTAATAGCAATTTTTTTTTTTTTTTAAATATGAACCAAATTTTTTTTTTTTTTTTTTAAAGTTCAGGGTGATCCCTGAATAGGTCCGCCACCGTGACGACGGTTCAACAATCTTAATATCCACAAAATTATACTATCTCCAATTCCTAAAGAGCTTCTTAAGAAAGAAATATATTTGTGTCTGCTGAGGAGTTCGGTGATGGTGTTGTTGCTAAACATGATTGCATTTACTTTCTAAGAGCATTTTCAATGGTAAAAGTTAAAATGGGATAGTGGGATGAACCATCCCCAATTTTAACCAAAAGCTAAATTTAGGGGTTTTCCTATTTCTTCACCACTCCAAAATCACATCCCTTATTTTAACTTTTTCATCATTATTTTAATATATCTTCAACTTTTTCTATACCAATTTAATTTCAATTATATTATTCTTAATTTCAACTTAATATAATTATATTAGTTTCAATTATATTATTATAATATTATTAAATATATATTATTTTTAATTTCAACTTAAATATATAATATTATTATTTTCAGTTATACTATTATTTAGATACTTTTTTAAATATACTAATTAATTTCAACTTGATTTAAATTTGATTAGTTCAAAATTTTGGAAGTTTTAAAAAAAATTAGTATTAATAATTATTTTTTATCATTATTTAGATAATTACTTTTTAATTATATTATTATTTAAATTAATATTAATAATTACTATTAATACTTTTATCATTATTTAAATTAGAATTAATAATTACTTTTGTTTAAATTAGTATTAATTTGTTTTTAATTATACTATTCATATTTTTTAATTAATTATTTATCATTATATAAATTAGTATTAATAATTAGTTTTTTAATTATACTATTATTTAGATACTTTTATTTTTATTTTTGATTTGTTTTTAATTTAGAAAATTAAATGTTGAAAATATTTTATTATTATATGATATATAGAGGATGGTTAACTTCCCCTTAAATTTAGAGGGAAGTTAATCATTTCTTATATCTCATATAATAATAAAATATTTTCAATATTTAATTTATGGGGATGATTGGAGATGTTCTTACACCAAAAGAAAAGAGCTTGAAAATATTTGTAAGTATGTCTTGTCCCAATTTAGCAAATCCATTGCATTTACTTCCTGGGAGTTGGGTAATTCTCCTGTTAAAACGCTGCTCAATTAACTAGGCTTTCTTTTATTCTTCTCATGTCTTGTTTAATTAGCACGTGAGGTTTGAATGTTAGATATACTAGAGTGTTGACACGCTCTACATGTGCGAATATTCAGTATTTTTATTTATTTATTACAACAATTCAATAATAAGCAAATTTTATTATTGAATTTTTAAACAAAAAATAATTATATATAAATTTAAGAGCCTATGTATACTTTATAAATAAATAAGAAGCTTCAAATAATTTATGTTAGGGGCATATCTATAAGTAATCAGTGTTTGAGAGGAGCTGATTTTGATTATAAAAGTGTGAAATGTGTAGGGAAAATTGAGAAATCCAAAAGTTAGATTTATGAGCATTTTTGTAATTTATAGATAATTGGAAGGCTTCAAAAAAATTATTTAAGTGGCTTAGATATAATTCATTAGTGGTTGGTTTTATTGTAAATAGTTTAAATTTAAGATGATGGAATGGTAAAAATATGTAATAGTGTTTTCAATAGAATGACATAAACATCCTTGTTACTTTTTTTCCAACTTTTTGCTTTTCTTGTAAATACCAAAGAAGGGAAGGCAAAGTTGGAATGAAAAATCAGATTGAAGAAACACGTTTTCATTGTTCATAAAGGGAACAATCATTATATAGTCCAGATTTCTTGACATTAATTGCATATTTTTCAATCACAGTGTTAAATTTCCAATTAGATTGGCAGCCAAGTTGTGCCTCCCAATTTGGGTCTCGAATGGTAGTTTTCAAGTGCATGTCCTACATTGACAATTAAGTAACAAGACCAAAAGAATACTAAGATTTTCACTTAAATACAACCCAATAGGTTCATCACTAGCAGAACTACAACAATCGGTAGATGAAACATCAAACAATCATCCAATCACAATCGAACACGTGGCATGGATCAATGCCAAGCCCTAGCCTGGTCTCAGACAGGCCCAAGCCAGGTCCAACTCAGGCCCAGGCTAATTACTATACAGCCGTAAGTCAGGCGCCCAAGCCCAAATTACGCGAGTTCAACATGGTGCGAATAATGGAGTTTGGCCTAGGACAATAAGACCCGAATACAACCCTCTGGACTATAGCAAACCCAATTGCACACCTCTTGGTTCAAGTAAGCATTGAGTCACAAAGAAAGTCGAGTGCCAAAGAAGACTCGGTCATGAACGGGTAAGATTCTAACGGAGATCTCCCCCTCCATCACGCCCTCAACGGTAGAGTAGAAAAGAGTCAAACACTCCTTATATAAGGTGAACAAAAATGAGGAGAAAATGTACACATGCAACTCTAATTTTATCAGTTTATCTCTATTTATGTTCAAACACCTGACTTTACCATCGGAGTGCATTTCGCCTCCACAACGGCGGTCTCTGGTTCACTGATGTTCGTCTTTATCACGAAATTGTTTTTTTTTCCTTAATACGAATAGGATGCTTGCGATGCTTGATTATGGAACTTATAGTGAGCTTGCAAGGGCTAGAATGAGAATAAGATAGAGCTTTAGCACAAAGGAACGTTAGGAATAACTACCTCATGCTACTAGTTGTGATCCTCAAAAAAATCGCATGCCCCAAGTATCATTATTACAATCCCAAACCTTGAGGCATAACCAGGCTCCATAAAAAGGCCTTTTTTCCCTTACAATCTTGTAGGGTTGAAAAAAAACGACTAAACCGAACCAATCAATTTCGGTTTTAAAAAATTTGAAACCGATATGGTCGGTTCAGTTTTGATGTGACTTTAACTAACAAAACCGAACCGATCAAATATATATTATATGTAAAAATATGTTTAATTTAGTTAGTCGATTTGGTTTTAGTAACATTTTAGTCATGTCAGTTCGATGTCGGTTCAAAATTGATAAAAGTCGATTCGGTGGGTTTGGGTGAAAAATCAAATTGTCTGTTCGTTTTCAACCCTACACCATCCAAGCTCCAACTAGGAGGCGTAATTGAGCTCCCTAGTATTTTAATAGTAGGTTTCTATTAAAAAGAGAGTTGAAGATCATCTAAACTTAATACTTTACCAAGTCCAAGATACATCTTCCGGGTTGGATGTTTTTTTTTTGCTTGAGAACTACCTTTGCCGACTAATGCCAAAAGGAACCATTAAGAATGTATAGGGTTCATCATTAATCTTCCAAAGTTTTAGTCATCATCATCATCAAAGTCCATTTCCGATATTTTCGAGGTCGGCTACATGAATTTTGGTTCTCCAGGCAATGCGGTCTTTCCACATATCCTCACCTAATCCAAGCTCAATGATATCTTCATTCACCGCCTTCATCCAAGTTTTCAACGATCGTCCCCTCCGTCTACACCCTCCATTAACTTGCCAATCTAGACATTTTCTAATTGGCACCGTGTTTGCCCTTGGTCTCCTTCGCACATGACCAAACCAAGTTAAACGTCTTTCTCTAATTTTGTCCTCTATGGGCGTTACACCTAAGTATCTCCTAATTCTTTCATTTCTAATTTTATCCTTACGAGTTTTACCACACATCCACTTTAACATACGCATTTCTACTACTGCCATCCTATGCGTATGTTGTCCCGTAGTAGCCCAACATTCTTAACCGTATAGCATGGTTGGTCGAACAATTGTCTTATAACATTTCCCTTTTAGCCTTGCAGTCATCCTTCTATCGCATAATACTCCTGACGTCATTCTCCAATTCAACTAACCAATTTTAATCGTATGGTCTACATCTTCTCCAATGGCCACATTCTTTTGAATTATAGATCTTAGATATCGAAAAGCCTCACACTTTGGGACCTCTACACCTTCGATCTCAATTGCATTACTTCTCCCTCGTGGTTCACAACCAAAGTTGCACACTAGATACTCCGTCTTCAAACGACTAATTCTAAAACTTTTACTCTCTAAAGCCGCCCGTCACCTATCTAATTTCTGACCTAAACATACACTAGTCTCATCAATTAAGACAATATCATCTACAAATAACATGCACCAAGGTACATATTCTTGCAAATGTCTCGTCAACTCATCCATGACCAAGGCAAAAAGATATGGACTTAACGCCGACCCTTGATGTAGTCCTACTGACACTGAAAATTCACTGGACATCTCACCTACTGCGCGAACACTTGTTACAGTCCCATCATACATATCCTTAATGATATCAACATAACATTGACACTTTCTTTTTTTCAAGCACCCACCAAATTAACTCCTTGGGGACCCTATCATATGCTTTCTCCAGGTCAATAAAAATCATATGCAAACTCTTACGCGCCTCACGGTATTTTTCTATAGTTTGCCTAAGCAGGAAGATGACCTCCGTAGTAGACATACCCGACATAAATCCAAATTGATTCTCCGAAACCGTGGTTAAACTCCTAAGTTTTCGTTCTATAACTTTCTCCCAAAGTTTCATCGTATGACTCATAAGCTTTATCCCTCTATAGTTCGAGCAATTCTGGATATCCCATTTGTTCTTATAAATTGGTACCACAATGTTATGCCTTCATGAATCTGACATTTTACTAGTTTCCAAAATCCTATCAAAGAGCTTAGTTAGCCATTGAATCTCAACTTCTCCCAGACATTTTCATGCTTCAATTGGTATATCATCCGGTCCAACGGCCTTCATGTCTTCATTCTTTTTAAAGCTTCTCTCACTTCTGTGGCACTAACTCTGCGATGGAACACGCGATCTCTCACTTCCTGTGAAGCATACCCCTCCAAGTTTAACTCCCCTACATGTGTTCCATTGAGTAGATTTCAAAAGTAATCATTCCATCTATCTAAAATAGTTTTATCCTGCATTAAAACTCTTCCATCATCGTGCTTAACATGACTCAAGTCCCTAGTTTTTCGTTCTCTAGCTTTAGCTATCTTGAAAATATCATTCTCTCATTCCTTTATACCTAGCCTATTATAAAGATCATCATATGCTCTCTTCTTAGCTTCCCTTACTACTTTACTCAACTTCTTAGCTTGCTTGTAAAGCTCATAAGACTCTAGGCACATATCTTTTTGCCACTCCTTAAAGCATCTTTTCTTTTCCGCAATGGTTTGTTGCACATCAGCGTTCCACCACCATGTCTCCTTACCATATAAACCTCATATTTTGGTCTCTCCTAACTCTTCCTTCGCACATCTTCTTATTCGGTTTGCCAAATGTTCAAAAAGATCTGCGCTACTAGTCATATCCTTTGGTTCGAGATTCTTCCAACCCTCTGAAACTGACTGGCCACCCAAAATCTTCTTTCTAAATTTTTGGCACACATCTCCATGTAAGGTCCATCACTTAGTTCTCGGTCTAACATGTTCTATAGCAATACGACCCCTACTCTTAAGACAAAAATCGAGAACTAACATCCTATGTTGGTTTGTCAGACACTCCTCTGGTATAACCTTACAATTTTTACACCTACCTAAATCGTCTCCTAACAAGAAAATAATCAATTTGACTTCTATTGCGCCCACTCGCAAAGGTCGCCAAGTGATTTTCCCTCTTCTTATAAAAAGTATTTACGATCCCAAAATCTTGAACTAAAGCAAAATCTATAATAGAAATCTCCGTAGTGTTTCGATCCTCAAATCATTGACCTCCATGTACCCTCTCATACCCAACTCTATCCTTACCGACATGGCCATTCAAATCCCCGCCTAGAAAAACCCTATCGAAAAAAAGAATTCCAAGAACTAACTCCTCTAAAGAGTCCAAAAAATCCTTCTTAACCTCCTCGTCCAAACCCACTTGGGGTGCATACGCACTAATAACATGCACTATCTCTAGTTCTAAAGCTAATTTAATACTTATGATTATATCCCCAAACCTCCTAACGTCGACTACTGCATCCTTAAAAACTGTATCTACCACTATTCACACCCCGTTCCTAGTTTCATCTTTACCAGAATAGAAAAGTTTGAACCCTCCTAAATCTTTAGCCTTGTTCCCCTTCCATTTTGTCTCTTGAATGCAAACTATGTTTACTTTCCTCCGCACGCAGGACATCCACTAATTCTATTGTCTTACCCGTCAAGATTCCTATGTTCCAAGAGGCTAATCTAATCATTTTATCTCTAGCTCTAACCTACACTAGCTTCTTTACTCGCCCTCGTCCAGAATGGTGCAAGAACCCTTGCCTATTTAACACTACAATCAGGCGCCGCTGCAACGCGCCTTGCTCATTTGTCACTACACCCGAGCGTAGATGCAACGCGTCGCTTATAGCGGGGGACGCCCTATCATTCTGCATTAATCTTTTTTAACCAAATTCCATGAAAAGGAATGTGATGATTTTTTACAGTTGACTATCACAAGCCTAACACCAACCCTCCTCCTTTATCCGGGCAGAGGGGAATAAAATTTGCCACATCTTTGTACATACAGATGGATAGCCTAGATTTGAACCTGCTACTTTTACAGAAACAAAATGCAAGCAGGTGATCTCTCGTAATACTTGTACATTGTACAATTTAACCTTTCCAAACTCGGGCTGACTTGAGCATCAAGAGTATTGCACAAGTACAAATAGTAACAGATTGACCCCACTACCAATGGTTGATAACAACAGGCTTAATCCATTTGGAAGCACTCACCCTTTCAAAAATCAAGTTGCTGAACTGCCACCTCTCACCTTGGTTGGGCTGATAATTAAAAAATGTAGCCATTGCTAATCAATGCTCAAAGGTTGTTTAAAAATTATGTAAAGTAAAAGAAATGCAGTCAAAAGTTGTCATATAAAGTAAAAGGAATGCAGCAATTACTTATAATCATCAGTCATCAATAGATAAAAGCAATACTCATCCATATCATCATATGCTGCTACCACCTCAGTTGGTGTTCACTTGCAGTTGGTGTTCACTTGCAATGGGTAACCGCTAATGAGTCATATCTATTATCTGTTTTACTCTTGCATCTTTTTCTTCAGGACAGAGATGGCCCAGTGCGTCAAAAACTCAGTTTGATCATAAAATAACACGAGTTTTTTCAGAAAGTACTGACAGTTTTGATCTCAGGCATAAAACAAAGGCAAAGAAGCAAAATATCAGATGGCCCAATACTTTTTGTTTGACAATCAGCCAAGAACAGGGAAGATTCGGGTAATGTGCTCCAAAGGGATGCTATCAGCATTGCTTTTTTTGAGCTCTGGCTGGTTAAACTCATTGCGAGGGAAAACAATGAGCTGGCCTCTGCCTTGACCCTTTTCAATAACCCAACCACTGTTCGCAACTTGGTGCTCCAAGAACTTGTCCAGGGAGAGCCCTTCAATGTTAATTGCCTGTTAAAACACAAGTTGGCTTTTCAACATAAATTGCAAAATGAAAAGGTTTTATACACTGAATGTTCAACATTTCCAAATAAAACTAAAATGCATGGTCCTGACATGGACAAGGCCATGTAAAATCTGATGAATTGATCTGAGTAAATATTAAAATAATATTTTTTGCTGAGTAAATAAATTCTTGTGATTATGAAACAACATTCTTAATCTCATTCCACATCATAGGGCTGTTTTATTAAATTGGTGATTAATCCTCGATTAATTGCTTCTTGCTAATAAACTGTTTACGATTTTTTAGTCGTTTGAATCATCTCAGGCCTAGTAATTAGCGATTTCTCATTGAGTTACCAATTGATCGCTTTCAAAATTCGACGATTAATTGAACTTTTGCAATATATATAAATAAGAGAAAAAATGAAGGGTTTTCTTTCCAGCCCTAACCTCATCAATGATCAAAGAGAATATTTATTTATTTATGAAAATATCTATTTAATTATGTATTATTTATTTATTAATCTATATCTAAAAAATCATCAAAAATAAAGAAAGAAAAAGAACCAAAAGAAAATAACAAGCAAAGCTAAAGAATTTGGATTCGCACCTCCAATATTGAATTTTTAATTTTGTTATAATTTGCCTAAATTGTGGCATGTGATGTTTACTACTATATGCATAATTTTTATTTGCTTTGTAGTACACATTACTTAGAAGGGTAAAGAAATTATGTTTATAAAATATAAGCCGATTAATTCTAATCAATCCTAATTAACCTCATATAGTCATATCGCATATAGTCATATCGATCTTGAACTGACGAGTGTCCGCTTAACTATTTGACTACATAGGGTGTATTTCACAACAGTATAATGGGTTTGTAATTTGCCTTGAAAAATTAGTACTATTAGGGTGTGTTTGGTTGCATGAAATACTATGTCATGGTAATGAGGGGACCCCTACATTTTAGGCTAAATTGATATATCACTACACATCCACCATTTGACCACTATTTGATTTTGTGATCAATTGTGGGAATGAAAGTCTTATGAACATGGAAATCTCACTCCTTGGTTTCCCACCATTGATAATAAAATCAAAAAGTGCACGTAGAGTTGTACCTCAAATTAGCCTAAAATTAGGGGTCCCTTCATGAATTCTCATGGCATAGGATTTCATGCAACCAAACACACCCTTAGTGGACACACAGGTAAACATTGAGGATTTGGAAAAAATAATGGCTTTGACACAAACTTTCAGTAACATTTGTTCAGAAAACTATTCTTTGAAGCTATTATCCAAAACTTATTGTCAAGGTCCAACGGAAATTAGATGTATATACCTCTGCAAGTACAGCTCTTGGAAGCTTTTGATAAGTCAAAGAAAGGACATGAATTGCATAAGCTTGAATCGCTTGTTCAAAACCTGCACAAAAATCTTTTTGTAAGCCACAATCAAGACCAACTTTATTTTTGTGTGTGTAGGCGTTTCACAATTTTATATTTGAATAAGCTTTTTTAACATTAGCTCCACTGCTCCAGCAATGGCAGATTTAGCATTTTAAGCAAACCATGCCATAAGATAGAATACTGTCCCAATAGTTCAGGGATGGCCAAGGATAGATATCATAGGCATTACAAATTTTAGTATTATCGATTACGAGAAGAAACATAAGGGCGGGGCTAACACAGCTTTCATAGTACCTGGCACAACCTCGACCATGCTGCGGTTCTTTGCCGCCTCATCCCAGAACTGTCGGAATCTCGCAGTCTGCAGAACCAAAAGCAAAAAAATCAAAATCAAATGCATGGATATATTTCATGCATGTGTGTACAATGCAGAGTTTGGGGCAAGGATACGAGAAAAACATACCTCCAAATAATGTGACAGAACAATAAGAGTCTTGAACTGTTCCTCCATTTGCTATAATAAACAAGAAACAATGCCATGTCATAATGTTGTAGAACCAAACATTTCTATCAAAATATTAAAATTACAGAAAAAGCAGGGGAAAACAAAATTTGCCGGAATTGAATTGCAGCCATTAAATAAAAAAAAACTTTGCAATTCATGCAAAATTTACATTCCAGGATAAAAAATGAAAACCCTGGCATAAAATCCTCAATCTGGAATCAATTATTCTACAGATTTTAGGGGACAGAAACACTTTCCAACCAACACACATATCTACTATGACACCCCATCTCCCACCACACAGCCATCCCCACAACCAACTTGGGAATTGTGCTAACTTAAACCACGAGCTTTGACATTCACAACCTGTGCTTATTCATTTAATGAAATTAAGTGATTGATTCCAATGATAATGTTTGGGAAGTATAAAAATGAATATAATTCGTGAATTTGATTCAACTTTCAAGCAGGTGGCACTTAAAGCAATCAAAACAGGTTGACATGCATGAATACCATAGAACAAGCTATAAGAAATTCAAATAAATACCCCAAATGTTCAAATGGTTTGACACCTGAATCTGTGGAACACACTGCCATTTGTAAAATGACTCAAGCTATCAAATAGAACTTGCTTTCTCATCCATGTCATACCTTGGTTCTCATCCCTATGAATTCTTTCTTAAATGACAATGGCTTCCACATAGATCTACATGCACAATCAGTCTTAACACTCAAAGATTTTCCCATGAAATTTTTTCAATGCAATCAAAATGTTATTAAAACGTTTATCGTATTTGCATTATAGTATTTAAGTATTTGCATTATAGTTATCAAAACAATTATCGTATATCGGAAACCAAAAAAATTAAGTTATATATATCGTATCGTATATTGTAAGATATATGAAAACACACACACACACACACACATATATATAAAGCAAGTAGGCCAGAAAATATCACTTACATTTATATAGTACCTTGTTACATGGAGCACCATCTTTCCTTCTTTTCTTTTTTTTTCAAATCGTTAACCATACTAAAAGAATGCTTTAATAGCTTGATATCTTTGTGTTCCTTAGTACATGGTGTGTTATCTTCCTTGGCTCCGACTAGATGGTGTTTCATTCTATTATGCCTCTATTCACCACTTTCACACAATGTTTTCACTTAAATTTATTCCTATCATCAATAACTTTGTCACAATTTTCTCATGTTCGTCGTCCGCACTATTAGGAACAGGCATTTCAAAGTCCACACAATGACACCAATACAAATAGTAGAAAAGAAACTAACACACGTACTAAGAGCTCCTTCGAAAAAGAAAAAGAAAACCCCACAAAGACGAATTGTGATTCTGAGTTGTGTGGACAAAGTTTTGATGATTTTGATGGTTTCACTACATGAGAGCTTTTTCTAGCATTTTCTCTCAAAAAGCTCCCATGGATAAGAATTAAGAGATGAGTAAAGGGTAGATAAGAGATAAGTAAAGCGTTAAAAGTAGAAAAAGCTAGACCGATTGGAACGATACATGTCATACTGGTATGTACCAACCGGTACATGCGATATATATAGTTCGGGTACCGGTATGGTATATACCGTAGTTATCATACGAGACTAATAACTATGATTTGCATGTACAACCAAGCTAGCATTCAAAAAATTTCCAAAGCTTTCTAGTGCAACTAAACCACTATAAAAACTATAAGCAAATACAAATCTACCAACAAGGAAACATACAACTCTCTCTGGAATAAGGAAAAGACACAGGCTGAAATCCGGAGCTGGCATTGCCATCAGAGCCTGATAAGGAGCAAAAGGGGGAAAAAAAAGTGAGAATCAAAAGTTAAAAGTAAGAACCTGCAAACGGTCGAAATCATATCTTATTACATTGCCTACCTGTTTGTTTCATATTACGTATATATTATCTAATAACATTTAAACATGTTTTGTAGGTGACAGTCAACAAATTGAAAAGCAAAAGAGGATGGTGCACCGAGGAAGGAGTCATACAACTCAAAACTTTGGCTGGCACCTGAAAAAGTAAAATAAAACAAATAGGAACAATAATAATAAATAATACTCCCCAACATAACTCTTATGTTTATCTTTCTTCTTGGGGTGGTTTTTGGGTGCATTAAGCTCTATCGCAAGAGCTATGGACAGGATAAGTGATGTAAGGGTAGACAAGTAAGAGGTTCATATGGAGATGGAGTTCAGGTTCACGAGAGAATGTGTGAAATACGGAATCAAGAATGGGTACAAAAGTCACAATCTTCCTCCCAATTAGTATGGTGTTGGATGCATGCAAACTTCTTGAATATGGCTTCTACGAATGTATAAAAAATTTGTTAAGGAAATAGGGGGGACAACACACATTGGGCGTTAGAAGAGCGAAGGGACAACTAAATGGACTTTACCTCCAGCTGAAGGGGGTGTGAAACAACTTTGTATCCCAAGTGGGCATGGCTCAACTGGATGGAGGTGGTTTGCTAATGCTTTGAGGGATGTGAATCAGTCAAAGGTGGCAGAATAAACATATAGGTCCAACCAGTTTGAGCTGACTAAGAGCCAATATTGGCCTCCCAAAACTGGGGCAGAGACCATGGAAGCATTGAGACAGCAGGTGGATTTGTCTGGCCAAAAAGGAAGAAGGGAGTGATGAAGCTTCCAGCAGCCGAGTAGAGGTGTGTTCAACCAAAGATGTGAGTGAGGTCGTTACTCTTAAATGGCGGTGTCTCAGCTGTGCAATTGATGCCAGCGGGATCTCCCATGAACAATTGTTTTTCGGCTTGGTTTCCAGCCAACAGATGGACGGATGAATTCGACGATCTTGGATTGATGTTACAGCTGGAATTTTATAGTGGTGCCCACAGATAAATATAGATGCTCCATTTTATGGGGTTCCAAGGATGAAGCTGATAGGTGGGTTAATGCACAAGAAAGATAGGAATACAGGATTGGTTTCCAGAGGTGATTCAGAACATAGTGGTGGCAGAATTAACTCTCGGTTGGGATGCAACAGGGAAGAATATTAAGGTATTGCATTATTGGTGTTTCCAATACTTTCGGGGGCTTGGAAGGTCAAGGTGGAGACATATTAGGGGAATCTCTTGGAAATCATGTGGAGAAGGAAAGGAGCGAAGAAGGAGAGAAGAGAGAGATGATGGTTAACTTTCCCATCATCCAACAAAGAAAAATTGCCCAGAGTATATTGGTCCAGAAGAAGAAAAATATATTTCGAGTCACCACTTAAAAAGGGCACAACGTACAATTCAAAAAGAAACATCGAAAAGATTTCAGAGATTGACAAGAAACTCTCAAAAGACCCAAAGCAGATTTTTGGTTGCTGTCAGGGTGAAGTACCAGATCCAACTATGCTTGAGATTGTGACAAACCAAAATGACAACTGGAATCCCAGTTCAGAAATACTGATATTAGGGAGTTGGAAATGGACTACCCTTTCGGTCCAGTTACAAAAGGAAAGATTTGAGGCAAAAGAAAGAAAGCCCAATGCTTTTTGTGAACTATAATGACGATGATAAGTGTGAGGTCCACGCCCAGAAAGTCACAAGTCAGACTAAGCGCCTGTGGGTATCAAAATTGCAAGGAAGCGGTATTTGATTGTGCACCTAATTAGTCAAGACATAATGGAATATAAGGTTCTGGCCTTCCATAGGCCTGCAGGGATGTGTCTAGTAAGTGATGTAATGAGGGATTCTTCGGACAAAGACTCGGAATACAGATTGGATGCTTTAACTTGTTCACTGTCAGAGGTCTAGGCTTTGATATTGGGGCTGAAAGAAAGAATAACATAGGAGCAGGGTTACGTCATTGAAACTTACAAGTTTCTATAGCTCTTAGGGGTTGCCAGTTTTTGTTGATTTCGGATTATAATTACATAGTGCTAACAGATGTGGCAGTTCTCAAATATATAAGGATTGGTCTCTTTTTGTGCAAAACTCCAGCAATGGGGTCTTTTTCGAGTGGTCATTGCGATCTTATAGTTAATGAAGTATTATCTTTATAATAACACCAATAACACCACCACCGCCAACAAGTGACGTTGCATCATGATTTCAAAAAACCTTAATAACAGCAGAGAAAACTCCACTTGCTAATCAATTATGAGGTTCTCCATAGCAGATTTCAAAATATATATCATGATTGTGTATAAGAAATCTTAAGAAAAATATCAAATATAATAACTTCACCAATATATCCGAACAGATCGCGACTTATAACATAACATAGGAAACATCTGAGAATTTAATAATCAGTTACCATATATTGCATGATACCACGTCCAATCATTACCCACACCGTACATGAGCAAGACGTACAACCTCGAGGCATTTTTGGCAAACTTATTGCGCTTTGCACTCCTAATTCTATAAAACCCAAGTAATTGCATGACATTACCATTTACTACTTAAAGAATATCTCTCATACCTTGACCAAAATGCGAGCAACAATTTGGGTACTCATTCTCTCGGGCTCAAACTACACAGAATAGAATAATACATCAAGAAAAGGATCAAGAAGTTGTATTCACTTTAATATAAAAAACTAAAATTCAGTCATCTAATTAGGTTTTTAGGAAAAGATATCTGACCTGGTAGAGTCGAAGAAGGCACAAGTTTGCATCCAAACTATATGTTTGAGAAGAAACCTACATGGCGAGGGAACAAAAATTAGACAATAAAGTTAATGTATAAAAGACGCGTATGATCACACATGAACAACAAAAAATGATACATAACCATCAATATCCAATAAATCAGTAGTAAACCCACAATTCTGGACATGGAGTTAATTTGGACTTAAATAATAAAGGCAAACTTCAAGATCATTCTATCACTATGCAACATTTTGGCAGGAGCGAGAATTATCCTCCTTCATTTCCTTAGATAAAGGAAAACTTTAATTAATTTACATATTACCTGTAGACTAGGTGGGAATGACATGAACACGAACAGAGACGGGAATTTGGTTTGGTGGGCCACTCGAGAAATTTTTTTTTTTTCAAACTATGGTTATTGTAAACGTGAAATTATTGATTTTTTGTATCTACTTGACAAGTAATGTCATATATTCTTTTTCAAAATAAAATCACTACATGTTCATGCCTAAATAAAGTAAAAAAAAAATTACAATGCAAAGAGATGCAACGTTGAACCAAGCACATTTTAAAATTGTAGTATTAAATATAAATATATATTATAAACCATTGTGATTTTATCCTTATCTTTAGCTCGAATGCTCAAGGTGAGAATATCTCAAACATTCCAGATATGTAACATAACATATAGGCTTCTAGAGGTAATTGACAAATATATATGGTTAGGTTAAATTTCAGTTTCTTTATTTATAATTAGTTTATTAGTCTAAGATGGCCAAGCTACAAAGCACAAGAAGATAATATGTTTGTAACATTTGTAAAGAATTGAAACTTTTGAAATACGTAAACAACAAGGATGCACAGACTCTTCGAAAAATTTGACACGTAGTCAACACGTCTGTCAGTGTTAACCGTGGGACACGGTCAAGACACTTCTTGGATACAGCTATCTCTTTTTTTTTGGTGCACATAACTGGGTGCAAATAATACCTGATTTAGGTTTTTTACATACCAATCATCAATTCAATTCACAATTAGAGGTTTCACGCTGGGGTTTCATGGCTCCTCCCTTCCTCCTTTTTCTACTTCTCAACTCAGTTTTTTTCTTTTCTTCTCTACTCAAGCAGATAAAAGAGAAAGGGAACTTGGGGTTGTTTTCCTCCATTTCTCACCACATCTTAGGTATGGGTTTTCTCCACTCCTCTCATTCTTCTTCTCTTCTCTTATCTTTCACTACACTTTTTTTTTCGTATTCACAGATAGAGAAAATGATAGTAAACTTTGTTTTTTTGTTTGGTCTAGTTCTATCCTTCTCCTTTAGCTTTTGAAGCTTGCAGCCCATATTTTATCTACGTGAATTTCATTATTTCGAGATCTTAAACTTATGTATGTAATGTTTGAGGCATTTGTGTATGTAATGTTTGAAGAAATGCCTCTCACGATACCTTGTTGAGATACCTTTAAATATCTTGAAGTTAATAAAATCAAGCAAAAATACAAGTTAATGGTTGATTGCTTAGTTGATTTAATGTAGTAATTTACTGTTTTAGTGTTTCTGTGTTTTATTTTGATAAATTGATTTACTGTTGAAGTAAGGTATTAGTGTATATTGTGTACATGACCATCAATAAACATATTTTTTCATAATGTTTAGGTGAAATGAGTGAAAATGATAAAGCCCCTCTTTGGAAGTATTTCACTAGAGGAGTAAAAATTAATGATGGTCGAGGAATTTTCAAATGGCGGTGAACTTTTGTCAAATTGAACATACGGGATCTTATACTAGATTGAGGGACCATTTGTTGAGGACACCGGGCCGTGGGATAGCAATTTGTGAGAAATTTTCTCCCAACAACAAAAAGAGTTGCAAAAGCTTGTCGATGAAAGTGTATTGAGAGTGCAAAATGCCAAGATTCGACATGTTCCTTTACCTCCAATAGGTTCAAGTAGTGGCATTAGTCCATCATTTCCAATTCCACACAATGATCTAAGGAAAAGGAAAGCAACACAAAATCCAATTGTGAATGTTTTCAATCTTAATGATCGACAAGAATTGGATGCTTTGATTGCAATAAAATAGTACTTGGCTGCAATTGCCTTTCAACCTTGCAAAGAACTTGTATTATCAAGAAGTCTTCACCTTTGCATCAAATAAAGCTATATCCATTAGTGGTTGTTCTAAATCCATTAATGGCCACACGTCACCTGAATATAATGCATTGAGGACTAATTTGCTTAAAAATGAAAGAGCTCATATTGAAAGGTTGTTGGAGCCAACGAAGTTTACATGGAGTACCAAGGGGCAGGTTTGTGATGGGTAGACCGATGCTCAAAGGAGGCATCTAGTTAATTTCATAGTGATTAATGAGGGTGGTCCAATGTTTCTAAAGGCTATGAATTGTGAAGGAGAGTTCAAAGACAAATACTACATTGTCAGTTTGATCAAGGAAGTCATTAACGCAGTTGGGCTAATAATGTGATCTAAATTATTCCAGACCATGCTCCCGTTTGCAAGGCTACGTGTTTGCTTGTTGAAAGCCAATACCATCAAGTGTTTTAGATGCCTTGTGCAATCGACACTTTCAACCTTGCCTTGAAAAACATGTGTTCCAAAAAAATACTTGCAAATGAAGTTGCCTACAATGAGTGTAGTTGGATGTTTGATATTGTTGGGGATGCTATGCAAATCCAAAACTTCATCCTAAACCATTCCATGAAGTTGCACATCTTCAATGAGCATTCAAACTTGAAGTTTCTTTCCATTGCAGACACGTTTTGGTTCAAGCATAAATTATGCTCAAACGGTTGAAAGAAAACAAAGGTAGCTCCAAAGTACGGTGATTAGTGATCAATAGGAATATTATGAGGATGATGTTGAGAACTAGGTAGTTAAATCGCTTCGCGGTTGCTTCGCAGTCCAGGACCGAATTACAATTAATCGGGAATAGTCGAAAATAATCGGGAATAATCGGATTTAATCGGTATATTTTTTTAAATCATATATTTTTAAAATTTAATCATAGTCATATACAAAAATAATTAATTAATCAAAATACTATAAATTTGTAATTATATTACTTCACTAATTCATACAATGAACTTAATTTTGTTCCCTAAGCTGCTTGTTTAGGAAGCACAACAAGAAGCAAGCAATAGAAACAACAAGTCAATCTAATGCTCACAAGCAATTGAACATGCACAACATTTGCAAGGAATGAGCAAATTTGAACATCAGAACATGGCATACCCACAAAGCAAATATAAACACTGAAATGGGAGTTCAATCAGAGGCTCGTGATGCTCAAATTACAAAAAAAAAAAAACAAATAGAAAAAAAAGGAAAAATAAGAGATCTGAAATTTTATCGAAAAAAAAAAACAGATCTCAGATCTGAAAGACGAAGAAAACAGATCTTCTTCTTCCCGGTTCTTCTACAGTTTACTTGGAGAAAATTAGAGGGGAATGTCAATCCCTTTCCCGACTTCGAATCCAATTAGGGATTTGAAAGAAGAAAAAGGGATCTGAAAGAAGACGAAGAACAGATCTCAGATCTGAAGGACGAAGAAGAACAGATCTCAGATCTGGAGGAAGAAGAAGAATAGATCTCCTTCAGTTCAGATCCTTCAGCTCGACACCTCCTTCAGTTCAGATCCTTCCAAGGTATGTTCTTCTTCTCAATCTCCACTTCGTCCTTCGTTCGTTCTTCTTCCTTCATTCTTCTTCTTCTTTCAATATCTGGAAAAATGAAATCGATTAGGTTTGTTACTTTTTTTTTATAAATACGATAAATTGGCGAGTCAAATCGGCCGATTATGCGGTGACTCGCCGATTTTGGGCCGATTTATCTGAGTCCGTGAAGGCCCAGCGAGTTTACTCAATTTGAAACGGTCTAGATCCATTTTCCGATTAGTGGCCGATTTAATAACTCAGGTTGAGAATGCACAACTTGTTGAAGGAAATATATTAGATGACTTGTGGTGAGACAAAGTGAACTACATACTTTCACAGAGCCTACTTATACAATGTTGTGGAGGGCTGATCCAGATGAACCTTGTCTTCACTTGGTGTATGAGATGTGGAATTTTATGATAGAAAACATGAAGCAAGTTATTTATCGCCATAAAAGAAAAACAAATAATGAATAGTCAAGATTTCATTTAGAGGTGCATCGTATATTGGTTGATCGACGCGAGAAAATCAACACACCACTACATTGTTTAGCACATTCCTGGAATCTAAAGTAACTTAAGATTTACATAGTTTTTATTTTGCTTTACTCCAAAACTTTTGGTTAGGTTTATGATATTAATGTGTTTGCTTATAAATATTATAGTAGAGAATGGATTGACGAGGCTACTAAACGTGTTTCACCACACCGAGATGCGATCTCAAAGAAGGGAGATAAATGTTTGAAGAGATACTTTCTTAATGTTGAGGAGAGAAGGATGGTTATTGCAGCTAAGTTTTCGGCATGTTTAGCTAAGCCAAAGGTTGTGTTATTTAACGATGGGAACGTGATGATTGATGAGCCATGTTCAAGACGATGGTCAAGATATATAGAATGGCAATAGTAGAAATCTAAGTTTTTTTGTTGATGTTCCTCATGTTTGAGACTTTAAGTTGATACTTTTGAGTTATGTAACTATCGATCTATTATATGAGCTTTTTGGATGTTTACAAATTATTGTGCATCTAGATTTTATTGGGAAATTGCTGAGTCAACACGACTCGCATATCCGTGCATCCTTGAGACAACATAATCTTTGGAAGGATACAAAGTTTTGGAAATAAGATTGATTATGGTGAAAACACATGGACAAATGAAGAACACTCCAAATTCACTTGAGGGACAAAAAAAATCATTATTATAGAGAACTGTGGAGGAATTGTTCAATGAGGCTTTGAATGTTCAGACGTTGAGTCTCTTGAGGGCTTTGTGAGTGAAAAGATGGAACTTCTATGAAACGCCCAAAAATCAAACACATCCTTAGCCTCAATATTTTTCCCAGGATTATGAAGCAATGAAATCCAATAATGCCATATCACTTTCGTCTGATGGTTTCTAAAACTAACACAAAAAGGCGGTGGAATGTAGTAGGTTAACTCTATCCTCCAAAAAAATGATTCAGCTATTCAAAACATCAAGGCCTGGACAACGAACAATTGAATGATATGCTTGATGCAGGAGATGCGGCTGCCTTTTGTCTATATATCTATCTATCTATCTATAAACCCTAGATCTTTCACCAAAAGAAGAAGGGATGGATGGTTTTACCTGCTCATTGACGTAGCTTTCGAGGTCGGGAAGGATGTCTGGATTGTAGGGATTCACGGCGACCAGTTGCTCCACTGTGTAAGTCTGCTGCTTTGGGGCCTCACGTTCTCTGCCCATTCTGAAGAACAAACCCTAACTGATCGATCAAAACACGACCAACCACAGAAAGAAAGAGAGCAGCCAGGTGCTTATAGGTTTAGGGTTCGACACACAGATTGAGGAGGTTTTGCGCTTTAGAGAGTTAATACCACCGGATAAACTGGTTTGTAACATCCACACGAGAATTTTCCCTAGGTGACGTCAGCTGCAATTTTTTTTTAAGTCTTTCTAGGGGTGGGCAATGTCGGTTCGGTTTTGAGCCCCAAACAAATTTCGAACCAATTTCATTCGGTTTGCCCAAAACTGAAACCAAAACCGAATTTTGTATTTGTAAATCGATGAATTCGGTTGAACCGAATTTCGGATCGGTTCGGTTCGGTCTGGCCGAAATTTCGGGCTCAAGCACTTGAAAGACTTTCATTACAACATGCCCAATTTTTTTTACAGGCCCAATTTTTTTATAGACCCAATTTTTAGTCCAAAATTTAAAACTTTGAGAGAAGGGGAGGCGATTCAGTGCAACATGGTGTACTGCAGTGCATTTGTTGCACTAATCAGGTATTGACATCTACCTGTTATTTAGTTATTTATATATATCTAATTAATCGGTCGGTTCAAAATTGTAAACCGATTTCAAACCGTTTATAATCGATTCGGTTCGGTTTAAATTATTTTCTTTCTACTCATATTTCGGTTTGATTACCGAACCGAATTTGAAAATCGGTTCGGTCGGTTAACCGAATTTAAATCGATTTTTGCCCACCCCTAAGTCTTTCTACTCAAGACATTAAAAATCATCGGGTCTATTTGGTTGCATGGAAAATAGACATATAAATTAAAATTGTTTCTATAAATTCGATTTCGAGACCTCCTCTTTGGATTTGGATTCTCGTGAGTAGTGGAAAACAGTCTTATGAAGAATCGATTTTCTATCAATAGATAAACTACCAAATAACGAAAATCTGCATAAAAAGGAAAATGGAATTTACTTCCCAACAAGGAAAATGGCCAACCAATGATGATGGATTCCATTAGTGATGTCGTGTGCCCTCATTAGTTTACACGTTTTTTACTTTTTAAAATTTATGCAATGAAAAGATCATTCACTTAATAAAAACATGCTATGTAAGTGAATGTCAAGATGAATGTAGGGTCTGTTTGGTTGCACGAAAAATAGACATGAAAATTGAAACAGTTTTCGTGAATCCGATTCCGAGGCCTTCCCCTCGGACTTTGATTCTCATGAGTAGTGGAAAAACAGTCTAATGAATAATCGATTTCATGTCAGTAAATAGACAACCAAACATCGAAAATCTGCATAACAAGGGAATGGATTCCATTTTCCAACACTGATCCGCCCCAAGCGGTTCCAAGCTCGCCCAATGCAGCCCACATGTCTCACAGCTATCCTCAATACATGTAAGCCCTACTAAGGCAAGTATCTCGAGAATGCTTCGAACGCGCAATTATCACTAACTAACTATGCAAGAAGACTGATCATGCAAGTTCTGGATCCTATTATAACATCCCCACTCGATTGCCAAACATTTATTTTGGCAAGCAAACACACAATAGCCAATAGCTATTCCATGAAGATGCAAAGATTTCACAAGTTTCTATTCCAGATTAGGCAATAGGCAGATGGGATGGTTGACAGAACCTTCATCATTTTGAAGGACAAAGGTAAAATGAGATTATTGACCCATACACAGTGGTGTTTAAAATTATAAATTCTTGCAAGTTTAGCAATATATTACAATTTGAACTTGTGATTGCATCTGGACTGTGTGTAGATGTCGATCAAAGTTCTTCCTATTGCCCTTGGTTGATCTGACCTCTGGATATGAGTAACAACCAATAAAACTAACTAGTGGGCAAAGAAGTATAAGAAGATGGGCACCAAATGAATGACAAGCAAAATTCAGAGATGGAACCAAGAATTTCAGAGTCAGAAAAGGTCAATCGGGTGAGCTTAATTCATTATTATTTTTTGCAAACTTACTAGTTTAAGCTGAACATTTTTTCATGTGTTGGGTATAAAGTTCTTTATTGAGGCCAATAAAATTGATATCTTAGGAACTTGTAACGGTAAAACAATGGGATTTATCCGAGTAATGCAAATTCATTGAATTCTTTGTTAAGAGTTAAGAACTTATGTTATTGGTTTATGGGTACTAATTAAATATATCTAAATCATTTTGCAGCCAACCAAGCATGAAGACAGAGACAAAGGACATCCTCTTCCTTGGCCAAGTCAAGAACATGGCGCCCTCACTACATAGCATTTATAAAGCCACAAGCTAATTTTGTTCTGAATTTTGTATTAATGACGAAGCAATAGCCTTACACGATATGATGATCAAAGAACAATTGTTTCCTGATGGAGTTCTTGGAGCTGTGGACGTATTGAAACATGGGTGAAATTAATGGAGGGTGCGTGATGGTAATTGTAATGTTAGTTGTATAGAGTTTGCGAGTGGTCGAAGAGAACATCATTATTATAGGAAGAGTTGGCTACTCACTTTTTTGGTTAAGTTGTATGGGTTTGTGACTCTTGTATGGGTTTCAAGTACTAGTAAGTTGGATCTACTGATTTAATAGTTGCTATATTTTGTTATTATCAGAAGCTAGAAAGGAGGAAATGCACAAATAGTAGAAAATTATAAAAAGTTTTTTTCTTTAAAAAATCAAACAGTGGAAAATTTTACCATAGTCTTTTTTTTTTTTTTGAAAAATCAAACGGTGGAAAAAAAATTATGTGGAAAACTTAACCACAGTTTTTTTTTCCATTGAAAAAGTTTTTTGAAAATCAAAGACACCCTTAGAGTAAAGTTTTCCGCAATTTTATGTTGTTTTCAGCCACCACAATTGCCATGGGATCCTGGATGGACAACTTGGCTAAAATCCAGACATAATTGCAACATACTTATGGTTGCTCAACTTTTAATTTATTTATTTTTGATGAGGTGGTTTTAACATTTGAGTATGAGATTTACCTTAATAGTGTTTGATCTTATACTTCAATTGCATTATAACATCATTTTACACTATACCAAGTTGAGGATCAATCGTTGCGATTATTGCAAATACCGTATTGTGAGACCATATAGTAGTAGTAGTGGTAGTAGTGGTAATGGTAATGGTAGTGGTAATAGCAGTGGCAGTGGTAGTAGTAATAGTAGTAGTGGTGGTGGTAGTGATAGTCTACTATATATGGGGTTTCGATTTTCAATGGTTTTAGAAGAAATGGGATCTGTGAGTCATAGAATCGAAGGCATTTTATAGTTTTGGAAAAACTAAAACCTCTCTCTCACACACAGACAAAACAACACAAGCGATAGAGACCAAATCAGATGGCAGGAGTAGAGGAAGACATAGAGAAGGAAAAAAAAGAAGGTTGCAATTGAAGGCAGCAAGAGCAGAACTTCTATTAGAAGGACGAAATGAGATTCGCATCAACGGCTGGGAGATTGAGTCATGCAACCGATCCATTCTCAACTCACTCCAAATTCAACAGTAAGCAAACAAACCATAAAATTTCAATCTTTTTGGTTTTTTCATTCATTTGTTGGAGTAAACTTTGATTGATTTTGAACGAGTATTTGTTGTCAATGTTGTTCAATGTGAAGAACAATTTCAGACTAACCATTTACCTGAAATGGTATTGGAGAGAATAGTTTAGTTATTAAACAAAAGTACTAAACTTCTATCTAAATTTTTACAGCGAAGGTAATTTCATGACTAGACTGGACATGGAATGTTTTTCTAATATGCAAAATAAGCTAATCTGCACTTTGGAATCGTTTGAAACTCAAGAACCAAACCGTTCTAAACGGTTCGAGTTAGGTTCGGTCCCAATGTTCAAAATGAGGGAATCCGGATCGGATCCGTTAAATTTAAACGGTTCGAGTTAGGTTTTTAACAATTTGGAACTGATTTGGACCGTGCCAATCCTATCTATGAAACACATTATATGAAGCCTAAATACTAAGAAATGAAACAAACATGAAATCAACATATAATTAGAAAATCAGGAGGTGGTTTCAAAAATCAATATATATAAGTAGAAGAAATGATAATTATAAAATAGGGGGTGATTTCAAAAATTAATAAATAATTAGAAAAATTATAATTAGAAAAGAAAAGAAAAAAACCTGAAATTTACGAAAAAATCCCAAATCTTTTAAAAAAAAATTAATTTTTGTATTTTACAAAAAACGAATTTATAAAAAAAAATCTCGAAATTTTTGAAAAAATGTAATTTTTCACGAAATCTCATTCCTTGGTAATGGGAAGTGACAGATAAACAAATATAAATTGTGGAAGTAAGCATTTCTTTATCGCCATCAACCCCTCTTCACATCCTTCAACCCCTTGGTGCATCTTTAATAGGCAAGCTCAAAAAGCCAAATATGGCAAAAAAAAATTAGCTTTGAGGTTCATGCTCCAATGAAAAGCCCAAAGCTCAGAGGGTTTGCACTTTCAACCCAAACTATTGCCATAAAAGGGTATGAGCGGATAGGATTTGGGTGGAGCTAGAAACACAAAATAATTTTATGTGCCTAGATCAAATGACTATTTTGCTCCCCAAAAATTATTTTTTTGCCATTTTTTATTTTGTTGAATAGCCCATTGGAATTAGACTGTCAATGGATTAGATCTAAATTTGAATCCGATGTATTTAATAGGAGATGGATTTTGGCATTCAATTCGTTAGTTCAATTATGATATGAATCCACTAGGCGTTAAATTAATGGAGCGAATATGAATTTGCACTTATCCAATCCGATTCTTTCTCATATAATATAAATTTTTTATATTTTACAAGTAATGATGCATATATACACGTGGTTGATAATGAGTAACAATTAAAAAATAATTATTTTTTTTAATTCGAATTGGATATGGATATGAGTATTAATTTAACATGGATATGGATATGAGTATTGATAATTCATCGGATTTTTGGATCGGATTCAAGCTAATTCGATCCATATTCAATCCGTTTACAAATCTAATTGGAGTACATTGACCCTCAACCTTAAATTAGCCTACCTTTTTTAGCTTAAGGTTGACCCACCTTCATTTATGACTCACATGTATAAGAATTTCATGTCGTAGATTAGTCAATAATTAAAGCTTTGCTTTAAAAAAAATAATGTTTCATATTAGCAAAATTTAGTGAAAAAGTTTACTTTGACCAATTGTTTCCATAGGGAATTCATTGAGAAATACAACCACCTAGGATGGGAGAGTCCGAGTTTGCTGACAATGTGGTAAATCAGGGTCACACGGTCGTGCAACCTTGGACGTTGGATTGTTTTGAGTGTCTAACTATAGTTAAAATAATTTACTTTATGGATCCCAATTTTTAAGGAAAGAAATATAAAAAATAGTTCTTAATATTCTCTAATGTCCTTCCTTCATCTGTTATATGCAAACTATAACCAACTTTATATTAAATGCAATGCAGAGAACACATACACTAATGGAAAGAAGAAGAAAAAAAAAGTCAAAATATATATAGGATGTAGTAGCTTTTCTCACATTAGTAACCTCACAAATTCAAGCTTGCAAACCAAAAGAAACAACGAAACACACAAACAAATAATGAAAAAATAAATGCAATTGTATTCATCCTATTACTTATTTATTTATTTTTGGGGGTTTCGTTCTGTTTTTATTTTCTGTTGCATTGTAGAGTTCTAGTTTGTAGTTCTGCAAAAGTTTACGTAAAGAATGGATGAAAGGAAAGATAGAATAGATTGGTTTAACTATAGTTAGAATATCAAAACAATCCAAAGTCCAAGATTACAAGATCTTATGACCTCCAACAACTTCTCCCTTCTTCTTTGTTTATTTTCTAAAAAAAATAAAATGTTGAAATAGGGATTTTGTACTTTGCCCCTAGTTTTGTTTGATTTATTGCGTTTACCGCCCACTTTTGAAACTTAACTATTTTTCCCCATGCATTTAACTCTTTTAGGTAATAGAAAAATTGAAAAGACCAAGTTACCCATGACAAAAAAAAGGTGTATGTCACGTGAAAATTGAATCCTTACGAATGCATAGTTTGAGGTCAATGAATGGTGTATTCTTAACATTAAACACAAAACAAAGATTGCGTATATCAAAGTATAAGCAAATGTTGAAATTAAAATAATAATAATAAAAAAAAAACCCAAGCCCGCATAAGACATACCACTTACTGTTGTTGTTGATTATGTTGTTGTTGCTACTACTATATTGGTGGTGGAGGAGGCAGTGGCTGACCTAGAATTTTAGTAAAGAATGAGTGAAATGGTAAAGTATTGTTGGTCGATAACAGGAGTTATCAGTGGCGAAATTAGACAATTTTTCTACTCCGAACTGATAATAACAACAAATTTCTACTAACATCTACAAGTAAACACTAAAATAAAAAATATAATTATAATTTATATATATACAACTAAAAAAAAGTACATTGCATATATCAAACTAAACTGGTTATAATATTTTATGCCAAATTATGGTCAAGTCATCAACAATTTAGCAAAGGCAAACAAGCCTAATAACTAGAATACATTATTAAAATTACAAAATAATTAGGATACGTATGTAAGTTCAATTTAGAAAAAATCTGAAATGTTCGAACATAATAAGATGCTAATTACAACTTTATAGAAATGGGGAGTTTACATGAGTTGTGATGATACATCCAACAGTCATTTGATAAGAACCGTACACCTGTCATTATAATCTTGTCTATAGAACAAAGTAGGCCCAATTGCCACGCTCAATCGAGCAAGGCCCAAATAGCAACAAGCCCATCATTGGCAGAATCCAGACAGTCAGGTCCGAGTTGCAACGAGCCAGTAAGCCCACACGTCCCAATACCAGTAAGACCTCTAAGGCAAGTATCTGAGAGATCTATCCAAGACAGAATATAAATCGGGCAATGAAACTTTCTTGCATGGACAACACTCAGAAAGGGAAATCTCTCCCATAGATCTACGAGCACGAGTCGTGTAGGGAAACTATCCCACATGGACAACTCCTAATCAGGAAAGGATCTCCACAACAAGATCACTTTCCCTAAACTACGCCACCAAAGGCCTATCCAAAAGAACTCTTTCACTATAAAAGTGAGATAAGGTCGATGAACTAGAGGTACGCAATATAACCCAGTTTACAGTTTTAAGCATCTTTTAAGCCTTATCTAACTTAAGCATCGGAGTGTCATCAACCACCACATGGTGGTCATTGGCTCACGTTTGCTACCTGTGCAGGCCTAGATAAACATCAAGGAAGGAGAGCAGAAATCGACTATATCAATTTGGTGTTGTCCGTGGGGAAGGACAAAGTTCTTAAAAAAGAACTGTAGTTCTACCTTTTCCAAATAATCAACGAAATGGTGGAGGCAAGGTCTTGCAACAATGGAGATGCTGTCGAGCTTTCGAATGCTCAAACCGACAGAACACTGCTAGTTCCACCACCGCCACGGGAGGAACCTCCTTAGACTCCCACGCCGGTGGCAGTTGCAGTAGACCCAAGGGTGGGCCTACTATCAACATAGATCGCAGAGACACTAAAGGCTCTCAAACAGTGGAATCCTCCACCTGTAGAGGAAGACCGTAAGAAGCGATGGCTTGTTCCCCATAAAGTTCCCGAGAGCATGTTCACGAGAGTCGCGCATCCCCAACAACCTTTTAATGGACAAGAGTCGGAGGCATGACCAATTGAGGGAATATGTCACTCGTTTTAATGATGAGCTGACCCTCATCAACGACTATAATGATGACACCACCATGATGCAGGAGGGTTTCTAGGGTTCCTAGAGTTCCTAATTTGGGTTTCTAGGGTTCCTAATTTGCTCAGTAATATTTCAATTTAATTAGGAATCTTTTAGTTTCCTTTTAAGATTAGACATTATTTTCTTTTAGGAATAGACTTCTTGTTAATTTTAGTAGTTTTTTTTTCCCTTTATAGTAATATTTCAATTATAGTTTAGGAAGTGATTCTGAACTTGATTTGGGCCAGATTCCTGGCATATTATTTCTTTTATTACGTATTTCGTTTTAGCATGATTATTGGGGTGTTGCCATTTTTGGTAAAATTCCAATATTTATGAGTTTTAGCTATAAAGCCCGGCTTGTGTGCTAATTTTAGGGAGACCTTTGATTGAGTAATTTGATTAAACATTAGAGTTATTTCCTCTGTGTTTTTGGGCGAATATCTTATACCCTTCCTTGTAAATTGTCAGTTGGTATCAGAGCTTCAACATCTTCTTGGGTGAGATTTCATCAGTTTCTATGGCTGGTGGTCATGATCGTGGTCGTCATGGGTAGGTTCCGAACGAGGAAGCCCCTCACCGTGATCGTAACGTTAAGAATATGATGATTGAGGATTTACAGAGGCAAGTTGCAGAGTTAACTCGGTGTCTAACAACGCAGGATTTCGATAATCGTGAGATGGAAGATCACGATTCTGATTCCAATTTCGAAAACCCGTATCACAATCATGTTCGATTATGGGAGCATGGAGAGCATGTGTATGACGACGAGGAGCTTGGAGAGCCTGTGTATGACAATGAGGAGCTTGAGGAAGACGTGGTAGACGAAACTGAAGAGTTTGGAGAGCCTGTGTATGACACTGATGAAGAATTGGATATTGTTGATGCAGATGGTTTGCAGTCTGGGGATGTTGGAGTTGTTATTGAAGACGGTGAAGTGCACGAGGAAACTGATAGGGAGGAGGCGATCTTCCACATCGCTAATCCTGGATTCTGCTACGACTATCAACTAGTGGAACCCACGACCCCCTGTTTCTCTCTTCTTCCCCTATTTTCGTATCTCTCTTCACCTCGCCACCGTCCAGCATCCACACCGCCGAACACCACCATCAGAAGCCACTACCTTCTCCTTCTTGTTTCCCTCTCTCTCGGCCACCGCCCCTGTTCCACCTCGCGACAGAGCCGCCACCACCCTGTTCCACCTCGCGACAGAGCTCCACCGCCCTTGTTCTTCTCTCCGCCACCTCGTCTTCTTTCCTGTTTCCCTCTCTCTCAACCACCATCCCACCGGCCAAACAAAAATCTCGCACAACCGGAGCAGACATGAGCAACAACAACAAGAAGCACCGCTCCTATTTCTCTCCCTCTTTTGGTTCTCCCTCTCGTCTTTCTCTCTCTCTCGTTGTCTCCCTCTCACTTGCAGGTTCATCAGAATCGGTCGGAGGAAGAAGACGCTCGCAAGGAGCAAAGAACCAAGAAGAGGAAGCTCGCGGCTCACGGGGACGAAGACGCAGGGAGGCACGATTTTTTGGGTGGGATAAAACTGTTTTTCAAAACAGTTTGGATATTTGCACCCTGAGACTTATTCAGAGCCAACACAGTCCACCAACAACTTTTTTTCGGGATTCGTGTCCGTGCAGAAATGAATTCCACTTACACCAGTGTTGTGTCATCATCCACCATGATTTTCTAGCCTCTGCAGACGTGAATTCAGATTTACCAGCTGAGGTGCAGTAGCTAGTAGAGTTTTCTGACCTGATACCAGATGATCTTCCTCCTGGACTGCCGCCAAAGGATTTCGATGACACTGTTGTGAACTCGAGGACGAGTTCTTTCCAACCCGGGGTGACTGATGCAGGAGGATTTCTAGGGTTCCTAATTTGGGTTCCTAGAGTTTCTAATTTGGGTTTCTAGGGTTCCTAATTTGCTCTCAATTTAATTAGAAATCTTTTAGTTTTCTTTTAGGATTAGGCATTATTTTCTTTTAGGAATAGACTGCTTGTTAATTTTAGTAGTTTTTTTCCCTTTATGGTAATATTTCAATTATAGTTTAGGAAGTGATTCTGAACCTGATTTAGACCAGATTCCTGACAGATTATTTTTTTTATTACGTATTTCGTTTTGGCATGATTATTGGGGTGTTGTCATTTTTGGTAAAATTCCAATATTGATGAGTTTTAGCTATAAAGCCCAGCTTGTGGGCTAATTTTAGGGAGACCTTTGATTGAGTAATTTGATTAAACATTAGAGTTATTTCCTTTGTGTTTTTGGGCGAATCTCTTATATCCTTCCTTGTGAATTGTCTGTTGAACTAGGCCACACGATAATCGCTATTCTGCCCGGCGTCACACCGTCACGACTTTCACTTCGAATCTAAGAAGTGGCAAGCTCTATGACGTCCTCACCCTTGACCCCCAACAAATATGACAGACTTGCTCATAGATGCCCAAAGATACATCACTATGAACAAAATGTTGGCCACCAAGAGAGATGCAAAGTTAGAGAAGAAACCATCTGTCCCAAATGATAGAAAAGAAGAGGAGAAGAAAGAGGACGATGACAGTAACAAGAGGAAGCGTACAGACAACAAGACCGACTCGAGCCGCCCTAGGCAGGACAAGGCCTCGAATTACGTTAGGTCTGATCTGTCACCCCTCTCAATACCAATTTGTTCGACATCCTTGATTTCATCAAGAATTGGGAAAAACTGAAGTGGTCGCCTAAGCAGCGTGGAGACCCTGCTAGGCGCAACAACAACAAAGAATGCGCCTACCACAAGGAAGGCAGACATGATACTGAGGATTGTAGAAACATCAGAGGGGAAGTCGAGTATTGGATAAGGAAAGACAAACTCAAGGAGTTCCTAGGCTCGGATAGGAGGCATAGCTGAGCAAAGGAAAGAACGAACGTTGTCAAAAAGATAAAAATGAAGCACTTGGCGTCGTGTACGTCCTCCACGGGGTCAGTCCCGAGGGAGATCAGTCAAACAGGTTCCGCAAGAGGACACTAACCGAGATGCGGACACCGTCTCATTATGAGGACCGACAAGTGCCACATGCACGTATTCACAGCCCGATCCCATCACTAACGTTAATGGAGAGGGATCTCCAGGGGGTACATTCTCCTCACAATGACGCCCTGGTCATCTCCATCTTTATTACTAAGTGGAAGGTAAATAGAGTTTTTGTGGACACTGGAAGCTCATTAAATGTCATGTCCCTCAATGCATTCCGCAACATGCAGCTACAAGAAAAGGACCTAACGCCCATCAGCCACCCTATGGTCAGATTCAACGAAAAAAAATGTTTCCCCATCGGGAAGATAAATCTAATGGTGGTGGCAGGATAGCCACAATGACGAAAGTACTTTGTCCAAGAGTTCATGGTAGTTGACGTCCCGTCCACCTACAACATCATTCTAAGAAGGCCCTGGCTACGTCATATAGTAGCAGTGGTATCCACCCAACACCAATGCGTAAAATATACAGTCAACCATGCTCAAGGGATTATCCAAGGAGATCAGCCAGCAGCAAGAAACTGCCATTATGCAGCTCTAAAGCAACTAAATTGTTGCCAGCTACAGCTCGGGCCCACAGAACCAACATGTCACACATCGAGCCAAGAAAAAATGTGGATTACTCTATAAGGCGGAGAAGCCCAAATAATCGAGGAGCGACTATGCGGAAATCCAGAGGTCAAAGCTAGTGAGACAATCTAGACTAATAAAGAGCTAAGTAACAATACTTCAGCAAACAGGCACCAACTCCAAGAGCTGTTCATCAGCAAGGAACTGCCCGCCAGCACGAAGTCCACTATTCAGTAACTTCTTTAGCTTTTTTTTTTTTAAACTTTGCAAGAGGGACAACGCAATCTGAGCCAGGACCATTTGTGCCTTCTTCAGAGCCGAATTAGCTTAGTCTCCGCTCAGAGTTAAATTATTTGTTGCTTTGATTTCGTTTCTTGTTTTCTTATTTTCATTTCAGTGTAGAAGAGTTGATCGTACAAGACACATTCCAGAAATAAAACAAATTTTATTGATTGCAATGAGAAATATTACAAAGCTTGCTGACCAACTAGTACATCAGTTTATACACTACAAGTATCTAAGTCCAATGCAAACATTTATCCACTGAAACAAGGGTAGAGACTCTAATATGCTAATCCGCATCCTGAAGAGAAGGTGGAAAAAGTAAAACGTCTGTGATAGATGACGAAAGAACACGCTCAATTAATTGCTCCATCGAATCATCCTAGGAAGACGATTCGGATGTGGCAAGCAAAGTACACAAAGAGGGTTATCCCTCAGTTCTTTCCTATGCCAGTTTGCCGCATGAAGACGAACAGAAGGAAACGACAGAAACGTGATGAGACATCCCAAAGCAACAAAATCGTCAAGATTTCACAGTGCTGCCAAGCGAGGGCGACTCTTAGACGTGTAAAGCCTGTAGTGAGGCAGAGGTGCCACCCCAAGAGTGAGAGTCACGATCTCCAACGCTCCCATCAACCATAAACTAACTGCAAGACCAGCCCTCGACAACCGTAAACGGATGAGAGTCCTTGAGCACTAGAGGATGGAAACAGACCTGACCCCCAAGAGGAAGTCCGTAATTCTTCTTTGCAATGTAAGAAGATATTACAATATCTCATGAGATCAATCCAGCGCCCACCCAAATCAGGCGGCGCCACATAACAACAAGTCTTATCAAAACTCATCGGCGCAAATGTCAGAAAATTCGAAGACTCCAGTGGAAGAGATCTTCCTTGAACCTTTGGAAAACCCAAAACAAACTCCCTGGTAAGATTAACATGCTCTGTCATTTGCATTGCAGTGCTTGGATGTCGATATATAGGCAAAATGGTTTACGAAGAGGCACTACAAGCAGTTACTTCATCATTAAATGTGGTACGGGAAATAAAAAAACGATGGTTCCAATAGCAATTGCACAAGTACACATCTTTTGAATTAATGACCTACAGGCAGCCCCATTAATAGGAGGAGTGATCGATACTGAACCGTCTCGCAGAAAGCTTTTCTAAATGGGCCCAAGCTTATGCCCTGCCAGATCCGACCCAACACCCTCAAAAGAACAAACAACAAAGGCCCTGAGCGCCCACAGAATAAGGAGTGCGCCTACATAATATTATTATTAAACCCAAGGCATCAACTCTACTATTATTCCGCTATTGTTCATTAAAGCCGGTTAATCTATTATTAGTTCGATCAATTGATCCGACACTAGAGTCAGACCGCCAGTTGAGTTAAGTAAGTCAAGAATCTTACATGCGAACTAAGTAAGTTAGTAGAGTTGAACAAAAAATCGATCAAACCGAACAAAACTGAGCCGATCGATTCGGTTTAAGTTTAGTTCAGTTCGGTTTTGGTTTTAAAAAATTCAAAACCGAAGTGGCCGTTCGATTTTCGTTTATATGTGATTTTAACCGACAAAACCGAACCGACTGAACATATATAATAAATAATATATTTATATAAAAGTAATATAATATGTTTAAAATATTGGTCAGTTCGGTTTTACTTTGGTTTTAGTCGGTTCGGTTACGGTTTGCATAAATTAGAATCGGTTCGGTTTCGATTCAATTTTGTTAATGGTCGGTTCGATTTCGATTTGAAAATTTTGAAGTCGGCCAAAGTCGATTTGGTTTTCAACCGTATAAATCAAGACCCCCAACTCAGACTTACACGGCCAGATTCTCACAGGCGAGTTAAGTAAGTCAGGACCCCCAAGTCAGACTTACATGCCCGAAATCTTACAGGTGAACTAAGTCAGAACCCTCAAGTCAGACGAATTTTATACGCGAGCCAAGTAAGCCAGGAACCCCAAGTTAGACTTACATGCCCAAAATGTTATTCTAACCAAAGCTTAGTCGGTTTCGACCTATGACAATAGCTTCTGGTACACTCTAACGCCCAGTCTATTAAATTAAACGGGTATCAACGGTTGGAGAGTGGCAGCTCAGTCAATGCTCTGATGCCTGATCGAGACGGCTTGCCAGGGATCATTGTCCAAACATGAACAATGGAGACCAAACCTGACCAAAGCTTAGTTGGTGACGATTGACGACGATAGATTTTGGTTTGCTTGAAGCCTGTCAAATAACGAATTCTGACGGCCTAGAAAGTGGGAGTCTAATCAACGCTCTCAACGCCTGATCAAGATGGCTTGCCAGGGGTCACTACTCATACGCAGTAAGCGTTCGCCCAACCCCGACCAAAGTTTAGTCAGTGGCCGCTGATAATGATGGTTTTGGTCTGCTCGATGCCTAGTTCGCTGCGCGCATATTTCAACGACCTAGAAAGTGGGAACTTAGACAATGCTCATGTAGCCTGGTGAAGACGGCTTGCCAAGGATCATTGGCCAACTACAGACAATGATGCCAATGATCGCCGAACCCCCGCCAAAAGTTTAGTCAAAATGACTGACGATGATAACTGCTGGCTTGCACCAATTTCTAGTCCGCCATGAATGGATCAAGATGGGTTGGAAAGTGGGAGCTTAGTCAGTGCTCATGTAGCCTGGTGAAGACGGTTTGTCAGGGACCACCATGGTCGCCGAAATCTGACCCCGGTTTAGTCAGTCATAGCTGGCGATAACAACCCCCGGTCCAATTAAGCCTATTCTACAAATAGCAAATAAAAACGAGTCAAACGTCTGGTCAAAGTTCTAAAAGCTTGACCTAGACGACTCGCAAAGACTATTGTCCAATCATCTACATGGGCGTAAGCGCTAGGACCACAGTCTGACTAATACACTTATAACAGCAGCATCAACTGCTGGTCCAACAGACAGCCAAGCCTCCAGACAAGGGGTGTATTACACTCTTTGATCTCTACAAATGAGCCTAACCAGAACTACATCAACTACTGCAACATAAGAAGTCAGAGCTCCCAATAGCGAATCAAACATGAGCTACCTAGCCCAGCAAAGTTCCTCGTCTGATAATTAATGTCGAAATAAGACAAAACAAGTACAAACTAGCAGGAAAGCAAATGAAGATCAAAATAAAGTGCAAAGTACTATTCATTTGCAAACTAAAGTACATGATTCACCCATTATCAAGAGGAGAGTCAGATACAACAGAACTAGACTTAGCAGAAGAAGAAGCAGGAGACACATCTGTTGGTGTTGCCTCTCGACTCCCTCATCAGGGCCACCTTCTTTTTTAGACGAATTGGAGGTCGTTCCAAACTCTGCATATGCAATATCTTTATAATAGGAGTGATCCCAGTCGGGGTGCTCCTTCTCTATCAGACGCAATAGCTCCAGCCTTCCATGCACAACTCTGTTGAATTCAAATGTGCCCTGGGCCTTGAGATGCTTGTCTTCGTGCCCTTTTGACTCGGCAAGCTCCTGATTCAGTTGCTCCAACTTGCCCGGTAGGATTTTAGTATTGGACTACTCAACATCCAGCTTATCATTGGCGATATTCAGCTCACTTTGCGGCAATTGGAACTGCTCTCCAGCGGTCCGCACACTCTCGGCATGAAACTCAGCACTAGCCTCCAACTACTGACACCGGGTAATCCATTCGGACTCCTTTTTAGTCATCTCAGCATGCAAAGCCTGCACTTCGCCTGCAGAATCACGGGCAAGCTGCAAGTCACGATGGACAAGGTTCAATTCATTCTCGACCCGATCTTTCACGGACACTGTCCCCGCCAAGTCGGACTCAAGCGCTTCCAAGTGATCCTTTAGAGCCTCTGACCTAATGGACCTGGACTCCGTTCCAGTATCTAAAAAAGCTTCAAGTTGTTTCCTCAACGACTCAATCTTGTGAAGAACATCGAAGTATGACTTCTACGGGTTTGCTAAGACTCGCTCCACGGTATATACCTTCTCACGAGCGGCCTCGACTTCAATTCCAGACGCGACCACTTTCAGATATAACATCCCCAGCACAAGGTGTTTCTTCCATTCATTTAAACGCTCTCTTAGCGTCTCTCCCACTGGCTCTGGAGCATGATTCGCCAACCAGTCATTCCACCTACTGATATGTTTCCTCGCAGCGTAAGAGATGTCAACTTTTTGATGTCAAGCTTGGTTGCTCATCCTTTTTACATCTAGAGCAAACATACTGATTCGTGCATCAAGATGAAGATCATTCAGAGACGAAATTATTCCAGCACTGCCCTTACCCCTCTTCACTACATCAGGGACTTCATCAACAACTTTCCCTTTGCCCGCAACAGTCGGCTCTCTCTCACAAGTCGGCCCAGCTTCAGGGGAAGAGGGAAGCGAGTTATTCCTTGAACCTGTCATCATTTGAAAATGAGGATAAGAACAAGATGGAGCAAAGTACAAGCAACAAGAAGTAGAACCTTCACCATGACGTTGATGATTAGACGACTCTTCAATAGTCTCGTGATCCAAAAATAGGCGAAGCTCGAAGTCATTTATTTAAAAAGACGACCGTTCGAAACTACCATGCTCGCCTGCAGCAACATCCAACTCATTAACTCCGCATGTTTGGTGCTCAGCTTGGTAACATCCTCTACACCCACCATTTGCAAATATTCTCTCTCCAAGTCAGGAAGAAAACAGGGGCCACAACTTGAGCGTCACGCCCCTTAGAAATTGCAGTCTCACTAAGCTCTTGCCCAACAACATCATGTTCTTCAGACGAGGCCAAACGTTTGTGGATGGACCTAGACAAAGCACGAGATCTCTTCTGATGCACAGGAGAAGAAGCGCCTCATCTATTTTTTGACCTCCTTGAAGGGCTTGGAACCTTGAGCTTGGGAAGCTTCCACTTTCGCAAAACAAATGTGCCTTCAGGCTTTGGCTTCTTTACCCGATACATAATGGGAGCCACGTGCCAATAAGTCCACAGACTGTTGCGCTCAACATTAGAAGGTTTGACTACATCCTCTACCTCTAGACGAGGCATGTCGTGCAACGCATCAACAATTGCTTTATCTTAAGCAGAAAGAGGTGAAACAGATAATCTCCTTGTAAAAATCACAACAGGTCAATCTAATATGCAGTTGACACAAGCAAGATCGGAGAAGGAATCAACTTACTCAATGCTCTAAATTCATGCTCGACTGGACGCCTAGCAAGCTCAAAGTACGGGGAATTCACAGAAGCCATGAAACAATACTTCTACCGCAATTTAAAATCATCAGGCAATTTGCCAAAGCAGTCCGGCGATGTCAGCACACATATAGCGTGCTCGTTTATCCAAGGAGAAGTGAGCAAATGCATCGCCCTCGAAGACACTCGGGCATCAGTGTCCTTAGCCCTAATCAGAATGGCGATCAAAGTCCTATACCCGTTATTCACAAGTTGAGTGGGTGCAATGCTGAGATACGCCAGGAACTCTCAGATCTCCTTGATAATAGGAAAGCGGACACACGATTGCAGCATACCTCGGTGCAGACAGATAAACCCCTCAGGAGGGTACAATGGCGTCAGATTGACGCTCAGAGTGCAAATCACCAGATCATCAGGAATCCCGAATGTCTTACGGAGGACTTTCAAATCAGATTCAAAGAGCAATCTCTCCTAAAAAACTTATGGCTCCTAGCGAACAATTCATCAAAAAACTAATCCCGGCCTGCCATGAAAGAAAGTACAAAGCTTTCGAATACGAAGGTTGAGCAAAGTCAAAAACACAACAGATAATACAACAAAGCAAAATCTCAGAGATAGAAAGAGTAAAGGAGTTATACTCCACATGCAGGAGATCTATATAGAAAGTTGAGCTCCCGCGTTTCCCGCTTTCAAGCTGGCGTACGCCTAATTAATGCGATTCGCCACTCGAGAAAATCTCTCAGACTCAATCATCATGACTGCACAACTGCTTCATGAAATGACCTAGTGGACCGATAAGACGACCCACTAACTAGGGGGAGTAGTTAATGATACATCAAACCGCCCTCTGATTAACATCGTACACGTGTCATGAAATCTCGTCTATAGAACAAAGTAGGCCTGATTGCACGCTCAATCCAGCGAGGCCCAAACAACAACAAACCCATCATTAGCAGAATCCAGACAGTCGGGTCCAAGTTACAACGAGCTAGTAAGCCCTCACATCACGCGGTCAGGCCCAATACCAGTAAGACCTCTAAACAAGTATATGAAATATCTACCCAAGACAGGCAGACCAGCAACACATTAGATCCGACTAGGAAACATATATTAGAGTATAAGTTGGGCAAAAAAACTTCCTTGCATAGACAACACTCTGAAAAGAAAACCTCTCCCGTAGATCTAGGAGCACAAGTCGCGTAGGAAAACTATCCTACATGAACAACTCCCAATCAGGAAAGGATCTCCAAAATAAAATCATTTTCCCTAAACTACGCCACCAAAGGCTTAGCCGAACGAGGACTCCTTCACTATAAAAGGGAGATAAGGTCGATGAACTAGATGTACGCAATATAACCCAGTTTACTGTTTTAAGCCTCTCCTAAGCCTTATCTAACTTGAGCATCGAAGTGTCATCGACCACCTCACAGTGGTCCTTGGCTCACGTTTGCTACTTGTGCATGTCTAGGTAAGCAGCAAGGAATGAGAGTAGAAATCGACTATATCAAGTTGAATAATGATATTTTTTCATTGAGTTCTGTAGTTTGTTATCTTAGATTCATAAAAATATCTTATGAAAAACAAAATTCAGGAATAGTAACAATAAGAGAGAATACATTTTTCTTTATATGTTTAAAAAAATTCTCACGCTCCAAGTGAATCGAACCTGGGTAATTAGTAATGATTTTTCAATGATAACCATTGTAACAAAGAGTTTTGTGTTTAATGTTAAGAATGAACCATTTGATTACCTCGAACAACGTATTCACAAGGATTCAATACTCACGTCACATACACATCGTTTAGTGTCATGGACAATTTGATTTTTTCTGATTTAATGTTACTTGAAAGTGTTAAGGGGAAAATGAGTAAAGTTTCATAAGTGGAGGGTAAATGCAATAAACCAAACACAAGTAGGGGCAAAATGCAACACCCACCCCCCCCCCCCCCCCCCCCAGAAAAAATACTGCTAAAGCTGGGGCAAGCTGGGTAAATGCTTGCTTTTTTATTTTTTTTAAGTTGGTGAATAAATATGGTTACTTTTTAGCAAGGAGTTGGACAAAACCATCATTGATCAAATTTCTCCTAGGTTCAATTCTGAATTGTACCATGTTGTATGGTGAAGTCATCATCAGTTCAGAAAACTCTGAAAACAAAAACTATACATCTCTGGAGTAAACAAACTAAGGGTATATGCATATTGAAGTAACATCTACATGATGCTCGTCACCCCTCGCATGTTGTCGACGATGTCAGTGGCAGAGGCGTGATTGAACCTCGATTAAAAAATGCCTTGTGATCTTCAGAAGAAGATTATACATAAGGTCTGTAATTGGGATGTTTTGTTTGAGACAAACCATGCCCTAGCATTGCACTTGAGACCCTCTCATTTGGGGATTAGGGGCTCCTGTTGGTGATCATCTTACTCGGACCTTGCCCATTGACCTGAAGCTGTAAAGCTGCCACTCCACCGTAGGACATTCATTACATGCATCTACAGCACCATGCAAAAGCACATCAGTCCTTATATCATGGTATACAGTGCTTAATTGTGGAACACCAATTGCAAGGAAATTTGGTTGAATGAATCATTTTCTAAACTCAATGCCTCAACAAGAAGTTTGTAAAGAAAGAACCTTTTGTTTTTCCATTTATAAATGGAGAAGATTTGATATGAGGTTCCAGCCCATCCATGATTTTTTATCAGAAGGTAGAGCAAAGTTGAGTTCAAACATCTCTTTTGTGGCACGCTCACTCGATTCACCAAAACCAACGAGCTTCGCCACAACTTCAGCACTATCTTGTACATGTTGCAAGTTATGTGGGTCCGTCCAGAGCTTGTTGACCAGCTGCAACCTCCTCTGCTTTCCACCTGGTGGAACATCCCACTTAGTATAAAGCGTCTCAAGCTCTTGGACTGTTAGTTTTGAACTTATCCTTTTTGCAAGTTGTTCTCTTTCTTGCTTCAAAGCCCTGATACTGCAGACCAAAGGACAAGAAATTAGCACTTAAAACTCAGGACAACATTTCCAGGTCTAAATAAAAGGCATCTGCATAACAGTTGCGAGACAAATCAGCTATTTTTTGGTGATGTGTATATATCTATCAAAATATTCTGCAGTTTTGCCACCCATTTGCTCCATAAACAGGCTAAGATTTCAATAGCTCTGCTCTCTTGTTTAAAGTAATACGCAAGCAGCCAAATCTTTCCATTTATGAGTCGCTTAAAACTTGTAGAACCAAAATAAGTTCAAATACTACAAGGAATTGATACAAGTTGCAAATGAGATTTATACAGTTATCTGCATTTCATTTTTAACACCACTGAGTTCTCTGTTTAACTCAGATGAGCTAACTTCCTCCTCCATAGTCAGTGTGCCGGACCGTGTTAAATGATAAAAGCAATATTAGATTTGACAATATGGAGACAGCAGAAATACCTTGAGGTAACAGAACCTGCAGGTTCATCTCCCAAGAGGGCCGGGCTTGCATTGCCAACCTCTGCCAACTGCTGCTCCAACCACGTCAATCTTCTTATCTCAACTTCCATGTAGATCTGATCATCAGAATCTCCTTTGAATAACATGTAGAACTGCGTACGATGTACTATTGAAACATGGCACAAATGCCATAACATGATAATCTGCTTTCTCTGCTCCTGAAATACTATGTTCCATGACATGGGTGACTGATCTTGTATTCCTGGTTCACAGGACGAAGCTTCATTTTCTTCCAGCTCCAACACCTACTAGCAACACAAGGAAAAAAGAAGAATGGTCACAGCACGAAAGATGGAAGCACCAGAAGTAAAAAAAATTGAATATTCACAAAAACTACAATTGGACCAAGATAAAACTAACTGAAGACAAAACATAAGAACTATTATCAGAATACATGACCCACAAAAGTACAAACAAATCGTAGCTACAAGAGATCCTTAAATCATCAAATACCACTCCCCTTTCACTACGAAAGAAATATACAAGGCAAAAAAATGGCTATTCATTCAGTAAATGCAATTATTAGGTCGTCTCTTTACAGAAAGAGACTCGAAAACAATATCAATCAGGATTTTCCAGCATAATCAATATCAATAGGATTATCCATAGGGATGGCAGTGGGGCGGATTTTCACGGATATTCGCCCCACTCGCCCCGTTTGGGGAGGATTTGGTTAAGGGTGTATGGAGGTTGGGGCGGATACGGATATCCAAACTATATCCGTTTATTATTCGGGGTGGATACGGATTTGGCCATATCCGCCCCACGGATATCCGTTTAACCGGTTAAATTACTAAAATACCATTGAACTATAAATGGGAAATAAACCCTAGATTTTCTCTTAACCTCATTCTCACTCGAAGAGGTCTCACAGTCGCCTCTCACAGCGAAAGCTCTCAAAGTCGCCTCGAAGAGTTGAAGTCGAAGCCTCTCACAGCGACAGACTCGACACTCGAAGCTCTCACAGTCGCTTCTCACAGTCGGGCCATGGCCATCGTCTCCTTTTTCTCCTTCTCTTTTACAGTTTTACTCTCATCTCTGTCTCCTCTCCACCTCCCTGCTTCGAAAGAACCACACCCATCCCGGCCGCCTCCCTCTCCCCTCCCTTCCTCGCCTTCCTCTCCCCTCCCTTCCCCACCTTCCCATTAAGCTAGCTGCAAGAAAGAAAGGCGTGAAGACTGCAACGAAGAACGATCAGTGCACCATCTAGCCCCGCTGCGTACCTCCAGCAAGTCCAACGCACTTCATCCTCTGTTCCGCCACGTGTCGTTCCTTCTTCCACCTCTGCTTCTTTATCAAATATCAACATCCATTCCATGGTAAACTGGTGAAGAGATCTTTGGATTTGAGATTTGAGATCTCAGATCAAAGATCAAAGTTCTCAGATCTGAGATTCTTTAGATCAATTTTTTTTTTTTTTTTTTATTTTTATTTTTTATTTTTGTATGGTTTTCTTACTCGTGTTAGATCATGTATTGATGTTGAGTTTTTGTTATAATTTTTGTATGGATTCTTACTGGTGTTACTGATCTAATGAATGAAGTATCTTTTACTGTAGTAAGATGGATAAGCTAATTGGATTTATCTAGGAAGAGAGTCATCCTAGTGAAGTTTAACCTGCTTTTAGGATTAAACTGAGAGATATCTCACAACTGATGTTAGAGAAGAAGATTTTTTTTAACGGATATTTAGGCGGGGTGGATATCCGCCAATCCGTATGGGGTGGGGGTGGTTTTTAAATAAATTTATAAACGGATTGGCGGGGCGGATTTGGGGATCCGCTATTCCTGACGGGGCGGGGATGGATTTGCTCAAATCCGCCCCGTTGCCATCCCTAACTATCCAGCTCTTGCTTCTCTTAGTCGACTAATATCAATTAATAAAAAAGTTTGAGCAAAGGCCAATTCAGTAGATTGTAGCTACAGTAATTGACTAAAAAAACCCATTTGAACATGGCACGCCAAATAGCGCGACACATTAACAACCATACAAAAAGTGCGCCACATCTGCTTGAATGTTCTTATCAAGTCATAACTAAGGTGTTCTACTAACACTTTCTATAATGTTTTGCTGCTGGAGAAATTTATATGGCAAACTCTAATAAAGTTCTCTCCCCGTACAAGAAACAACACATTAAATGTTCGACGAACCTAGTTTTTGTCCATACAACTTTCAGCAGCTTGGTAATGCAGAATATATGAACTGTTGCATAGATAATCGAGACCAACCAGTCCTTTGAATGAAGTAAATCATCTTTAAGTTTTAAAAATAACCTGAATTGTTTCCAAAAACGAAACTAAGTTTATTTTACGGTTTGGATCAAGAATTCTTGGTCCTATAAAATTAAACAAAACACAAGAAAGTCATGTTGTTCACCTGGCAAACAAGGAGCTGCTTCTGATACTGCAGTTTCGCGATCCTTTCTTTCAACTCAGTTACGTAAGTTCGTATGCTCCTTATGTTCTCTTCAGCAGCGTTCTTGAACATTTCCTGCATCTTCTTCACATTCACAGACTTTGATCGCCGATGCCCAGGTGTGCCTTCCCTTGATGAGATACCATCACCATCTTCACTCTTAAGAGACGTTTTATGCACACCTTGGCCAGACATAAATTCATCGGTCTGCAGGAACTTGTTCTCCTGCTCATACTCCATTGCACTGTGAGAAGAGGCTAGAGGTGAGGAAGTGGACTTTATTATATGATGTCTGTTGGTACTATTTCTCAAGGGGAAGGGCATGATTTTGTTCTTCCTTGATTGAGACTTAGACTCACGGTTTTCCTCATCACCTGGTAGAGGCATCATCAGCTTGTCTATAGATTTCTGAACATTCTCGAGTTTCTCTTCTAGAGTGGCTATGGTGCTTCCCTGAGTGTTCAAACGAATTATCTCTTCCTTAAGGTTGGTAGTATTTTCTCTAACTTCAAACTCCTCACACACTGAACTAAGGACCTGCATCTCCTTAATTTCTGACAGAAGTTTCGCAATGGCCTGCGCAGCATCTTGGCTTCCCAATCTGTGACAGGCAAAGTCACTGTGAAGTACTTCTAAGGCCCTGTTCGCTTCGTTACCAAGCAGTCTCTGTCGCTGCTCAAGCTTTCGGATTTCTTGCACAAGCATAGAAGGATCTGTAGAAGTAACTGATCTTCTCAGCATTGCATTCCTTTCTATTTTGCTCCTCATTCCGTTCAAAGAACTCGGCGTACCAAAAACTGTTCCATTTTCGACAGAAAATGAAAGACACTTGGCTACTCGACGAGAAGACTCAGGTGTGTTTACACCCTGCTAGTACAAAAAAAGTTAAATGAATATCAAACATATATACTAAACAGAAAACAGTGGTACTTGTACCTTCTGCTTCTTGTGTATTCTTTCTAATTCAAGCTCAGATAGTGCATGATCTCTCTGACGCTTAATTTCCTCCATTTCTAGCATCATCTGCTAAGCATAAGTTGAACAAAAAGGAAACTAATTCAAGACATGTAAATGTATGCAAACAGGTGCATTCTGTAATTAAGATATGTTGGGAACAAGCGAAGATACATATCTCTAGAGACAGAATCATCTATTTTTCCTAACTGATGAATGAGAACTGGTAGCTATGTTAAGGAAAAGGATGTTTATCGGGTTCCCATGTAACTTGCATTTAATCCTAAAATTACTCATGTTGTCACAGTTACAACACTAGATAAAAAAATTTACCTGCTGAATTTTCATTTCCCTTTCCATCAATTGGGATTTTAAGCATAAAGCTGAAGATTGTTGAGGAGATCGCAGTTCTGCTTCAAGTCTTGCAACTTCACTCTGCAGCTGCTTAACCAGTTGCTTTTCTGCAACAACCTGATCAAATGGTAAGGAGATCAGTAATGCTTTTAAGGTTAAATGGAGCTAAACTTGAGGCATAAAATGGCATACATGAGGTTGAATATGGGAAATGGTGAAGATGTTTACAAGCAGACATGTACAGAAAAGTGGCTTCATTAATTTGCAGGAGCAAAGTAAGAAAAAAATAACTATATGATTTTTTGAATTTGAGATGCAAACAAACCCTACTCAACGATGGATTATGTGAGCTTTATGTCCAAGGAAAATAGTTTTGAATCTCTAGACGCAAAACATCGATTTGAGGGTCTAGTAAAAACAATCCATCTTATCACATCTTAAGAATATTGGTATAACAAAGAAATTGCCGGTTTAGGTGGTAAGGCACAAGTGTAAAACCCCACTCCAATACCACCAATATTGTCCCACACACCACCCTCCTACTATTCAGGAGTTGACTAACCAACCTGCAATTGAGTCCGACCTTTAGTGTCAACAAGTTAAAATTTGAACTCTTTGCTTAGCGGAGGGGAAAAAAGAAACAACGCATTTGGCATTTTCACTTTCACATATACTGCTGTTTGAAAGTTTAAGTTTCTCATAAATTTCTATGGTATATTACCAAACAATTATTACAAACAGGGAAGTGCAAGAAGTAGAGAGCTTTAAAAATAAGTGGTCAGGTTCGAAAAGTATATGAGAACCCACCATAGTCTATTACAATACGACTAGGTGGAATTTGTAAGCATGGAGTGATCACAAGAATTTTTTGCCAGAAATAACTCCAAACATGTTCGATGAACACATACATAAAAATATCTCAAGAAATATAAATAAGAGTTTTCCCACAAAAAAAAAAAAGAAGACAAATCAATAAAGGAGTTCAACTTGAAAAATATCCATGATAGATAGAAGTATTATATGCAATGCATACCATGTTCACTTTTGCGCTGTTAGTGACTTCCTTTGCACGGCTTGCAAATGAGAGCGTATTTCTAGACTGCTCCAGGTGACGTAAGGCTGGACTCATTGTACAGATGATTGCAGTCCGAGAATTCCCACCTAGCGAAGTCTGCAATATTCGTGTAAGCTTTGAATCGCGATATGGTATGTGAGAACTCCTTTTCCCATCACTGTTAGCAAACAAACCTGATAAGAACAAAACTACTACACAAACTAACTACATAAAAATTGCACAGCTTTGTTAGCATTCCCAGACAAAATGATGGTAAAATATCTCCACATAAACTCAGCACCATTTATGAAACATCAAGAGTGCGCAGTGATTCAGATGGACAAAAGCACAGGCAATCCAGAAGATCACCATGCACAAAATCATTTAGGTTTGTTCCAAACATCAGCATTAACTCATCATAACAAAAGAATAAATGCCATGCCCATGTAACCTTTCCTACTTTAAACTCGTTTAAAGAAATGATCCGTGTATCTTGTTTACTGATAAAACCTGTGTAAAGACACGGATACGGGTATGGGTAGACATGGATATAAAGTGTCAGACATGTTGTCCAGAAAAACACAATACGAGATGCTCTAGGGACACACTTGTACATTTTAGTATTATTTACTTTTAAGCAATAAATTTTGAACTATTATTACTCCCATTCATTCATTTGTAGGTCAATATTGTTACTCGTGTACTCTAACTTGCCATAATGTAACATTAGTATAGAATTGAAACTTTAAAAAAAGTTGTGAAAAGTTGATGATCTAAGCATGAAGCGTCTGTAGGAAGTATCCGTGAGTGTCAAAACGATTGTGTCGATGCGTTTTTTTTTGAAAAAAAGTGTCATTGCATAGGATAAAACACAATAAAATCATCGTTTCCAGGCCTCTTAGGTCAAGAAAATAAACATCATATATCTGTGTTTTCTCATGCCCAGTCTGAGCTCATTCACATAGACAACTCCCACAGTTAGTGTAACAAACAAATTCATTAAAATAAGTACAAACAAGAGCAACCAAATTGGGAAATAGCACTATTTTTTTATACTAACCTTAATTTTCTAATCACTGTTGTGAGGGTCAACAAGCTGCGGTTAATATGAGAACCTTCCTTAAGTCTAAGACCAACCACATTTGTCTGAGAAGCGCGCTCACTTCCGGCAAGGTCCACAAGATTCTGCAACATTACCAGGAATCTATTAGTTGTCATCAATTTCAAATTCCATGTAGAAGTAACACAGAGAGAATAAAGCTACAAAACAAAAGAGAAAAAATAAATACCAGACTGGCAATATAAGACTTTACACGTCCAGAGCATTCTCGTAGAGTACTCTCTACTGTCTGAAATCAGAAGTGATAGCACGTTGAAGGGAATCAGCAACTAACTTTTATAGAGACCCAAATAAATTCAGATGATGAACCTCTCTTTCTACTCTCTGCTCGTTAAAAAATGCATGGAGCAGTACATATGTAGCCAAAGCCAGAAAGAGACTTCAAATCTCAATATAAAATCTATTTAAAACTGACTCCTAACTATTAATCAAACTCACCAGCCTGAGTATCTGATGTGACCTTGAGCTGGTGTCATTCAGAGAAGTTTCCCCCACTTGCCTTTTAGCTGCAAAAAGATATGGAAAACTCAGCAAAGATAGGTTAGAGATGACAAGAAATAAACTGCACGAGATGTTGACAGTAATCTAGTTATCTATATTTTATAGTTGTGTGTGTGTGTGTGTGTTTCAAAGCTAGAAAACATTTGACAGGGGTGCCTTGCCTGAGACCTCGTATTTTTCAGCATTAACTAGGATTAACACCTACTGAAAAAAAATATCATCCAACATGCGCACCTTCACAGATACCAATCAAGCTTCTTAGGTGCTGACTGTCTTTAGGTACTTCTTCAACTAGCTTTTCTACAACGATCCCTTTCTGCATTCAAACAAAGAATTATGACAGCTTGAATTAAGAGGGGCCATTTTCTAGATCACTTCCAAAGATGATCTGTAACAAACTAACAATTACCTCAGGATCGTCCAGGAGTCGAAGATGACCAGACTCGGGATTCAACAGATCCACCACATTCTCATTGTAGATTTCTAAAGCAGAAAATTTTAAAACAAAATCTCTTTCGGGAGTCTGTGAAGTATGTCAAAATAAAACCCCATTAAGAGACCTTAGCTAAAAAAAATTGCAAAAAGAGAAGTCTTTCAAATAAGTAAGTGAAACTATATATAAAAGTTAAGGATATAATAAACCATAGTTTCATTAAAAAACAAATAAAATAAATAGAGTTGCCATTTTTTAGTACAAATTACATAAAATCAAACTTCAAGATGTCAAGATTAATAATAATAATAATAGTAGTAATAGTAGTAGCACTACTACTACTCCTAATGATAATAATAATAATAATAATAATAATAATAATAATAATAATAATAATAATAATAATAATAATAATAATTGCGAGAATTGGTGACCAAACATGATTAATTACAAACAAAATTAGTGAGATACTATTAATCATTAAAGTGAATTCTTAAATATTTTCAGATAGAAGTAACGAATAAAAACGAATTGTAAATTGAAATAACGAAGCAATAATCGAAATAAACGTACAAGAATCGAAATAACTATGATAAAAAACTAAAGGAAAATAACTAAGAAATCAACTATTCTTTTACTCCTCAACTGAATAACAATGAACAACCTTGCCTGGCACGCTAATTGACGTAACCCTAATTGGATAATAATGCGCTAACTACTATTGGGCTCTTACTAAATAGGCCCAATTATTCCTAATAATAATATTGCTAAACTAACCCGTAATATTGTTAATATTGCTTACATCATACTCCTCGGGTCGAAGAGGCTCATCCTCAAGTTTGAAATCGAAGTCAAATGAGCAAAAGCAACCACTTAGAGAACACAACGCGAAGTGCGCGAATAGAAGTCGACCTTGGACCTTGCCACGATACACACTTGTTCGAGCTAAAACAACCACATCAGTCATCCAACATTTGTCAAAATATACCAAATGCCATCCTCGAACTCAACCTTGGTAACAATATGCTATGGCAAAATGGAATGGACCTAAATAAGGAATATGGTCCACATATCAACAGTCTGCATAAGAGGGTTGAACACTCATCTTCTCATTAGCTTTCTCCTCGAATGATTCCTAATTCAGGTCACTGTAAATTGCATCACTTACTGCCTATGTCTTTATGGGAACCTCAACATCTTTTTTAACAAAAAATAAGTATAAAATCGCATAAGTCAATTGGCTCACATGTTGGAAATCGAGTACGTGTGATGGTGCCCTTAACTTCCCCAAAAGGCTAAAGGGACTCAAACCAACAACATGGCTCGTCTTACTCTTTTCGCATCCATTCAAGTTCATATGCCTCCAATATTTCTAGAAGCGCTCAAATATTGTCGTCAAATATCTTGGTCATGCACTGGTACAACACAACATACTTTGCTTTTTCTTGCTCTCTTATTTCATTTAAATCTCTGCAAAACTCCTTCTAGCTAGTGGGATTGGTAGTGGGGTGTACATTACTAACAGATGGGGTGGGTGTGGGTGTAAGGCAAATTGGTTCAGGTGGAAGTGGTTTCTCCGTTATGTCGCAACTTGCATCACAGTGGAGGTGGTAGGGGATTTTATGTTATTGGTCATTGGAGGTGGTCGTGGTGGTGGTGGTATCGGAGAAACGGGTTCAGGTTGGGTGTAATTAGGAACATAGGTGGTTTGTTGTTGGGGATAATAAGTTTCGTTATGGGCATTGGACACTGCAGGGCATTAGATTGGATTTGGGCTTGCACTATATTGTTATTGATATAGGGACGGGGAATAGTATTGGTATGAATAGGAATAGTAGAGGAATGTATATTTGTCATAATATGGGTCAATCATTTATTTTTTTAAATAAAGCTCTAGTGCTCTTACTGATTCTGGGGTGCATATTACTATTGTTATAAGATCAGGGGGTTTTTGCAATTTTTTGGTATTTATGGGGTGTTTTCTGAAATTATTGGATAGCTCGGGGAGGTACTTGAAAATTCTGAAACAGTGTCGATGAACAGTAATAATGAAAAGTGCACTGAATAGTACCAGTGAACAATGAATAGTGTCGACCTTGATTTTTTTCAACAATCTTCAATCAAGCTTTGTTTTTTCTTCTCTTTAATCTTCTTCAAATCGAACAAATCTCTTCTTTCGAAACTCTTTCCAAACAATCAATAGAACCTTTCGAGAGTCATTCCAAACAATCAATAGAACCTTTTGGCTCTGATATCAATTGATGTAACTAATGAATAAATTGAAATAAACGAAATCGTAAATAGAAATAACAAAGCAATAACCAAACAAGAATCAGAATTATTATCATAAAAAATCTAAAGGTAAATAACTAAGAAATCAACTATTCTTTCAATCATCAACTAAATAACAATGAATAACCCTTGTCTTACTTTTAATCTCCCTAACTTATTTGGCAAGCTAATTGACCTAACCCTAATAGGCTAATAATGCCCTAACTACTATTTTGGGATGTTACTGCCCAGTTATTCATAATACTAATCTTGCTAAACTAACCCGTAATACTGCTAATATTGTTTATATCATTTTCACTTTCTAAACAATCATTCATTCTCTTCGTGCATTCCATAAACAATGAAGTAATTCTATAGACAACCATAACACAAGTGAAAGACTAGATTTGTTGAGGTTAGGGATCTGAACCTTGGTTCAACCGGAAGACTATCATACTGACCCAAAAGATATGTACTGATTTCCAAAATATTTTATACAAGAAAAAAGGGGGGGAGGTTCTAACAAAATTTCAAAAATATTTTATACAAGAAAAAAGGTTATTTTGGGGAGGTTCTAACAAAACTAGGGTTTGAACTTCATTGGTGATTTGTAAACCTTTTCTCACATTCTCAGTGGATATGGTGCGCTGTGGAGGTAAGCATGATTGGCCGAACTATGTTAAATTATTGTGTTATTAAAATCTTCTTTTATTTAATTTAATTATGGTGGTGAGGGGAGATTTCTTGCCTTCTGATTTGTGCTGCATTGAATCCCAAAATCCTGGGATTAGTAGGGCTAAAATGTAGTCTAATTTACTCTCAACAAAAAACTTAATTCTTGTCGGAAAGGTGATAGAGCATGCAGAGAATTACACCATTAAAGTTGGACATGAACCTTTTGTTTTTGGTTGGCAGTTGAACATGAAGGAAGTGAATAACACCAATGACAAACCCTATGCAGTTCCAAGAGATAAGACCACATCTGCATGCTCCTGGCAATATCTATAAGTATCATCCTTATTACTTTCAATTGATGAGAAGATTGGCACCAACTGAACAATATTTTTAATATGATGGACGGAATCATAAATCACGTACAGGGTTTGTTTGTTTTTTCGAAAATAGTTCAAGAGACATTTGGTCTGGTCAAATTTAAGGAATGAAATCCAACTAAGTTGAATATCATGTCAGTATTGATAAACCCTATATTCTTTTATTATTATTATTATTATTATTATTATTATTATTATTATTATTATTATTATTATTATTATTTCACTTTTAATTTATTTGTCATTCTGACCATACCTGAATATCATGTCAGTATTGATAAACCCTATATTCTTTTATTATTATTATTATTATTATTATTATTATTATTATTATTATTATTATTATTATTATTATTATTATTATTATTATTTCACTTTTAATTTATTTGTCATTCTGACCATACCTCAAGCGGCTGATCTCATCATCTAATGTAACAATATTAAGAACTAAACAAAACTTACATTTCTGATGTGCTCAAATATGTCCTTGACGGCATATTCAGCTATTCCTCTCATGGTAAACGTCTTGCCGCTGCTTGTCTGGCCATATGCAAATATTGTCGCTGCAAAAGAATATATGCTCGTTCAACACATGCATGAATTTTAAAGAAACAAAATGGAGTTACTTTTATATGAATGTCTACCGTTAATTCCTGTAAGGGCAGACAAGGCGACTTCCTTGGCTCCTTCTTCATATATTTCCCGAGTACCGCAAGTTGGATTGAATACTCTATCTATCACAAGTAAACATTAGAGGGTTTTTTCTATCAAACTTTGAAACAGACCCCCAAAATCAGATTAAACTTCTGAATTTGACAATAAATAAATAAACAAAACTCAAGATAACCCTGAATTATACAGCTACATTAGTAGGTCATAGTGTTGTAATAGATGAATGCTCGTGAGTGGAGACAAATATAATTGTCACTCTCTAATGAGGTCTATTAAGAAATTAGCAAAGTTTTTAAATGAAACATAATGCTTTTTTTCCCCAATTTCCATGGGTGTTTTCGGGTTCTAGATGATATCCATATTATGATCCTGCTATAAAACCTTTACTTGAATTTAAGATCTACAAGAAAAATATTGATACAGTGTAGAAACATATTGGGATCTATTTATAAGTACTAAATTTTTTAAACTTTCTTTTTGAGGGGTAACAGTACAGTCAAGAAATCAAGTGATTGATATGTGTAGCCATCCCTCTGAAGGGTTTTTTTCCTTTCTTCCCCCACCCCGGAATATTATACGTCACCCCTTTCCTTCCCTTACCATAAGCTTCCATCTATCCAGGACATTGACACTCAATTTAGACATGGTTTTATAAATACGATCTGAGGCCATGCCTTGAGGCTAGACTCAGTGTGCCTCAGTCAATGATTAAACTGAGCCTTAAGCCTCACACAAGCCTCACACAATTCTAATTGAGGCTTAAGCACCGAGGCATGGTGAGGCTTAATCCTCAGTCAGCATATATGTTCCCAAAAAAAATAAAAATTGTAATAGTATTATTTTCTACCCCAAACCCTCATTTCTTTTCCCCCTTGTCGTAGCCCTTATGCTTATGTGTGTTTTTGTTATTTTACTAATGACTCATGACCAGTAGTTGTCCCCATGATATAGTTATTTTTTTAAACCTAAAAGATATTAATGGTGTAATTTGGGTTGATTATGACTTATGATTGTTTCATGGCTTTTGGAGCAATCTAGTAGGAATGTGGAATTAATATATGCATGAGTATATATTCTTCTTATTTTTGTCATTAACATTTGATAAAACATTGATTGAACAACATTAAGTGCCTAACTAAGGTATTTATTCACTTATTTTTTATCAGGCCAAACAAAAATTTTATTAAAAGAGAAAGGCTGCCAATAGTGAGGCAAACCTCATGATTAAAGCTTGCCAACACTACAAAATTTACGCGAAAATAAAATTCTCCCAACTGAACATAAAATCATGCATACGAAGATTTGCCACCATTGTTGTGATGTGAGCCCACTACCAAAGAATAAATTTCGTTTGGAGGACGAGATGCACAACCGATCTTCGCTTACCCTCGAATATCCAAAAGTTTCTCTCCACAAGATACAGAGAATAGAATGCGACACCATGATCCATAACCAGACACCTAACTAAGGTATTTTGCCAAAGGTGTACCAGCTGAATTGGTAGAGGTGTAGCGGATGGTATCACACGTCACGGATTCGAATCCGGCTGGCGGCATTGGGGTGGGGATGGTTAAGGGTAAAAAAAAAAAATAATAACTAAGGTATTTCTTTATTGTACTTGTATTATGTTTATTTCATTGAATAGTTGATACATTTATGTTATTCTCATTTTTTCTCACGACTTTTTCACTATTTCTTTAGTATGTTTAACTATATTTAAAAAATAAAATAATAAAATAAAACCAAAATGAAATGCCTCATGATTCAATAGATGTTACCACTTCAGTGTTCGATTAACCTTTTTAACCTATGGATTTAGGAAAAACACCAACTGATCCTAATAAACCAATGAAAGAAGCCAAACCTCTTGCAAAATAAACCAACAAAAGAAGCCAAAACTCTTGCATAGTCTCGTCCACATTCATTCCAAGAAAAGATAATCACTGGATTCTAAAGGCCCTTCGCAATCTACACAAACTATATCAATACACATCGTATAGCCAAAGTATCACAAGTAGGAAGTTAGGTCCAAACCAGTCCCCACAGGCAGAAGGAAAATTTTGGAGGTATGAGTCTCTGCCATAACAACTTTAGAGGGAAACCTTTCATAATGCCTTCCCTTCACCAAAGCTCTCATAATGAGGAGTATCATGGAATCCCTATTTTCTGACCAGATCCACCTATAATCGCTTTCCATCCTTTGAAGTATTGTCGGAGCTAGCACCTCCATGAGCTCACCTATCTCCCTAATCTCCTATAAGTTTGGAAATATTCTCAAATGGAGATTCCAACCCACATCAACCTCCACTCTAGTGACAAACACTTCAAGCACCCTTCCATTTTCCAAACACAGTCCATGAAGTCTACAGAAACTCACTTCACATTAGGGACACCAAAAATCATCCCAAAATTTTATTTTACCCCCTTCTCAAGCAAATCTGCATCTCTAGTTACTAGAGGATGTCATGCATGTTCTTTTCCAAGTGCACTCACCCCCACCCCCAAAAACACCACCCATCCACCCATCGTATATATATATATACTAGGGCATTCCCCGTGCCGTTGACACTACCATATGATGTTAAATATTTTCATCACTTCTTATCTTTTGCAGCGCCTATCAGGGTTTTTACTGTGTTGAAAAATCTCCCGGTATGCTTCTAGGGATTATAGCTCAATATGCTATTAGCACCTGGTACATATGCTATTAAACTAAACCATAATTAAAAATAGATTAAAAAACTTACATATCCCTTCAGTGTGTAATTACAAAATCTATATAAATGAAACAAAGTGAAAACATGAACATTTTTCGCTACTTGAGACCGTTGGCACGACCATTCAACTTCTCATATTTTTTGAGAAATTTTTACAGTCGTTCTTGTTTCTTAAAACGCAACCACAAAATCCACCTAACCAGATGACAATAGTGTGTTTGAAACACGTAACTTATAGATTTGAAATAGAAAAGATTTGTAGAGATTATTAGGCTAGAGGCATGAATAAGGAAAATAAAGAGTTGTGCAAGATGTGCAATGCATGTAAAGTTACGTGATAAACATATATAAACTGCTTCACAGAGGGAACTAATTGATACACTTGTCCTTCATATTGAAACTCAAATAAATAAGAATAATTGAGGAAGTTTATACACTTGATAATAATTGAGGAAGATTAATTGATACACTTGTCCTTCATATGAATGGATCATGAGCCCATTTATTCAAATAATAATTAGATGTTACAATAAAAAAAAGTTTATCTAATAAATATATGTTGTCATTCAAGACATGTGTCACTAATCATACCACAAGGTTGCAGCATATGTACCATTACCACTAAACATATTTTTTTAATATCTGTCGTGGCATTCATTTTTAAATATCCATTCATATTTTAAATATCTCAACCACAAATATTTGGTGTTTCTGTAACGGTAGCTTAAACTAAATTAATCACAATTTTTTGTGGAATTTTGACAGTCTACCTTGTCATAGCTTGTAAATTTGAATGTATAATTCATCAAATAAATAAATATACATAATGAACCACCATAGCATTATTCCACATGCTAAGTGTTTGAATAAGATAAATAAATCTACTTAGATGCCTAATCACCACCATTAATATTTGAAAAAAAATATATATATCAAAATGTTGGGTATGGGAATCGAACTCATGCACTCTTATTGGGGATTGACAGAAGGTAAGACATAAAAACTAACTTTGAGTTCCAACCATTAGATCTTCATGTCTGTATAAATCTCAGCCGTCTTTTATCACCCAAATAGTTAAACACCCTTCTGATTTGTAAAATAAATGATTTTGCCATAACCTTTCGCCCAAAAGTGCCCCATTCATCTTCTTGAAGTTCTATATGTATGAGTGGTTACACTTTCCCACCAAAGTACAAGGTAATTATTGGATTCTTCAGAACTCTATGACTACAATTTGCTCAAATGTGCAAGCCAAGGACTTCCTGAGAAGAAATAGTAACCAAAGATCCAATCCACTAAAATTCTTTGCCAGAATGAGCTTTCCACCTTACCCTTCCATGTTGCAAGTCTTCTACCCATAGTCTTGTCACGATTAAAGAGCTGCAAGAAGAAGTTAATTGGCGGGAAATTTGAAATTGAAGAGAAAGGGGCAAACTTTGTAATTTTGTTTCATTAGTCATTGGGACCACTGTAGTGGGACACGTGTCACTCGGTTATGGTCCAAATTAGAAATTATGTTAATTTTTTCCTTTATAAGAAGAACTGAGCCCTAGAACAGGGTAGGCAAGCAATGAATTAGTTTCTCAGACTCAATCACTCGATTGGGAGTTCTCATTTTGTATCTTCTGTTCCAAGTAATATAAATTATCTTTCAATTTTCCCTTCTTATCTGTAAATCTCCATTGCTATTGAACCAGAGCTTGTCAAAACTTGACAATTGGTATCAAGAGCTTGTCGATCCATAAACCTAAAGAGATGGAAACAAGAGCTCGCGAAATCGAAATGTTCATGAAGGAAACGAAGAAACAACTGGCTGAATCATCTAGCCAGATGACTGGGTGAAAACTGAGCTTAGAAGAATCTCTCAAAACAGCGAGTACAGCGAAAAAAATTGGACGCCAAGATGGAGAAGATAATCCAGTTGTTCCAGAACTCTATGGTGAATCAAGCAACTCTCAAATGACATTGGCCATTGGAAATCCAACAGAGAACCCCATTTTTGTTTTCCCAAAATCGATTTTCCACGCTTTGATGGGTCTAACCCTAGGTCTTGGGTGAAAAAGAGTGAAAGATTTTTCAAATTGCATAACATTATGGATGATTGCAAGGTATCTATTGCTTCAATTTACATGGACGATAAGGCGGATAATTGGTTCCTGGATTACCAATTAGCTAAACCCAATATGAACTGGCCTGAGCTTGTCCACGATCTCTGCCTTCGGTTTGAAGATCCTATATCAGACAATTACGTCGATGCTTTTAACAAAATTTCTCAAGATCAGTCCGTAGAGTTGTATTATGAGCACTTTGAGAAGTTAAAATCATTGATGCTCTTGCATAACCCCTCCCTGACTGAGCCATATTTTGTCTTGAGTTTTTTTAGTAGTCTTCGACAAGATATTAATGTTGTCGTGCAGATGTTCAGGCCAACTTCAGTGGCTCAAGCCTTCTCACTGGCAAGATGCAAGAATCTTGCACTCCTACATCTTCTCAGCCAGTATTTCAGCCCTCCTCTTCATCTACTGTCACCAAGAAACCATATGCATTCCATTTCCAATCAACAGACTGGTCCAAAGGAAATACAATGCCTACCTCAAACCAACAGTCCCTCCAACCTGCCATTACTCCTACATATCAGAGACCAACACAACAGCCTCACAATAACCCTTCCATCAGATTTGCTTCACCTAACCCTCCCATCAAATGCCTAACTCCCATCCAAATGAAGTTGAGAAGAGAGAAAGGTTTATGCTACAATTGTGATGAAATTTACAAACCGGGTCACCTATGCAAATCTCAACACCTATACTATACATGCTTATTCCTGATTCAGAGACACATGAGGATCCATTCCTTGTTTTTGAAGAATCTAAGAACCTGATCCAGGAAGTTAATTCAGAGATGGAACTCTCTCTTCATGCCCTTCATGGTAATCTCTCTTCAAACACTATCCTCCTTGAGGGTTTTATCAAGAAACACCCTATATCCATTCTTATAGATACGGGGAGTACACACTCTTTCATTGACCTTAAGGTGATTAAAACAACAAATTGGCCTACTACCATCACACCTCATTAGCAATGCTATTTGTCATCCCTTGAAATGGTCTATGCAAAATCATCCTTTTGAAGGGTTAGTTAGGGTTTTACCTCTAGGGGGTTACGATATGGTTATGGGAGGAGATTTGTTAAAACCCTTGGGTAACATAATCATCAACCTCCAAACAATATTAGCAATGCTATTTGTCATCCCTTGAAATGGTCTATGCAAAATCATCCTTTTGAAGGGTTAGTTAGGGTTTTACCTCTAGGGGGTTACGATATGGTTATGGGAGGAGATTTGTTAAAACCCTTGGGTAACATAATCATCAACCTCCAAACACTTCAACTCACTATCACTTACCAAGGCAAACCACACTACAAGAGGTCCAAGACACAACTTCTTTATTTCTTATTGGCCATTCAAAGTTCTCCAAATTTATCAAGAAACACACTCCTTTTATTGGACATCTCTTCTCCATGACTTCAATTATGGAAGATACACCTCTTCCACCCCAAATATCCTCACTCTTATAGTCTTACAGTGATGTGTTTCAGGATCCAACTTCTCTCCCTCCTCCTAGAGCCTTGGATCACAAGATCCCTCTAAAGCCAAATGCTATGCCAACTTCACAAGCCCCCTATAGACTACCTCATATACACAAAGATGTTGTTGAAGCACTAGTCAAGGACATGTTAGATACGGGCCTCATTCAACATTCACACAGTCCCTTTGCTGCCCCTATCCTATTGGTGAAGAAGAAGGACAACTCATGGAGGTTTTGTGTTGACTACAGAAAATTGAATGACCTCACCATCAAGGATAAGTTTCTCATGCCTCTCATTGATGAGTTGTTGGATGAGTTACATGGTGCACACATCTTCTCCAAGCTTGACCTTAGATTTGGCTACCACCAAGTACTTGTCCACCCACATGACATTTACAAAACAGCTTTCAAGACACACCATGGCCACTTCGAGTTTAGAGTGATGCCATTTGGCCTAACCAATGCCCCGGCAACTTTCCAAGCAGTGTTCTAAAAATCGGCCTAGGCGCTAGAAGGTGGAAAACCGCCCAGATTAATGGCTGGGTGGGCGGGGTCTAGGTGGTCTGGGCGATTTTTATTTTTATTTATTTTTTTATTTTTTAATAAGGCTGATTGTGTTCTTATTTTATTTTTCTTTCCTATTTTTTAGAAATAAACTATTTAATTGTTTTTTATTCAGTATATGTCTAAATGTAGCAAAGGATGATTACTTAATGGAATTCTCAAAGGATCTGCCGGTACCAATTTTACTAATGTAGATTTTATCAAACATAACTGAGGTTATTCATGCAATTTGAAGAAATAAAAGAGTACACAAATTCAAATTTATATAAAGTATCCATCATGACCAACATCAGTCATTTGAGTTTTAATAAATTTTGTTCACGATTGTTAATTTTTCATGTTTTTAAATTTTGCATATGTATATTGGCATTAAATTGGATGTAATTGATAAGGTATTATGCTTAACTTTTGTAAATTATTAAAGTTATAATACAAAACCTAAGACCGCCTAGGCCCCTGGGCGCTAGGCACCTGCTCGCCGCCCGCCCAGCGCCTAGCGATTTTTAGAACACTGTTTCCAAGCACTTATGAATCAGGTTTTTCAACCTTTTTTCAGAAAATTTATATTAGTTTCTTTGATGATATCCTGATTTACAGTACCACAATGGACCAGCATGTGCATCATCTTGAAATACACTCCTTGGTAGCCAAACTCTCCAAGTGTTCATTTGCTCAGTCAAAACTTGGGTACTTGGGACACATTATCAACTCAAAGGGCGTCGCTGTTGATCCTTCCAAAATTGATGCCATACTTCATTGGCCAACTCCCCATAATCTCAAGACATTGCGTGGGTTTCTTGGACTGACAGGTTATTACAGAAAATTTGTGCGCCATTACGGACTGATTGCCAAACCTCTCACTGATTTGTTAAAGAAGGATTCCTTCATTTGGTCAAGTGAAGCCCTCCAAGCTTTTGAAGCTCTCAAGCTAACCATGAGCTTCACACCAGTATTACAGCTTCCAAACTTCTCTCTGCCCTTCTATGTTGAAACGGACGCAAGCTTAGTGGGTATAGGGGTTATCCTGTCTACTTACGAAAAGGAGATGTTGTCTATTCACAAATGGAAGGCCTATCTAATTGGGGCAAAATTCTTTATACTAACTGATCATGAGAGCATTAAGCACATATTGGACCAGAAACTTACTACTGTCCTACAACAAAGATGAGTTGCAAAACTCTTGGGATTTGACTACTCAATCAGATACAGAAAAGGAGCTACCAACACTGTTGCTGATGCATTGTCCAGAGTCAGTGTACCTACCTCTTCTTGCTTACCATATCACAAGTCATTCCACAATGGCTACAAGAGGTCACTCAAAGCTATGCTACTGACTCCCAAGCTCAAGATAACATCACCAAGCTTCTTCTACAGCCCTCATCAATCCCCAATTTCTATCTTCAACAGGGTATCCTCAAATACAAACAGACCATTTACATAGGTTGCTCAGGGAACCTACGTACACAGCTCATCCAAGCTCTTCATGACTCCCCATTGGGTGGCCACTCAGGAATTACCTCTACATATCAGCGTATCAAACAACACTTTTGGCCCCATCTGAAAGCCCATATCACTGAATTTATCACTTCTTGTGACGTATGCCAAAGAAATAAAAGTGACCAATCAGGTTATGGCGGATTGTTGCAACCTCTTCCCATTCTGGAGCATGCATGGCAGCATATCAGCATGGACTTCATCGAGGGTCTACCGCCATCGCAAGGAAAGTCTGTAATTCTGGTCAGAGTGGACAGATTGACAAAATTCAGTCATTTCTTTGCTTTGGTACATCCATTCAATGCCCAAATTGTAGCTGAAATATTCTTGCAGCAGGTCTAAACTTCATGGTATGCCAAGCTCCATTGTCTCTGATAGAGACAAGGTCTTCCTCAGTCTATTTTGGAAAAAAATTGTTTGTTGTCCTCGGTACTTTTTTAGCTCTAAGCACCGCATACCACCCGCAGACAGACAGACAGACGGAGAGAACAAATTCCTGCTTGGAAACCTATCTCCGTTGCCTCACTGGACATGCTCCTACTAAATGGAGCAAATGGCTCTACCTGGCGAAATTTTGGTTTAACACCAACTTCCATTCAAGCTTGAAGACAACACCATTCCAGGTCCTGTACGGCTATACTCCTCCAATGTTTGCACTACCACCTACTGAATCACTATCCATTCCTGAAGTTAATCAGTATCTGCAACAAAGAACTGAAATGTTGAACATCATAGAAAGGTTACACAAAGCTCAAGAGAGGATGAAACAATATGCAGACCGCCGCCGTACTGACAGAGTCTTGAGCACCGGTGTGGTAACTGGGTGTATCTCAAATTACAACTCTACCGCCAAATTTCAGTCCATATGCACAAGAATCTCAAGCTTTCCTCCAAGTACTATGGACCCTTCCAGGTAATGGAACGTTTGGGAACAGTAGCTTACCGTCTCGACCTTCCAGCGGAATCCAAAATTCATCCCGTCTTCCACGTTTCTCAACTCCAGAAAAAGATTGGGTTAGCTTATACACCTTCCCCTGCCTTGCCATTGGTCGGCCATGATGGACAGTTCCTAGCTGAACCACTAGCCATCTTAGGCAGGCGCTTAATCCCTCGACAAAACAAAGTTGTGACGCAAGTGTTGATACACTAGTCCAACTCCTCTCCAGAGGCGACACATGGGAGGATTGGCCATCGATCCAAGCTCGTTTCCCTTCTTTTAATCCTTGAGGTCAAGGATTGTTTTAAAGTGGTGGGTATTGTCACAATTAAAGAGTTGCAAGAAGAAGTTAACTGGCGGAAAATTTGAAATTGAAGAGAAAGGGGCAAACATTGTAATTTGGTTTCATTAATCGTTAGGACCACTGTAGTGGGACACGTGTCACTCAGTTATGGTCCAAATTAGAAATTTTGTTAGTCATTTCCTTTATAAGAAGAACTGAGCCCTAGAACAGGGTAGGCAAACAATGAATTAGTTTCTCAGGCTCAATCACTCAATTGGGAGTTCTCATTTTGTATCTTCTGTTCCAAGTAATAGAAATTATCTTCCAATTTTCCCTTCTTATCTGTAAATCTCTATTGCTATTGAATCAGAGCTTGTCAATACTTGACAAGTCTCTATGGCGGAATTCAAATATCTTTGTCAAGGCATCAGACCCCAAATGCAAGTCTAAGGGAAAAAGTCCACCACACAACCTAGCACATGAATCACATCTTGAATCGCCTCACTATCACCCACCTCAATCGTAGCACTCTCTTTATAACTACTCTTGAGCTCAGAAGCTTCCCCAAATAACATATTTTGTCTGAACATTCCGGGTAGAATTTGGTTGTGTTGTTAGCTTATTGCAAGTGTGTGATGTTTGGCCCCCTTTACTAACCACTGAACCAGAGATAAGCGCTTCTACCCAAGACCTTAGAGATCAACCTTCAATTGCTATGATTAAACTAAATGCGAAACAAGGTCCCTTTTAATCCCCTTTCCATAGATTTAAACTAATGACACCCCTATTTATCAAAATTTAGAAATGAATGGAAGACAAGCATAACCTAGTCCAACTTTTCCACCTCTCCCCTAAAGCACCTTTCATGAGAAAATCACAACCTACATGTGCCTTTCAAACCAAATCAAACCCAAGAGAGCTTTCCTAAGTGCCTAGAAGCAATCACTTTGTTGACACATCATCAAAAAAATTTCGTTTTTCCACAAAGAGACACTGGATATATGCTGCCACAACATTCATGCATTACTCCAACCTTGCTAAAGCTTTGGTTATAAAATTTGTAAATTCAAGAATAATTTTCCCTACTTGTAAAGACTGAGGTTCCTTCAGCTCAAATTATCAAATCTCAACCAAATCCATTTTCTTTGGTTCTTAAAGCACACTGAGGGCCTGAGGCAATCCTCATTATAGTATACAATCTTTTGAAAATCGTAATATGTCTTTTGAAAATCGTATAATTTACACAAAATCACTTTTCTTTTTTACTTTGTGTTTACTTTTTTCCATTTTTAACCCTTTAAGTATGTCTTATCTACCCCTTTTGGGTTAATCATCAAACATGTAAGGAAACCACGAAAACTGTCATATCTTTCTCCTCACAACTCAACTCAGGATCACAATCCATATTCATGGGTAGTTTTCTTTTTCCAAGGAGCTCCTTGTGCATGTGTTTGTTCGAGCATTTAACATTCGGTCAATATATGGTGGTAGTTAAAAATGTTTTGAGTGCCTAAGGTCTTAGTTGGTAGGTTTATTTTTGTTCGATTCTTAGTCATGACTTAAATTATACGTTTTGATAACTATGACTATATTAAACTGTCATTTTCATTATTGAAAGGGGTACCTTTGTTGTTTTCCCTTGTTAGAATCTCATGATGCTTGAATATTAGTAACTTTCTAATGTTGCAGCAAGACTATGACCTGGGTTTTATATCAGTAATGATTTTTATTAACTAGTCCCTGCTTATTTAGCACACATGAAGATAGTCTGGCAATCCAGCAGAAATTTCACCTCCTAAACATTTTTGTCCCAATTTGAATGAAAATACCAATCATAGCTCCTAGTTTTGAGAGTATTTTGCATCCATTCTTGACTCGGTAGTTTCTGGAGCATTCCAAGAAGATTCCTATAGAACCATTGTTACTTTCATTAAAATTTTCAATTTCGACGACTCTATATCGAAAGAGGCATACTGTAAGTTGATGATTTTAAATTTTTTATCAATTTCCGATTCCAAAGCCAACATGTTATGCCACCATTTCCTTACCACCTTTTTTTTTGCATTTATATATTTTAATTTGAGAAGATATTAGAGCTAGACCATGAGATTAACTTATAAAGTCACTATACCTGCCAACAACTTGAAAAAAAAATCCCAAGTCGTTTACTCATTTGACTTGCTAGTGAAAAAACGTAGTACTAGAATAAACTTACCAAAGGTGTAAGGAGTGGGAGAACGCGTGTGACTCTTGCTCCTGAACAAAATAGTGTGCCCATCGCGACACTCACAAGCAACTTGATCTTTCGTGGCAAGTTCTTTTTGGCTCAGAGGCCTGACTCGAACTGTAACAAATATTTTCTCTTCGCACTTGGGTCCACCAGGTGTTGATGCTGGAGTTGCATTCATCTTTGACACTGGAGTGGTTGCTATTCTGACCATTTTCTCTATTAGTTATAAAAATCTGGGATGAAATCTTCCAAAGTTAGGAAAACCTAAAGTAAAAATCAAACACCAAAATTAGATCCAATCACAATCATAATCGGCAAGAATATCCAACTACAAACTTGGAAAGATTTGCTCCAGTATGACAAATCAGAGACGAAAACTAAAGTCTATCTAACATTGAACATCAAGAATTACTTCACATGAACCCTAGACCCTAATTTCCTCATCTACTGAAGATCAGTTATGCAACAAAAAATCACCTGAAATCACTAGAGAACAACGAACCGGATCGAACCAAGGAAAGAAGGAAGTTGTACTTACAGTGAACTTGGAAACTCTTGAATCTCTCTCGATCTATCGATGGAAGAGGGAAAGTTGTTCCAAAACCCCACCGATAAACAAGAAATGAGGACTGACCTCAAGCAGCGCTGAAATTGGACCGCGTTTGGGCGAATTTGTGAATGTGGATGGGGGAACTTTTAGTTTGTCTAGGTTTGAAAAAAAAAAAAAACATGAGAGAGAGCAGCGTTACGATGTGTAAGTGATTGCTTCTTCAAGGATTTTGAATTCTCGTTCACGAGAGAGATATGTAACGGCTACCTTTGAATTTTTAAAATAGAAAGTTCTCCTCCGTCTCCCTAGCGGTTCGTAATATCTGGAAAAATGATGATGAAATGGGCTAGGCTTATCAGCCCAATGATTTTCATTCAGCCCGCAGAGCCTAGTTCTTCAATTTACCACTGAAGACGAGTGAGCAATGGTTGGTTGATTTATAAATAATAATAATAATAATAATAATAAATGTCAACTCAATTCTTGTCCACTTAACCATTTCTTGAATTCTTAGTCTCGCATGGAGTAGATCATTTTTAGAATTGTGCTTTTCTTCTCGTGTGAAGTTTCTCCGTCTAGACCAACATTTACTTTTATGTTTTAGTTTGGCATTTTAAATATGTCTTTTTATGTTTTCAAAATTTTCTTGGTGAGTACATTTAGTATTTGACCGACATACTTATAGAGGATGCTTCTGTGACTATTGTATTGCTAAGGAAGGAGAGGAGGACAAACTAGATAGGACTGGGAGAGCCTTGATGCATCAAAAACACGGAAGCTACATCATGTATAAAATGCTTAAGAGATTGAAATAGTAGTTAAAAATTACTGGAAAAGAAGAAGCCAAGGACATTGAAGCAAATAAATTTTTTGTTGAAAAAACTCATTTCACAAATACTGGTTGATCTTAGCTGCAAAGATGCAGTATGACCACCCAAGGCCTGGCTTCAGTTGTGGCCCATCACTACTATTTGTGTTTCAAAAAACTGACACATTCTGTGCTTTTACCTAGGGGTGGGCATCCCATCCCGCGATCCCGTTTTCGTCCCGATCCTGTCCCGTCCCGTCCCGATTTTTTCGGGTTTTAATGGGATTGAATAATTTCATCCCGATCCTGTCCCGTCCCGATCTAGAATGGGATGGGATGGGATGGGATGAAGATTTTCAATCCCGCCAATCTCGTCCCGTCCCGAACTAATTAATTAATATTAATTATTAATATTTTTATTTAATTATTTATTTTAGAATTGTGGATGCCCATACAAATATAATTTCTAATTTCTATTCCAATTCCTTATTCTACAAATGCAAATCGTGCAACACATTTCTTCCCATTTATTTAGTTTCAGAAACATCTCCAAGGTTAAAATTTTGATTAATTTGTTCATCTCATGTTTGGTATATCTCTCTACTAGTAAGAGGCTAGGCATTAGCCATGCAAATGTCTTGGGGCTATTGGACTTCATGGCCTTGGTCTTGCGGCTATTGGACTTTATTGGTCCTCTATATATATCATCTTCTCTTGGAAGTCCGATCCCCTAGCAGGTGGTTTGCCACTGCTAACATTGGTGTTGGGTTCATTCTCGTCACATATGTTATCACTCCAATTGCTTACCGGCACAATGTATACCAAGCCAAGGCCTTTCCTATATTCTCAGATGGGCTATTCATGTCCACAGGACGAACATTCAATATCTCAGCTATTGTGGATTCTAGCTTTAAGTTCGATGTTGAATCATACGAGCGGGAAGGACCTCTCCAACTTAGCTTCTTCTTGACTATGACATATGCTATTTGTTTTGCTTGCCTCACTTCCACCATTGTCCAGGTTTTTCTTTTTCATGGAAGTTGAGTTCAACTGTTATAAATTTTCTTTGCTTTTTAGTAAATGGATGCCCCCCATCAATGTTTAGTTTATGTTGATAACATTGTAGTAAAGTCCTAATCGGTTATTATCTATGGGGCATGTCATTTCAAATAACCAATAATGATGGTTAGCGTAAGGTCATCCATCGTTCTTAATTTCCAGCATTGAATTACTTAACAGGATTTGCCTTACATCAGACTTAGCTGATCACGTCCCGTCCCGTCCCGATCCCGTATGAACGGGATGGGTATATCTCGTCCCATCCCGTCCCGTGCCCACCCCTACTTTTACCTGCAGAGTGTTAAGGCCTGCGATATGTACATTCTCACATGTTAACCAATAAAAGCACTTCCAAAGTAGTGTACTTTTTCACCAATATGCCATTTTTCAGCAAATGAAATGAAAAATAAAATAAAATTGTCAATTATCCATACATTAAAAAATAAATAGCCACAATGAATTTTGTGAACAAAATTGACAGTCACGTGTTTAGTCCATGGCAAACAACTATAAGTCCACTACAGGCCTCAACTGGAGCTAGATTGGACTTTTCCGTGTATTTACATTGAGCAAAGGATAAGGGGGTTGCAAATGCAATGCTAATGCAGATCAACATACACATCAATCTTTCTTGATCATGACATCAATTAAAATTAATGAAAACTATACTACTATGTTAAGGAAATTTATGCCCAGATGATGTAAATCTAATTGCTGTCATTCTAGACTTCTCATACATCTCAAGGATTTTCGTTACAAATTTTGTTTTCTATTTCAAAACCCTGAATTAAAACTAACCATTACTGTATATTAAACATAGTGACCTAATTGAACTCAAAAAGCTTCATTAACCCCTCCAGACAACACACACCCAAACCTTGGCTTCAATCCATTCCTCAGAAATTCAATCAATCCAAAGCATAAAAGACAAAACTACCAAAGCTATTGACTTTCACCCACTGCCGCTGTCCATGGTTGGATGTGCCCATCCGATTTACTTATAAGGAGCAAACAAGATGCATGAATTGTGGCCTCCAAAACCAAAAGAGTTGGATAGTGCCACCTTTATGTCGAGCCGTTCCTTCTTAGGACCCACCAGTAATTTCATATCCTGATTCACAAATATGTTTAGTCAAATAATTCCCATTTTCACAAGGCAGTATAGATTAGTTCAAAATATGTATGTACAACATTACTGCAATGTATCAAACAGGCAAAAAAATTTGATAAGCCGCACACAGCCTAAACATGGCTTGTTCATACCACACATTTACAGTTACCAACTTTTTCCTCTATCTAGCACAATTGATATTTTCCAATAAACATGTCTTCAACAAATGACACACAGGTTCTAAATCTAAATAAATAAATAAATAAAAAGTGGATTCTTTAATGTTGATAATACAACTGAAAAATGCCAATCCTGGTAGCATGAGTATTAAAAGATGAGATGGGGAAAAATTTTCATGTGCTTATACTTATCAAACTCCACATGCTTATGTGTCAGGCATTTTCTCTTTAATGTTTGTGTGGATGTATATTTGTGTGTGCGTGCACGCGGGGGTGGGGGGCAACTGTTTAACGCAATCACATGGCAATGCATTCAAACAATGTGCATATATGAGTAAACGTACCACGCCTTCCTCAGGGTTCTCAAGATTTATATTTGGATGGACCCACCCTGTCCTTATAGCCTGCATATGAAAAAGAATCTTGGTTAACATTTAATGACAATTAAATTCCTATGATATACCCATCAAGCTACAATGCTCTTGTGCATAGAGATGACAGTCAACTCAAAAATCAAAAGATCAAAGTTGATCCCTCTAATATAGACCAGTCAATTATTGTGCAATTACGACCATTCTATTTATTATTTCTATTCACAAGTTAATTTTTTATTGATTAGGTTAGCGCTCAAGGGGGGCCTAGAAATTCAAGATTAGAGTTCAAGGGGAGAAAAAAAAAATGGTCAAAAAAGGTTCCTCGCTGCGTCAGGAGGGGGCCCTCACGATGGCAAGATTATCATGTGTGATAACCGAACGTGAGAGTTGCATCTACATCAGGTAAGTAATTAGCACATCATTCAAAATCTTTATCTCCGGGCTTGATATACACCAAGTGAAAAAACATTGAGTGAGATATTGATTGAAGAACTCCCAGTAAGATACCCTTTTTTTTCTTGGTTAAAGTCCTGAGTTTTTGTGCACAGTTATAGAAAGCTTTAGTTCTTAGTTCACGCTTAGATCATGGGCAAAATGAGAAGATGGTTGAAAGAGAAACTGATGATTACATGGAAATTCTTCTGAGATGCAGTCAAGATAGCAAGAGGAAACCCGTTTCAGATTTTAGAGGGATTAACTATAGGAGGGTTTCTTAAATAATAAAAATATAAATATATACACACACTAGGATATTAAGAGTTAGACTAAAGGCATTCAGGAAAGATTATTCTGACAAGATGCAATTGAGGAAAGTATGTCAGTGGATGACGAGCAGAATCCCCTTCCCCTTTAACAGGACACACTAAAGGTGGCTTGTTGATACCTCAATTAGCAGAAACGTTGTGCACAAAACCTTGGAATCTATCATACTTCTAGTAATCCAATGTCCGATAATTATTCTTCTTTTCCTGCAGAAAATAATCAGACTGAAGTCCTTACCCACTGAAGGCTCCAAAGCCTCCAAATGGAATTCTTTCCAAAATTCTTCTTTGGTGGAACTTCTACTAGCCCAAATACACCTGCAGTTAGCCACTTGATTTTCCCCCCAACTCAGACAAACCAACAATAAGCCCCTAAAAGTTCCTCCTCTACTACTATTGTTATGAAGTCCCGTAAAGCAATCATGCCTCCCAGGCCAGTCTTTCTGGTGCTGGTGACAAGATTAATTTCCCCCATATATCTTTTGCCTCGTAATCTTCTTATCACACTACATTAAATATTGGGCTTTGGTTTCACAAAGGACTTATCACTGATGGCTTCTATTTTCTTTTCATCACACTTCACAAATCTCCCCTCCCCCACCCCACAAACCAATCCTCACATTTCCGACCTAAAACGTTAAGTCTCCATTTATAATACTATGATTCATTTTATTTTTGCCTTTCACTCAACAGTCCCTCCTCTGCCTCGTGAAATCATTAGCCAAAACACCCCTGGCAAGAGCCAGTCATATTCAACTCTTCTTCACAACCCTTCCATATCTCCACCCTCTTTTGCTCCTTCAGTTTTCTTTTTTCCTTTACTAACCAACCTACACAGCCACTTATCGATGTTATTTACAGGTAAAACCCATTAAGTCCACTTTCTCCATAACCATGTCATACTCATCTTGTAGTAACATGCTATGATGCTAACATCATCATTGGGTTGGATCTGAATTTGGATGTTGACCATTGGAATAAAATACTACATTTTTTTTTCTCTTCTTTTCATTTCTTTTTCACCCTGATTCCACTAACACTAGACAAGTCTATTTTCACTAGTCGCTATATATCAGTGCAGAAAAAACACATACACGTAGGGGCTTCCATCTTTCACCATTAGACACGTTCCATTTTCACCATTGGGCTAAAATGCTTTCAGTCACAAGCATGACGTGTCATGGATAAGACTCCAAGCAGTGAATGAATATTACAAATATCAATATGAACGAGCATCTTCCACCTATAGATTCTTTGTAGTGATTAGTGAAAAAAGATGCAAAGGTTTCAACCAATTACTATTGCAATAACTAAAAACCAATTACCTGCACCGTCGCAACAGCTTCCACTGCTCCAGCTGCTCCTAATAGATGCCCGATCATTGATTTCGTAGAGTTAACTCTGAGCTGCAAAAGTTAAAAGATATAACTAAGCCTAATATATCATAATCCTATAAGTGCATTACAAGAGAAAAGATGACCAATAATACAATCATAATACCTCAGGATTTTCACCAAAACAACGAATCAGAGCTTGATACTCCTTTAAATCACCAGCTGGTGTTGATGTAGCATGGGCATTGACATAATTAACATCCTCTCTGGATACGCCAGCCTGGGCTAAGGCCTTCTCTATGCCAAGAAAAATACCAGTCCCTGATTTTGTCACATTGAAAAATTGAGAACTATAGGATAAATGCCTTAAAGGCACAAAATGAATGTGCACTTTTCCAATAAAACTGAAAACATGAATCAGTTGTATAGTTGCTTCAAAGACACGGAAAAGTATCGTCCATGTGTAATAAAAGAACGTATTGTACCCAGTCACAAATTATCTCAAGTTGATTGATATGCAAGCAACAAAATGGATTTCATTGAAAAGGGCACACAAATGATGCCAAGTTGATTGACTAGATTATGCAAGAACTTGGACGGAAGTTAAAACGGAGTTATAACTCCTTTATAACGTGTAACAGACCTAAAAATTCTAACGGTCAGATTTAACGGCAACCCATATACCGTTCATTTATCGGCCATTATACATATAACGGTATAAATTGTAGCGACGTTATACCGTTTGCTAAATATATGTATAAAAAAAAAATCTGAATCGATTCTTTTCTTTTTCAGATCTAAGAAGGAAGAACAAGAAGAAATCAAAGGAAGAAGAAGAAGACACCGAACTTCTCTGATTCTCTGTGAGATCATCGAACTGAAGAAGACTTCAAATCTGATTTCAGATCTCAAAGAGAAGAGGGAACTTCGACCTGTGCGATTGAATCTCTGGTCCGTTCCATCGAACCTCCTGCCCGTGCGATCTCTGTGACTGAGATCGATCGAACCTAACATGTTCTTCGATCGACTAACCTATTGTTGTTCGACCGATGCAGAGACATAACGAGATCGATGCAGAGAGAGATCCAGGGAGAGAGAGACGATGACGAAAGAGAAAGAGATCGAGGGAGACAAACGAGAGAGAGACTCACCTGCTGATGCTCCGACTGTTGCTGCTAATGGAGGGGAATTTAGGGTCGTGGAATTGGAGATGGAGGAGGAGATGCTGCAGAGGTCATGAGTTGACTCAGTTTGAGTCTTCCTCCTTTGAAAAGATCAACACCAAGTCGTCTCCATTTATCTCCCTCTCTCTAATTGACCGACCGATCGACTGAGATGAGCTATATTTTTTAGAGAGAGATATTTTAGCTAGCTAATATAACATTGGAAATTGTAGGTACTCTTATTCTTTCAACTCCTTTTATCTTTCTTTGATTTCGTTACGATCACATGAGTCAGTAGATGGGTCAAGATCTGACGGCTGAAAGTAAACCCCACAAACTTATTATGTTTAGTGTTTTACAAATTGATTGACAGTAACATTAGTTTGTGTTAACATCCCACAAACTTTCTGTCATTTGAAACTTGATTGACAGTAACATTAGTTTCAAATTATGTTTAGTGATTTACATTTTTAACTCTATACTTCTATAGTCTATAATCATAAATACTTATTGGAGGTATAAAAATATATTTAAAATATATATTTTATTATATACCGTTATATATCGATATATCCCGATATAATCCTTTATAACCTGTAACGCTTCTAGACCGTTATCCGTTTTAACTGCATAGCTAGGGATGGCAATAGATCCGATTAGACCCGATATCCGAACCGATAACAGTGGTTCCGGGATTAGATTATGATCTCAGATCCGGATCCAATCCGTTAAGTTTGGATCCGATGGTTATTGGTACAGTTTTGTACTATATGTATCTGATCCGATAATTAATGTTACAAATATATTAGATTACGATACATATCTCAGATCATGATACACGAAACACTACAATATGCATATCTCAGATCTAGGTTTTTGATACATGTTTTGCTAATTATGCTTGTGAAACAAATACCTAGAATGAGTCTAGTATTGTATTACTTGTTGGGCACTTACCCGCCCGAGTACCTGGTCGAGTCAACCTAGTTAGCAAGATACCTACTCGGTTAGTAGGTCGGTACTTGGTAAACACTTTTTATTTTTTTTAAAGAAAAAATAGCCGTTTATAACTAAAAGGTAATCCTCAGGTATCTGATAGGAAACCTATCCCTTTTGAAACATTAGGAAGACCCTCCCCCCCTCCCCCTCCTCCTCCACACACATTATAGTAAGCACGATAAAGAACGAGAAGAAAAGTTTCTTGATACTCAAGGCTGTTTGAAATTTGAACTGATTGAATCAAGGGGAAAATCTTCCGTCCGGGTGATCTTGGTTTCTGGACATGCTAGATGGGGTGTTTGAAGCCCTGCTAGAGGTTGTGAAGAGTCAGTTTTTTGAAACAGGGAAATCTATGAAGGATTGCATTGTTGGAATGCGGTACAATTTTTCTTGGGTTCAAAAGTTGGGCTTCCAGTGAGGGAGAGATGGGCCGAGTTTCCATGGACAATGTACTTCAACTGGACCTTATGCCCCCATATCAGTTGCTCTCTGATGGGTAAATCTGTAGGATTTAGCCCAAATCACAAGTCACAGTCAAGCTCAAAGGTTTCCCTCATCTTCCTCTATTGGCTCGCAAATTTAGAGAAGTCCCAAGCCCCGTTCATCTTCTTCCTTTGTGAAAAATGCCCCATCATCCAGCAAGGGTATCGATCTTTCAATTCCAAATCCAAATAAGGATGAAGGTTCGACTCGGGTGATCCATGGTCACTTGAATCAATTCCTAACTGCTCTAACCAGTTGCAGGAAGCAAACCAGTTGATAGAGATGGGCAAGATTGAACAAGGAGATGATCCAGATGAGCAGAACTGGGTGATGGATGTGACAGGTTGTCACTAATCAGCTAGGATTTTTGGCTAATTACGAGAGAGATAGAATCAAGGAGATCTTCCAGAAAGTCACTGAATGACAAGGAGCACAGAATGAAAGAGAACTTTCTCACTGCCTTTTGATGAAAGTGATAATTTTGATCTTTCATCTGCTATGGTCGGGGCACGACAAGGTGCTAAGGAGGTTTGCTAGGGCCTTGGGTGTCTCAGACAAGAAACAAAACAACCAAACCGCCCCCCCCCCCCCCCCACTGATTTTGTCATATTTGTATTTACTTTTTTTTTTAAATAAAAAAAGCCATTTATTTAAGGCTTCTTTAATGATCCTAATTCATTCTAGTGCTCCTTCAATCCGAACATCATACAACGACAAAGGATAGTGAGAAACATCAAACAAATACCAAGTGATGCATGCCAAAAGTATATAACTCAATCAATTACTCATGAGTCAGAAATCATGACCAACACACAATAAGTCATAATCCAACTTAACACAAACCTAAGTCCTAATAAGATGTCAAATTGGTAAACTAGGACCTAGCAAAAGCCCATAGGCCATAATAAGCTAAGAATTACTGTATTAGTTATTAAATTTACTTATTGAACAACTTGAATTTAGTACGTAAGTTCCTAATTAGACAATTAATCATTGTGCATTTATCTTTGAAAAAAAAATCGCAATTGACCCCCTAAATGCCTCCACAATATTTTTGAGGTGTTAAAAAATGGAGCCTTGGCAGCGCCGCTCCTGACAACATAGATCATTAAAGCATGCAGGTTCAGTAGATATTGAACTTGAATTGGGGTATTCTAAACCAAAGTTAAGCTTTGGCCATGGGTAATACTCGCATCAATTGATTTGAGTGACCTCAGGTACTGAACAAGGATTGACAATTTAGGGTGGAACAAAAGGGCCATGGCATATTCAAGCTCTCATTTAAGATTTAGAAATTGAAAGCTAGAGAGCTATTAGAAAAAGATAAATACTTAAAGGGTGTGCTTGATTTTTGGAAATTTTTTTAAAGAAACATTAGAGAGAACATTTCTATTTTGTGGAGGAATTGTTGAGGAAAATAGAGGAATTTGTTCATCGAGACTTTCAATTTTCAAACGTTGTCTCTTGAGGGCTTTGAGTCAAGGAGAGAATCGTCGGTGAGTGAAAAGAAAAATAGGGAAATGTTTTCCAAGTGGGAGCCTAAACAAAGTTTTCCCGCTGTACTTCACCGTCGAAAAGTTCTTTGTCCTAGAAAAATTAAACGCCAGAAAACTCAATTTTTTGAGAAAAATTTACTTTTTCCATGAAACGCCCAAAAATCAAACTCACCCATATATATATTTATTTATAAGAGGAAAAAACCAAGAATGGTTTTTCTGTGAGATCGAGCTTCAAGATGCATCCCAAGCTATGGGGATTAGAATGGTGAGCAAATCCTATAGTCCAGGGGATGCATATGATATGGGATCTAGGTTTGTCTTAGATTGTTGGATAATTTCTGTTGCTCAGAAATGGGTGAAGAGTTGTACTTGAGGAGCTATTTAGGTTCATTGGGGGAGACTTCTATTTCATCTGAGTTCCTAGAAAGAGTAATCCGGTAACCTCTCAAAGCATGAGGAGTTTGACAACTACGAAGGGGACATCAACACGTATCTGCCTACAAATTTGACATGTTTAATGCAAGTTTTACAAGAAAAGAACATAACCATAAGAAATTGATTTTCCAAGTTGTTTCCACTCCTAGAGGAAATTTGATATTAGTTCTCCGAGGATAAGCAAAAGTTACACCTGTCTTTGTAATACAATAAAACCAAAAGATCAAGCTAACTTATGATGAACAATTAGCGTACCTTCTGGATGAGGTTCGGTCATGTGATAAGCATCACAAGTGAAACTTCCACCAAGAAATTCAGCATAGATAGTTGCTCCTCTTGCCTGAAAACCCAAGAAGGGAATCAAATTTTGAGAAATGAAGAACAATTAAATCTAATTGATAATGTTGATGATCGTTTATTTTTCTTCTTTTTTTTCCAAAATGGTTTGGTATATGACACCTTAGCGTGTTCATGTTCTTCCAAAAGCAGAACACCAGCTCCTTCTCCCATCACAAATCCATCACGATTCTGTTCAGATACAAAATTAAATATTGTGTAAATACAACAACCCAATTATTTTCAGTAATAAAATAAAATACCGTGTAAATAATTTATACTACAATTGATAAAAGGAAAAAAATAATATAGAAGCTGCAGGCTGCACTGCCCAACTGTAGCGGCCAACACTCTTTAACTAGCAAGCTCTCTCAACAAATATTAATCTTCTCTACCTTCTCAAAAAATCACTGAACAGGGCCTCCAGCACAAGTTCTGGATGACTGGAATTTAAACATGCAAATTGAGGTGGTAAGATAATTTTTTTTATATAAAGATTAAAAAATCTCTTGTATTGAACAGTTCGTCATTATATTTACACGCGCGCGTGGAGGGGAGGGGGTGTGGGAGCCTGTACCAGTGCATGAAAACAGCTCTTCATGCACAAGACATCTAAACCTTCTCTTCTAAAACTGCTCTTACATTCTCTATACAAGTTTTCTGTTAATAAAAACCATTAAGTTGCATGAGATAACAGCAGTTATGTAAGAGAATTCTAGTCAGCCAAGGAACCAATTACTTAAACTAATATATCAAATATTGCAATCTTCCTGTTTAGAAAATGCTAAAATGATGTTAAACAAACAATGCCAACTTCAGTGATGAAACTTATAGATATATAGTTGAAGTGTTTAAAATCCCAAAGAGAAAAGAAATTAAGCAATTTAAAACACAGGACCACATGATAGAACAAAGTCGGCCACAACACCGCCTCTGGGATGTAGATTTGCAATTAGTAGGTCGCCTTCCAGATAAAACTTATCCTTGAATAACACATCTATTGCAGTCATTCTACTAGCCAAGACAAGAGTAAGCTAAGTACTATTTGATGATAGGGAAAAGTGTAACTGTGTAAGAAATTTGTTATGCTGCTTTACTCCTAAGAGCAAAAAGATTAAATTGCAAACTACATTCTTAAAAGAAAGGAATAATTGATTACAATATCCCAAGGGCGCGAAGCTTTGGTTGGATCACTGTTCCTCTGAGAAAGCGTGTTGCATGCCACAAAACCACCCAGCCCTGCAACAAGAAATAATTGATTAGAAAAAGAGAATCTATTGCTCAATAAAGTTACTTAAAACACTATATGTAGAAAGAGAGAACACCAATTGGTATAATTGCTGCGTCCGAGCCACCGCAAAGCATCAGATCCTGTAAGTTCAGAAAAATCCAAAGGCATTCTAATTATTATGATGCAGCAATTGAACCTCACATGAGCTATTTAAATTTGAAAAATATATTTTTTTTTTTTTGGGGGGGGGGGGGGGGAGGTTATTGATAAAACTGAAAACGAACACTTACAGCTTCGCCTCTAATAATATGGTTTGCTGCATTCAATATACAAAAGTTGCTAGTTGCACAAGCAGTTGAGATTGAATAGTTAGGTCCCATCCACCCCTGCAATTCATTATTAAATTTGATAAAGAGATCAACCCAAATATCAATAACGTCATTACTCTAACTTAGTTTCAGTAACATTTAATTTGAACTTACCAGATCCATTGCTAACATAGCAGAACCCATGTTCGTGGTAGCAAAAGGTACACAAAATGGATTCATCTTCTTATATGAAACCCTTAAAGCTTCTATTGCATCATTAAAAACCTGTTTGGAGTAGACCAATGTTCCATTAAGGATATATAAATGCTGAAGAAAAATGTAAATTCAGCAGACAAATTTAATAAAATTTAAAAGATACAACTATATTAAAAGTTCAGTTTCATAAACAATTTTGAGCCACCCTTCTCCAGCTGCAGTTCAAGTTCAAGTGACGAGCCATACAATTCATGATAGTATCCGTTCACATGTTTAGGAACACAAGGTCAAACTTTTGCAGGCTCAAACATTTTATTGAGCCTGAAAAACACATGGAGGTTCTACTTGATGTGTTTTGAGAATTTGGGCCTGCTACTGAACTGGATAGCCCGTCCCTTCTGCTTGTAAGCTATATACTTGGTTTATGAAGAGGAATAAATACTGGTGCTCTGAGATCTTAAAGCATAATAAATATAGTTAAACTTTGCTATCCCAGCCTTTGACACTGAAAAGGTTCTAATCATGACAGATGGTATGTGTCAGGAATCCCACTCATACTAACCAAAAGACTCAAACTCACCTTCATACCACCCATGGCAGAGCCAATCAAAACACCACATCTTGCTTTATCTATCATTCCCATGATTTCATCAGTTATTCCACCATCTGCCAAAGCTTTCTTTCCAGCAGTTAGCATGTAGAGCATGAATTTGTCGGCTCTCTTTGAAAGTTTTGGTGCTACCCATCCATCCGTAGAAAAAGATTTGATTTCTCCGGCAATCCTCTATAGAGAGAACAATTGTAAGAATCTATGGCAAAGAGCACTTGAGAGTTGGAGATATTAGAGAAGAAAATTTACAGTAGGGAACTGTGCACAGTCAAACGCCTCGATCTCACTTATGCCACTGACACCCTCGAGCAAATTACTATAGAAGGTATCTGGATCGTGTCCAAGGGGGGTCACCACACCTGTCCCTGTCACAACTACCCGCCTTTGCTTTGTTAGAGGTTTCTTTGTTTTGACTTCCTTTGTGGGTTGCACAGCTACAGCCATGGTTTTTCCTGCAATTGTAGTGAAAGAATTAATCACCAATACCTGTAATACGCATTCGGGAATACAGTGGCATTCATATCCCAGAAGTTCAAGGTGTACATGATGTGATGGCGGAATAAATTATAGGAACTGAACAATTGGGTTATTACATCCGATTTTGTGTGAGTTCTGGAAACAACTTCCTAATCGACAATGAATTGTATAACATTATTAACTGGAATTACACAATAAACTACTGCTGATGTGACCTCGGTAAAAACATTCGTAACGACATGGAATTTCATGCAACTGCTGCTTGGCATGCCATGGTATTTGTCAATAACATACTTCACAAAGAAAGTAATCAAGAAAATGAAATACAAAGTGGGCTGAATTTGGATGCAAGAATATGAACAAATCTTTTCTTTTTCACTTTACAAACACGAGCAACTACATGATGAGAATTTTCAGTTCAGTGTGAAGAATATAAATTATTGTTTCAAATACATCTAAACCCAAGACATAGGCCCGTATAAGAGATTGGGGTAACGAGACACGCAGGCCAATGTTTTTTACCAGCTTAAGCACTACCATCTCATGTGACACAGACAAGCTAGTAAGTCCTCATTCAGGTACCTTAGAGATGACAAGTTATTATAGTGAGCATGAAACTCTTCAAATCATTCGAAATCCGCCCCTCTTCACTAAGGTATGCAAGGGTTTGCATTAAAATCTGGAATCAAAATAAATTCAAATCCGATCTCTCCATTCACCATACTTGCCAAACAAGAACGTTTACAACTTGCAAATGCTTCTGCCAAACAAATATTTACAATTTCACAAACCGCATATCTTTATTACTATTACTTCCAATGAGGACACTCCAATTGTGGATCAAATGCATAATGAGAAATAATTCATTAAACTAACAGGGTATTTACTTTGCCTCTTCATCTAATTAGAGGTCAGGTTTTGCAAAATATAGCATGTGCTTTCCAGAAATTCAGACCTCTGAGGGGGGAAAACAAACACCCTGTGAAATGAAGATGTGAACATGTTTGCGGTCTGGATACTGTAGACAAAAACATCCATTCTACCTTCACTACTTGATTAATAATCAGGCATCATCATCAGGGGCGGATCTATGTGTTGGATAAGGGGGTCAATTGCCCCCCTTATAATTTAGAAAAATCCCATTAAGTTAATTGTATGTTTTATCTTGCCCCCCTTTAAAATTTTAGATTGCCCATCTTTATATATAATCTTGGCTATTGACTCCAGGTTATTTTAAAACAGAGGGTTTTGTTTTCTATTTTTTAAACTCCACCTTCACTAATCCCAATCTCACTCCATCTTTTTCTCTTTTATTTAATCTCTCTCTCTCTCCTTTTTCTAATTCTCATATATCCACCCACCATCTCTCTCTTTTTCTTTTTTTAATCCCTCTCTATTTTAATTCCCACCATTAATTGAGTTGGAGACCGGAGGAAGGGAAATTATACATTTCAAGAATTTTTTTTTTTTAATTTCTATCTATTTAATCTCTTTATTTTAGATTAAACAATTATAAATTTTAGATTTTAAAAGTTGTTGTTTGTCTGCTTCGTCCGAGCTAGCCCAAAAGGAAAAAAGTTCTTCATCCACTCTAGTCCAGAGAATAGACACTACTTAGGATACTGCTGCTACTATTACTTGGACTTAGATTGTACTGTTATGCTTGCCTCAACGCCAAAAAGTTAGAAAGAAAGCAGAGCTATGCTTCTCGCCAACTCTCATCTTATACCACCATGCTTAATTTTGTTTTCTCCAATTCAAAAAGGTGAACTCTTCATTTGCTAACTATAGTTGAATTATGCCATGTATATTTGTCTAGTTGAACAGTTGTATAGTAAAATAGTTGTGTACTGTTTGCCCCCCTTTGTCTGCAATCCTAGATCCGCCCCTGATCATCACCATCACCATTTCCAAGATAACTACCTATGCCACAATTACAAAAGCTGGTAATGACACTATGATAACCGAGATATATTACAATTGTGCCAATGAATGTAAACCACGACCAAAACTACAATAACCGCCACCACGAGCTCCAACATCACTATTTTTGGCAACCGCCAAGAGCTTGAGTCCACCACCTACACTACCATTACCATTTTGCTAGACCAGCACACCATCTCACCACACCACCCCAGTTATCATCACCTCAACTATTACCATCACCACTTGTGCAATCTCCAGCACTCATCACCCCAACACCTCCACCAATACAAGTAGACCACCATTTTGGAAGAGCAACAACATCAAAATCACCTCAACCATTACCATCACTATAAATCCATCACCATGAAGCCATTGTTACCACCACAACAACAACCTTCACTTTCATAAAACTACATGTCATCGAGACAAGCCATTCTCACCATCACCACTTCATTATCACTTACTTCTTCCATGAAACAACCAAATATTTTTGATTTAAAAAAAAGTAAAAAAAACCAATATCCTGAATCAGGATAAGTATTCTATTAGAAATGTAAATTTTCATAAACCACATAAATCCAAGTAGAGAAATAAGCAGATAAAATATTGGGGCTGTTCCAAACATTTCACCAAAAAAATTATACAAAACAGAAATTAACTCAACGTTGAAGTTCTACAAGCCGACGAATTCACCGCTAAACTCAAATAACTACGTTTAGTACCATTATACACAAAATCAAGATTTCCATTAGAGACTAAAGACCAATAATAAAAAAAACGAGACTCAATGAGATTAACTCCAATACAAATTTTGAGGTTAATTACCAGCGTGGGCGGCTCGATTCATCCGCCTCTGCCTGCGGGTCACGGCACCATTTCTTGAACCAAAAAGGGAGAACCCATTATCCCCAAATAAAGCTAAGGATGAAGAGAAACCCTCTGAACTATAATATTCTTCACAAGGCTCAAAAGCCAAGCAAGAAGTCATTAGACCTTGAAAACTAGATCCACAAAAGGCAGAAATGAATCCAGTTGGAAACCCATCCATACAATCTCTCCCTCTTCCCCCACATTTCGAGACAACCCATCTCCTTCTCCTAACCCACCTACTCAATCTCTTCTGTGACGAGTCAGACAGAGATGATATCAAAGAGGTTTGTTTCTCACTGGGAACAGACATGCACGCAGCGACAAGCCATGTACAGAGAGGAGAAGTCACCGAATAGGCAGCCATTGCAGAAACTGATGAGTACCCAGAGAAGAAATCGAAAACTCAGAAAGAACCAAGTGAGAGATAGAGTTTTAGTTAGAATGGGGCGAGGAGGTATGGGTTTGTATGCGCTGTTCGAGGCAGAGAAGGTCGTACTGTTGAATCTGAGCAATACCCACAGTTGAAATCGATGCTCTCATCGATCTCAGAGACTCGAAATTGCTGCCAAGTTTTCGCGAATCTGACACCCTTTAGAGCAAAGGACGCCAAGTGCTCTCTCTCTATCTCTCTGAAGGGAAGGGGAGAAGAAGAAATGCAAAGTGCCAAAAAACGTACAAATGGATCTCTGACCAGAAAAATAAAACAAGGAAAATTCTAAAGAAGATTTAATGATTATTTATTTATTTTTAAGTTTTCATTTCTGTATTTTATTGAGTTCATTAATTGAAATATATAAAGTGATTATTTTATGAAATAAATACAAGAATATCTGACGAAAAAAATTAATTAAAAATCCCACTTCATGATGCAGACACAAACAGAGTGCAACAGACAGAGGGATTAAAAATGCCCTGATTTTAGGGAGCGAGGGAGGCCCTCCCACCGCCCATTCTTCTCGAAATGGGCATGATGTGCATCTTGAGGAAGGTGAACGGTGTGAGGCCCTCCATCGCTCCTTAAACTTCCTCTTAAAAATGGAAAAAATGAAGTAACACCCCCCACTCACTCACACACTTGAATAATTCTAGCCGGCCTTTTTTGGTGGCCTTGTTTGGGTGTTTTCACACTTTTTGTCCTTCATCTTTAAAATACAACTACAAACACTATCTATATAAGGGGTAAAAGTGTAAAAAAAAAACTCAAACAAGACTAAGAAAATGCCAGCAGACAAGACTGACTAGAATTTTTGCTCACATTTTGTTTCCCCTTGACCGCTGACTCCAACAGGTGAGTTTGGGGAAGATATAATAAAAAGGGTTAGTCGATGATGTTTTAGTCAAGTTTAGGGTATTAGGGTATGTTTTTGTGTAAGAGATTGGTAAGGTGGTATTTGTGTTTCATCCCTTGGACTGTTGATGAAGTTTCCACCATTCCTTTGATCATTGCAAATATTTATTCGCCACAATTTAGGTTATCGAAATGTATTATGTGACTGTCATTGTTTTTTGTTTCGACCTACAAAACAATTTTTGTTTTGCAACTCAAGTCCTGTAAAATTATAAGCAATAAGTCACAAATAAAATAAATTAGAATTTGATTTGGAATTAACCCTCGAAAATTGCTCCGTCCAATGCTTAAATAGAATTTGAGTCATGTTCACTCAAAACTTAACCAAGGGTGATCAGCGATAAATAACTAACTTTTTTTTTCTTGTTTTCTTTTTTTGGGTCTTTTAGTGGTGATGGTGGCGGTCACTAAAAAAGCAACCAAACCCACTAATACCCCCTTGTGTGGACGGATCTGAGGGAGAGGGTGCGAGAGATGCCCGTGATGGCGAAGTCCAATAGGCATGTGGATCTCAAGAGGGGTTGGACAAGCTACCAAGAGGAGATCATAGTCTCACATCGCTTGGGTGCGGGAGGGTGGTGTACTATATATGTACGAGGTTGGATCTACAAAGTACTACGTGTTTTAAAGTCGTACGAGCCTTGGGCACAAAGCGGACAATATAGTACTCTGTGGATCGGGTCGTGACAGAATGGTATCAGAGTCAGACCTAGTAGGAAGTGTGCCAACGAGGACGTTGGGCTCCCTTAAACGGGTGAACTATGATACTCTTGTGTGGGCATACCTGAGGGGAAGGGTATGGGAGAGGCCCGTGATGGTGAAGCCCAATAGGCCCGTGGGATGTCGTGCGGGCCTTGGGCCCAAAGCGAACAATATAGTACTCTGTGGATTGGATCATGATCGGATCATGACAGAATGATATCAGAGTCGGATCTAGCCGAAGGTGTGCCAACGAAGACGTTGGACTCCCTTAGGGGGTGGGCTATGATACCCTTGTATGGACGGACCTGAGGGGGAGGGTGCGAAAAAGGCCCGTGATGGCGAAGCCCAATGGCCCGTGGATCCCAAGAGGGCTTGGGTGAGCTACCAAGGGGAGATCATAGTATAGTCCCACATCGTCTGGGTGCGGGAGGGTGATGTATTATATATGTAGGAGGTTGGATCTACAAAGTACTACGCATTTTAAAATCGTGCGGGCCTTGGGTCCAAAGCGGACAATATAGTACTTTTTGGATCGGGTCGTGATAATGATTTTTAAGATTTTTTTTAAATACGTTTAGATACTGTAGTTGATGTAATGACTAATTTGTGCCTACTTTTATGACCAACAATGACTTTTTTTATTAGCCCAGTGTAACTCATAAAGTTATATGACATATTTACTCATAAAGTTTCGGCAGTGTATTATCTGTGACAGTTAAGGAAGATTAGTGTTCATGATACATCAAACCGTCCTCTGATCAGACCGTACGCGTTTCATGATAATCTCGTCAACAGAACAAAGCAAGCCTAATTGCACGCTCGATACAGCAAGGCCCAGACAACATTAAACCCACTATTGGCAGGATCCAGAAGGTCGGACCTAAATTGCAATGTGCTACTGAGCCTACACGTCACGCGGTCAAGCCCAATACTCATAAGCCCTGATAAGGTAAGAGTAAGCCCTATTAAGGCAAGTATCTGGGGGATCGACCCAAGACAAGCAAACAAACAATGCATTGGTTCCGACTAGGAAATAAATATTGGAGTATAAGTGGGGGCAAAGAAACTTCCTTACATGAATAACACTCCGAAACGGAAACCTCTCTCACAGATCTAGGAACACAAGTCGTGTAGGAAAAATTCTCTACATAGACAGCTCCCAATAAGGAAAGGATCTTCAACAAGATATTTTTTCCTAAACTATGCCACAAATGGCCTAGTCGAACAAAGACTCTCGAACTATAAAAGGGAGATAAGGTCGATGAACAAAGGTATGTGACTAAAACCTAATTTACAGCTTTAAGCCTCTATTAGGCCTTATCTAACTTAAGCATCGAAGTGTCATCGGCTGCCACATGGTGGTCTTTGGCTCACATGCGTTCCCTTTACAAGTTCAGGTTAAGGCGTAGAATGAGAGCAGAAATCAACTACATCAAGTGTTATCAATGTTTTATTGCATTTGGAACTTCTCTTGAATGATTTTTTAGTGGATGCTACAAATTTTATTTATTAATGAAACTTTCTAGAACGCAAAGTTTAAAGGGATGCTTCTTATTGCACATGCATGCGATATAGATAATTACCAATTAATTTTTGTTATTATAGCAAGGGAGACATTCCGTGATATAATAATAATAATAATAATAATAATAATAATAATAATAATAATAATAATAATAATAATAATAATAATAATAATAATAATAATAATAATATGTGAAAAAAATAAGATGCAAATAAAGATATAATGAATTTTGAGGGTATATGAAATATGAGAAAAGAATAAGATGCAAGTAAATAAATCTATTAAACACATTAAATTAATCATTATATATTAGAAAATTAGGGAGTGGTTTCTAAAATCAATACATATATATATATGTAGAAGAAATGATAATTATAAAATGAGAGGGGTGGCTTCAAAAGTCAATAAATAATTAGAAAAAAACCAAAATTTACGAAAAAACCCTCGAAAAAATATAATTTTTGGAAGTTGGTTTTTGTATTTTTATGAAAAAAAAATGAAATTTACAAAAAAAATCTCAAAATTTTTAGAAAACAACCCCTTAAAAAAACGTAATTATTTCTTTTGCCCTTTTTCTTTTCGGTATTTCAAAAAACGAATATTTTGCCGAAATTTCATTCCTTGCCAATGGTTTATCACATCCAAGGTTCTTAAAATCGTTTGGGGGGCAGTGAGTAGGGAACTAGCGCCCAGAGATCTAGCCGGAGCCTAGGTGGTTTTTTATATTATAATTTATAAAAGTTTAAGCATAATAACATATAAATAAATTTCAATTCAATGTCAAGATAAATACGCAAAATGTATTAAAAAAAATAGAGTCTTAATTTTTTTTGAACTGGAAAAAAAAATTCAAAAACCCTCCCAGACGATCGCCTAGGCCAATTTTTAGAACAGATATCACATCCACCATATTGTCAAAATTGATTTAAAAAATTTTGAATTCATTTTTATATTTACGTTTTTATTAAGTTAAAAAGTAAAAATAACGAATATTCTTTAGGAGTGTTGATTTAAAAGAGCTTATTTGGGTTTTATTGCCAATTTAGGGTCAAGTTAAGTTCATTTAGTTAAACTAATTATACTAAACTAAAATAATTGTTTATGAATTTATTTGAGTTGAAAATTTTGACAAAAATTACCCACTCACACTAGAAACAACTTGCTAAAGCCTCAACATACTTTGATATGTGCTCCTCGATAAACAAATTTCAATATTTGCCATTAAATATTAATAAACATTCTTTGTTAGTATTTAAGGACCACTCTTCTGGCGGTTTAGGACAATGGGCATTGGCCGATATGTGATTGGTGTGTGTCGTGCCCAAGGTGGGTGCTCGCTCACTTCATTTCTACGTGATTATGATAGAGAAATTCAATCATAGCACATTTTAACATGTATCTTGAGGCGAATATGTCAAAACAGACGAACTTTAACATTTTTTTAGGCGAGTCTCTAATTTTCGTCAAGATTTTAGATCAAACAAAGTTGAAATGTTATAATGAACAATTTCTTCATATGTATGTAGATCATTTTAACCAAATGAAGATTAATTGGGTCCTAAACTAGCAATCAAATTATAAAATTGAGCCATTTTAGCCCAAATAGTGGGCGACACTCATGCGGTAGTAATGAACAAGGCACGCATGTGACAATCCAAAATACACATTTTGTGATTGTTTAAGAAGGTTAAAAAAAGTCCTTCGTCCATTGAGAGTTCATGTAGGAACCGTAAAGAAATAGTTATGGAGTTTCCAATTTCAAAAGAAATTTATGTTATTTCTTTTTTGTAGTTAATTAAAAGCCCTTGCTTAACTCAGTAAAAGCTTTGAAAGTGTTAGGCTAGTACGACTAGATGTAGGGACGCGAATATCATCTTCAACACAAAAAATTGATTATCTTTTAAAATCTTTTGCTGAAAACCAATTTATTTTTTAATAGCTTCATTTAAATACACTTGGGAAGGTTTTGCAACTCTAGAGAAGTTGATTACAAATATTTCTTTCGTCATTGTATTTAATTGAATCACCCAATAACCGAATAACACGAGAATCAAGCAAACAATAGTGCTTCTCGCAAGCTCTAGTCGACCAAGGGCAGTGGCAGAGCCAGGAATTTCATCAAGGGGAGCAAAGTGATATGAAGCATAAAATAACTAAACAATGAATCTTGAGTTTTATTGTTATATATTATTCTAATTTAAAGATTATAAAAGTGTATTTTAGCTACCAATCATTATTCATTACAAAAGTTTAGGAATTTTAATTGAATCTAATTTGAAAATAAGATTGACGCTAGAGATTCAAGGTAATTTTTTTTTTTTATAAGATGTATTTTAAGAATATTTCAAATTCAATGGGTTTTCAACCAGCTTGTTTTGTATTTAAAGAAAAATCAATCAAACTATTGTTACCCATCTATGCTAGTCACTAAGGAAACCAATATGCACGAAATCTCAAAATTACATAATGTAATGTATTTGTAATAACTATTTGATACATTATATTAGATAATGCAATGTATTTGTAATAACTATTTGAGACGTTATATTAGATAGAGGAGGCCAAAATGGGGGCGTGGGAAATGTTTGATATATAAAAGGGGGCAATCTAATAAATCCCAAATAACTGGACCCACTTACATCATGTACTGCAAATGATTTTCTTAATTGAGGGGGTAACTTGAAAAATGTGATAAATAGAAGGGGACAATCTAACAAATCTAAAACAACTGGGACCCACTTACACCATGTATTACAAAGGATTTTCATAATTGATGGGGCAACTTGAAAAATGTGATAAATAGAAGGGGGACGATCTTAACAAATCTCAAACAACTGTGACCCACTTAAACCATGTATTACAAATAAGTTTCAAAATTGAGATGGGGCAACTGCCACTCTTGGGCTCTATGTGGCTCCGCCACTGACTAAGGGTAAACTTCTAGTAAACTGGAATTGTAGGGATTATATTGATAACTCAAGTTTTACTCAAAGATCAAGCCAATAATTGGATATTTATAAAATCATGTAATAGGCTTACATCAAGTACCAATTAGGGGTAACAAGCAGATATACAATCAAAGTATAAAAATCTCCACAACTTAATGTTTTGAGCATGCAAGACATAATTAAGATTTGTGCAAACAATCCAAGAAATTTTAAGAACTAACTACTCATGCAAGATTGACAAAGAGTAATAAGAAAGATAAAATAAACTGCAATACCAAGGCAAAGTGTAATGAAGTTCACTTCAATCGGAGTTTTTGTTTAAGCTTTAAGTCGTTTTGGCCATTTTTTCCCTTCAGTCCAATTTTCTTGTGCTTAATTCAACCTTATTTCAGACTTCAATCTTCTTGAATTTGATCTTAACTGTGGTTTTCAGTTGGTCTATAGTTCACTTTGATTTTGACTTTGGTCAATGATCATCGGTTGAGTTTGGTCTTCTATTTTCAATGCCTTGACTCTTATTCTCCCCCTTCTTCTTGGCTCACCATTCAACATGGTATTGATTTCAAAATGTCTTAAACCATCTTTTTTTTTTTTTTTTTTACTTCAAGTTTGAGCTTGACTTGGCGGTCTTCTTACTTCGGATGGATTTGATGACACCCATACAATCTTACAAAGTTGATAACTAAAACCAATCACTGGATACATGTTTTATAAAACGGAAAATGACTTTTAAGGCTTATTTTTTCACAAAATAGACAATTTAGATACCGTAGCTGATGTAATGGCTAATTTGTGTCTACTTTTATGACCAACAATGACTATTTCATTATCTCTTAAACTTATAAGACATATTTACCATTCCTAAACAAATAAAAAACCTAATTTTATATTTTTGTGACCAACAAAGAGTCTTTTATTAAGCATTATAATTTATATATTTTTTTTGTTATTTTTACTTTTTTGTAACCCTTAACTCCTCCCACCCCATTAATCATTATTGTTTTTTTTTGTTAATTTGTTTATATGTTATTTTGTTCTTTAATTGCAGTTTGAGCAATTATTTTATGACATTTGTTAGCTACAAATGACTACATTAATATTTTCATGTTAATATTTTTTTTATTCATGAATGCTTTGTCACTCTGAATGTGTTTGATTTGACTGGTTGTGAATGTATGTCTGAGTTTGAAGAACAATTTTTTTTTGTTTCAATGATTGGTTTCTTAAATTCTTTGTCAATATTTAGTTTACATGAAATTATCTTATTTAATATTAGTTCTCATTTTACCTTTGAGGCTAGGATCATGCTTTGTGGTAGATAACTTGTAACTAAATAGCAAAAAAAAAAATATTACTTTACAAGTACCTATGCATTGAAGAATAGAAAATCAATTTTTGATAGTGAAAACATTGATTTTATTAACTACATTATGGAATAAGAAGCAATGATAATTAAAACCAAAATTCCAATTATCATTAACTACATTATGAAAATTTTATCAAACCCTAGCATAATAATGTGATTAACTTGTCAGTCAATGAAAGCTTATAAAAACTTATAATTGGTTGTTCATAATTAGAATCATTAATATTGATTCCTACTAGCGGTATGGGGTGGGAATGGTTAAAGGTAAGAAAAAAAATCAGAATTATTAATAAAAACTTTGTTGGTCATAAAAGTATAAAATTATGTTTTTCATTTGTTTAGGAAGTATAAAGATGTCCTATAACTTTATGAGTTAACCTGAGTTAATAAAAAAATTCTTATTGATCATAAAAGTATAAAAGTAGGCACAAATTAGCCATTACATCAACTACAATATCTAAATGGTCTATTTTATGAAGAAGTAGGCCTTAAGTCATTTTCCGTTTATAAAATCACCAAGTATTTTCCTATGTTATCTGATTGTTTCGGTCATAATTCACAAGTACATTACAAGCTTGGTTAATGCAACTACCAGGTTTTGCAACCATGTTTTATAACCAAGATGATGTGGCATCACTAGAAGATGTTTTTTACAACCTTGAGATACACATAAACACTTTGGTGATTTCATAATTCTTTCAAGATCACGCCACGTCACCATGATTACAAAATCTGGTTGCAAAAACATGGTTTCCTTGCATTTTCATAAAATGTTTATATGAGGAGTATAACCAAGTTCCTAATGGTCAACTCACATAGAGACCAACTTAAGTGCCCACCAAATGGTTAACTCACATAGAGAAATCATAACCAAATGGTCGAGATTTATTCTATTCAATCATTTTTCTTATTCGCCAGTTGGATATCTCATTCATGGGAAATTCTAAATGGCGAGGGAAACAACGAGGGAGGGGGGTGAAGCCGTTCATCCCCCTCGAGATGCGTGAAAGCGTGTATCTCAAGGCGCTTTTACGCATGTCGAGGGGGGTGAACGGCTACACCCCCTCCCTCACTGGTTTCTCGCTGTTTCCCTCGACATTCAGACAAACCCCTCATTCATACTAGAATTAGGAATTTGACATACAAGGGGAAAAAAAAAACTTAGCTACCTTGAACTTCAACAACTTTAGATCTCTCGGCTTCATAAAGTGACATGTGTCCAGGTTACCCAAGGCTACAAGTAAGTCTTCTTAATTATCTCCTTATCTTTGGGGAACACCACCCCCCCCCCCCCCCCGTTATCACTCCCTTAATTTTACGAGTCTTCCGTGACGAAAGTGATCAGGACTAGGACTCCGTGATTATCAATTGGGTTTCGAAATTCACCAATTTATAACGGTTTATAAGATTCACCAATTGGTTCTAAGAGATCTGCTTCTGCTTCGAGTCAGATTGGCTCATTACTACGAGTCATACCCTAAGATTGGATTTCCAAAAGAAATGAGCCCTATTTTGAGATTGAGAGATGGTTGGTTTTACATTCCCACTACATATAAACTAATCTAATCTAACTAGTTCAAGCTTTGTTGTTATTTTGTATTTAGCCTTTACAAGATTAATGTGTCAAATAATCCTGGAGTGGTTGTCATATTTGATGATTGTGTTTTGGGTGGGAAACTACATTGTTGTTGTTGTAAAAAAAATGTAGTTCATTTAATTAAAAAGGTAGAGAAACGGGAGGGTTTGGTTTAAGAAATTGCTTGGATGGGAAGACAATAGATGCAGGAGAGGGAGAGATGGTAGATAAAATGAGAAAGAATACATACATACAACAGAGTTATAATCCAACCCTATCTCCAAACAAGTTACATTATTCCAAACAAACTCATTCTGGGTGACACTTAGACTGAAAGAAATATGCTTTTTTTTTTCTACAATATAAAATTTTAATTATTAGCCATTCATTTTCATCCCTGTTAGTTTTGTCATCAAAGGGATTGAACAACTTAATCATAGATGCCATAAAGCTTCTCAAAGGTAATATTCTTTTCTCAGATTCAAGTTGTACCACACATATTTTGATGCATAAACTACAGTTTTCAGTAATGCCCTTGAAAGGGTGAAAGCTTCAAGTAGCAAAAATGTGGTTACTATTCAGATGCATTTGATATGATTAATGTAATTCATGCAAAACATCAACAATTATCAAAGGATGAGTTCAGGAGATCGTTGGTTTATTTCACAAAAAAACTTACATATGCCTATTTCACAACCTAGAAATTTTAGGATAAGTTCGATTTTTTAAGGATCGTTTTATTATAAAATGAAGTATAGGTTCTTGACCTTGGGTCCCCTTTCTGCTATCTATAATTATCAAATATTTATCTTATTATTTTAATGATTAAATATTTATCCCCTTTGTGCTATCTACAATTATCAAATAAATAAATGAATTAGAATTGTTCAAAAATAAATAAAATTAGAATTGTCTCTCTTTTTATTTATTTATCAATAAGAGTAAGTCTAGTCAATCAGGTTTGGTAATCACTTTTGGGTCAAGTTTAAATTTTTTTTTTTACACTTTTTACTCATTATTATCTTTGAAAGACAATTACAAACACTATCTATAAAATGGATAGAACTGTAAAAACCAAAACTTGGCCTAGTGGCTACCAAACATGACTCGATACTATTTGTGATTGTATTTAAAAAAGAAGGGATAAAAAGTGTAAAAAAATCCAAAACTTTACCCAAAAATGACTCTTAAACTCAACTCCCTAGACTCACTCTTTATTAATTTTTTTAACCATCTTAATGTTCTGTAGAGACAATCTATATTCAGTTTATACTTTCACATATATTTTTTTCACACTTGACTGAATTTTGTTCAATATTGTAAGCACAACCATAGGTCTTCTAAACCTCAATTACATTTCTCTTAAAAAAAAAAACCAACCACGTCATTGCTACTTTCAAATATAAATTCTCTTATTAGGGTGGTGGTCACGTAGGGATCAACAGTTGTACTACGTGACCACCAGCTGTACAGCGCTACACGAACCCGTCTAAATGGTGAGGAAACCAGCGAGGGAGGGGGTGCAACCCTCCACCCCCTCGTGATGTACGAAGACACGCATCTCGAGGGGGATGAAGGTTTGCACCCCTCCCCCTCGCTGGTTTCCTCGCCATTTAGAATTTCTGGCACTACACAGGCCAGGTGATGCACATTCTTAATGGCAACTGCTAACTATCCTAGTAATCAATCTAAATTGACTAGGGACTATCATTCAATTCCATATGACATTTGGATCCAAATAAATTACTGGTAGCCTGTTGCTTTCAAATTGCATTACGTTAATTTAGATTCATGAAATCTTGTGATGTAGTCCTGCCAATTATATATGAATTAGAAGATACGTAGATACTAAATGTTAAGTAGGCCAATTGATGTACACACTTTATTTAATTAAAACTGTTGGTAGTTGGGATATGCAAGGTGTAAAACCTAAGAAATCCTAGTTGGGGAGGAGGGTAATCAATATCTGGGTAATTAGTCTTCACGGAGGGCAAGAAAAATAATACCTTTTGGTAGACTTTCTTCGCTACAAATATGAGTTAAGAGAGTGTAGGATTTGTGTAGCTACACTGCCCAATCTAGTGTATCTACTTTTCATTTTTTCATCCTTTAGGGTTTGGTGGTGGTTGTTCTACAATCTAATATGTGATTAGACATAAATTGTTTTTTGGGAAGGAGTAAATGTACAAGGAAAATAAAGTGGATCGGATTTTGGCTTATGTTACAAATATATCATGTTAGAATTTACAATTTTTTTTTTTTTTTTGGAAATTTACAAGTTAGTAGCAAATAGATATTGAAATGAAGATTGGGCGTATCATTGGCTTGATAAAGTCTTTGGAAGAAAAATCTTCCATAACACATACTTTGAGGAAGTCAATAGTATTGGTAAACCACATTTTATAGTGGAATCCCAAGAAAGATCCACATTTCATACAATGCACACACATTGTGTTGCTCATCAAATCAAATGCACTGATAGAGATGCACCCAACACAGCGCAAGACCATCTGCAACTAGAAAACAAGCATTTCTATTGTTGTTTAAGCACAAAAGCAACAAACACAACTGGAGGACAAGCAACTACTCAATCATTTTTTTATCATTGAGTAGATTTTTCAACCTTTTCTACCCATAAAATAAACAAAAAGATGGTGTATTATGTCCCAAAGCGGGAATTCTAATTGGCGAGGAAACCAGCGAGGGGGAGGTGTGCAACCCTCCATCCCCCTCGAAATGCATGCCTACGCGCATCTTGAGGGGGATGGAGGGTTGCACCCCCCTCCCTCGCTGGTTTCCTCGCCATTTAGACGGGTTCGTCCCAAAGACAAAAGCCCAAGTGCAAATTCAAGTAGGATCAGGCAAGTGGATGAGTTTTGCAATATGGGTTCAGTTTCGATGGGCATTAGCATTGGCATATGGTTCTGGTTATATATGTGTGTCTGGTACAAACCTATATCATTGTCAGTCCTACTAAGAAGACATTTATAATTTTGTATTGGGCATGTTTAGCGATCTATTTTATCTAAATTTTAGTTCAACATTTTCAGTAAACATGTAAGATAATATTTGGGTGCCCCTTCCATCTTGAAAAACCCAAAAACCAAGGTTTTTAGACATACCTCCCTCCCCCCAATCCAAATAAAGATTGCCAATTAGGGAAACCCTTAAAGATTGGCTAATTAGATTTACCCAAATCGCCTGAATCCTCACCTCAATAAGTTTCATTTTCCATTTTGCTCCTGAACCTTTTTTTACCAAAAGAAGAGTGCAACTCACTTGCTGCAATTTTACCAACCAGTGTTACCACGTGATATAATCTACTTCCATTGATTCAACGGTTTGATCGAAATCAAATCTATCCATTAGCCTGCAAATCATCGCGATTTCAATCCAAAATGAATCTATTGGAGATTTCACTTCTTTAAATAGAGTTGAAGAAGAAGAGTGCATACCTAGTTTAGAGTTGAAGAATAATACTACAGTATGTGTGTTTATTGAGTTAGGGTATGTAGAAGTGTTGCAACCTTAACTTAGTAATTTGTACCCATTTTTAAGCATTTAGAGCATAATGAATGTAAGTTTTTAGTGTTTTGAATGTTATGTTTTTTACTTATTAGTGCTTTCTTTGGGCTTCAATTGGCGTGAACACCATATTCTTTTCCGCTAAGGTCTGCCTGGTTCGCATGCCGGGGAGGGTATTCTAATTTATAATTAGTAGTTGGGGGTATGTCAAACTAATTTATTATCTGCATTTTCACAGGTTCTTTGACAAATGTGTTCCCAAGAAGGTCATCTTGTTAACATGTATCCTTGGATTTATAGTAGGTGCCATAATAGCAATGACATTCACATGTCTCACATCCCATACCTAGAAGAATGTAGAAAGAAAGTTTCTATCTTGTCGATATGCTTACTACAAGACCTTCATATGGCTTGATGATGCCATTGCAGCAAATAATTTTTATGCGTCAAGTTCATGCTCATGTTTTAAGTGTCGGGGTTATGGTCACTGGGTGAAGAAGTATCAATGTCATGATAGTTTACGTATTGTTCATGGATGTCATGGGAAGAGAAAAGTTGTGGAATCACAACAAGCTCACAACAAAGGGAGGAAATACTTAAAGTGTTATACTTGTGGACATTTTCAATGAAAAATGCTAATGTGGTGAACGACAAGTGAATGTAATACTTACAGTTAATGACCTTGGAAGACTTTTGTAATGAAATGAAATGCATGAATGGTAGTGGAAAAGGAAAGTATTGCATGTAATGAAGATTTTTATGTAGTCTACAAAAGCTTTCATTACATTACTGTTTAAAGCTTACATTACATCAGTGATGAAAGCTTCACAAAATACTGAAACTACACGAGTCTGACAAAAAACAAAAAAAAAACAATTCCATTTAACAAAATACAATCCCACAACCTAGCCAAAATATAACAACTAGTCGGTCTGACAAAAAACAAAAGTCAGCCTATTAACACCATTCTCATCCATCTAACTAAACCTAGGGTTGCCAATATCACCATTCACTTCACTCACAAATGCTCTGTCAGGAGGTTTAAATGGTGGTCTATTGGTGATTCTAGCAACATGTCTGTCTAGTAAACATACTTTGTCCCATAGTGGACATGAAACTCTGACTTGTGATGAGGTCCTTTTGTGGAAGAATGTGGATGTGTACTAGTCCTTGTTTGTTGGGTGCCCCTTCCAATGCCTTGGTTTCCACTTGCAATGCCCCTACCAACATCTTGGTTTCCATCAACACTGTCCCGACCATGGCCTTGGATTCCACTAGCATTGCTCCTACTACTGGCCCTACCACAAGTACATTCCCTGTTCCTGCACATGCCCATGCCCCTGCATTGATGCCACATTCATGTTGACTACCTTGAAATTCCATCCCTTGATTTGCATGTACAAATCTTGGACCCTCTCCCTGCCTTGGAGTTGCATGACTTGCAGCAGCTTGACTTGCAAATGCTTCACCACCTTAGTTTCCATCTCTTCTAACGAGGCCTTTGCAAGTCCTAGTGTTGTGACCATGGTTGTGGTTCCTTGCACATCTCTTTGAAGCTTTGTTAGAATTAGTTTCATCTGTATATCTCTTTCTCATGGTCCTTGGCCTTCCAGGAAGCCTTTGATATTTTGGTGGTAACACAACATATGGTGGTTGTTGAACATGAATTAAAACATATATGCTATACACGGATTAACAATTATAATAACATAAGTATGCAGCAATTCAGGTATAAACGTGTCTGTTATCACATATGCATCACTTCAACTAGTCTGCAAATGAAGCATGTCAACATAAACATGGCTCCAGTGACATATGTCGTCGTTCAGGATAACCAAAAACATGAAATTGCAACAACACATGCTCTCAAATATGCAACACTTCAACTAGTATGCATATGCAGCATGTCAACATAAACATGATTGCAGCAACATTTGTGGTAGTTCAAGATAGACAAGAACATGAAACTGCAAAAACATATACTCTCAAATATGCAACACTTCAACTATATTCACTTTCAGAAATAACATATCAGTCTAAATAGTCATACTAGTTCAAAGTTTGCTAGAAGAAAATTACTTGTTCCCAATCAATTACCATTGGAATTGATCTTATAGACTTTGCATAAGCTCTTTGGTAAATTTGAACTGAATAGTATGGTGCGCAATACCGGCATGTAAACAAGTTGGTGCCCATGACATGATGTCATGTCAAACAAATTTCAAAGGAAATAAATTAGTCGCTATAAAACTTACTTTGCCTAGGAATCAGGATTCAAATTTGTAATGACTCTGCATGGACACATGGAATGCCACTGACTTGCCTTACCCTGCATTCACAAGTGTTGTCTACAACATTCACTACCCATCTTCCATCATGCACCTCAGTAACCACAATCTCAGTCAAATCCACCCCTTCATCTCATAGCACCTCAAATTGGTCATGTGCTTCTCAATCACTTTGCTTGCCCTAAGGACTATGCCATTGATGTCCGAAGTACCACCTTGGTTCTTTACTAATACATTAGGTTAGAATGCAACAACAAGAATTTCTCCACAAACTGTGTTACTGGTAGATCTCTTAAATCTAGCATCCAACTATTGAAACACTCAAAGAAGTTGTTGGTTATGTGTTCTGAGCAGGACCCCTCAAACATAGCTCTACACCAAGTGTTGATGTCTTTATCCACAAGCCAAAAGTGAGCACCAAGTTCTACTTTCTCAATCTCTTGAAGCCAAACTCTCATCATACTAGGCTTGTAAGTCCTTGCTGCCCCCAACTGTATTGCTTAAGTAACTTGCCCTTATGCCCAATATTTTTGAAGTTCTTATACATACGCTGAAAACAAAAATATGTGTGAAGATTCTGGGAACAAATTTTTCACTGCTTCTATCAATCCCTTCTGCATATCAGAGATGATAGTCAGCTTCTTAGGGTGAAGCTTTAGATGTGGTTCCAGTAAAGTTCTCCATGAAGCATAACACTCAGACTTGCAAATGAAAACTGCTACTAGTGCACAAACAACTAGACACATTGCCCCATACTCAGTTTTTGAGAAACACCCATCCAACCAAATTAGTGGTCTACATCCATCGGTAATACCAACAAGAGCAGCAGTAAAAGATATGCACAGACCATCAAATGTATCATCAGTCACACTATTTTAGCAAGAAGTAACACTACCTGAGTTTCTCTTCAAAGTTTGCACACAATATTCTGGGAGAAATTTGTAACTAGCATAAAAGTTGCCATTAACTTTATCCATAATCTTCTGTTTAGCATGCCAACCAGTCCAATGGCTTATCTTCACTTGGAACCTCTTCCATACCTCCTTAATGATATCTATGGAACTGTAGGCCTTGTGATGAAACCATACATCTTCCTCTAACAACTTAGCTACAAAAGTAGCATCACACAGAGAGTTTTTAAACTCAAGGTCATGTGTGCAAGTGTGCTCCTCATTGAAGGTCACCACCCTAAAAGTGTGTGCATCCTTGCTGTCCACCCCTGTAAGCTTTGGAAGATTTGCCAAGTGGTCTCCTTTTTGGTGTAAGGGGCCTTTATCTCCTCACAAACTATACAAATTGGTGTTTTCTTTCTTTTAGCCCTGGTCTTCCTTCTAATTTTTGAAATTGTTTTTGACTCCAATATCAATATGTTCACCACCAATAGGTTCTTGACTCATTGGTTGAGATTCAATCAATCAAGGAAGGTGTTCTGATTGAAGAGATGTTGGAACCACAACATCTTTTTCACCCATTGGTTGATCTTGAGGATGTGTTGGAATAACTGCAGCTTCAACCATCAATGGTTGTGGAGTCGCAAACTCAACATCCACAAATAAATGGATTGAGTCCTCTTCATCAACCCAGGCATAGGTCCATATCTCACGGACTTGTTCATCACAGTTAATGCTCATCCTAAAACTAAATGGAACAAAAACTAAATGGATCATATATAGCAACATCAATGAGCTCATTCAAACCCTTGAAATGGACTTTGTCACCATCCAAGCCGGGGAGATAAATCTCCTTCCCATTTTTATAATCAGAAGGCATCTAATAACCTTTCTTTTTAGGTGCTGGATTCCATTATCGACCATAATGAATAGTCAAATGGTGAATTGACAAGTTCTTTTGCCAATTTAAACTGGCAAGATACAACAACACACACAATAAGACAATGAGCAACATGATGAACAAGGTAATGAGCATTGAAAAAATGGCAGTTGCTCTGTATTTCAAATTTAATTAAAGAAAATGATAGTCCACACATGGATGATGTCGATGAGAACAAAGAAACAACAAAGATTGTTTTCAGTTTAACTATACTTCACAATTATAGAAGAAACTTGTTGAAGATCATATAGAAAAATATAATGACAAGGATTAGCCACTTACAACTGTTCATGAAAGGTTGTGTGGTACACTTCGTCCATTGCAAATCCTCTGAGTAGTGAGCAACTGAGGCTAGGGTTTAACCTTCCAACTGAAACCCACTGAAACCCCCTCGACTGCTCCTTACTCCCTTCAATCAAACAAATGAACCACTTTCTACTGTGGCCTTCGAAACCCACTTCGAATCCACCACTGAAAATCATTGTCTCCTCCCCTCTCCTACTCGAATTGGGTTAGCAAAACCTATCTGTTGAAATGAGATGAATAAACGACCACTATTCACGTGCGTTGTATGTTTTCATAGTAAAAAAGGGTCCAGATTTGGAAGAAGAAATGACTATGGTGAGATTTCAGGTAATCTAAGGGGTATGTCTAATTGCCCCAAACCAATTTTATAAAACTAAGTTCCCTCATGTTCAAGTGCTTTGTCATCTTCCCATCAAAACATGAGTTGCAGCAAGTTTTTTCTTTCTACTCTATCATTTATCTATCTTAAGATATAGAGAAAAATGCTCAATCTTTATGAATAAAAGGGTTTAGAGGTTAGTGTATGATGAAATTGAATTCCCTCTATGGTATTGTGAGATGAAAAAAATATATTTAAGAAAAGACCAGTCGGATAAAAAGCAATGGAAAGATGAAGAGATAGATAGCAGGCACGAGATTTTGCGTTGAATTACTAAAAACTCCATCGATTATCACAAAACCTGAAATTGTCATATTTATTTTGTTTTTATCATATATGCCCTTGAAAATTTTTTTGAAACAAACAAAACAAAGTGAATTGATTAGAGAACTCAATTTTGTTATCAATGTGTTTAAATAAGATTTTCCTTGTAGTAACGGTGCAAAATTGAAGTTTTGCCGGCAGGCCCGGCCCGTCCCGGGGATCGAAACAATTCCCACGAATCGGGCCTGTGAAAAGTTGCTAAATTTTTTAGATTTAGGTACCCCTAAATTTAGTATTATTATATATAAAATAGAGGCCTGAAATTGTAAAAATGTTTAATTGTTGCTCAAGTGGTTAGACGTTAACATGCTTTTATCATGTAGGAATCACATTCCCCATATCTACATTTTCAATTTTTTACATTCCAAGGCCAGATTTTGAATGTACATTTCCAAATTTTTATGATCCAGGGCCAGATTTTTTAATTTTATCATGTTACGGGTCTAAATCACATTCCCCACATCTACGTTTTCAAATTTTTACAATTCACGCCCAGATTTTTGAAACTCCCATCGGATTGGCCCTGGTTGCCGGTCAACATTTAAACCAATCAGCTCGAAACCCCAATATTGGGTTCAAGAAAGCCCAACCCATCAGATGTACATTGCCTGGACCATTGATGCGCGGCTGAATGTGTGGTCACTTGCCAATACTCCGATGAACATAACAATTGTGCATGTTTAATGAAAAACATTGTTTGGCCGATTGTTAACATCATACAGCCTACAGGATTGAGATACTATTGGCATTTGACACATTGTCACTGGAATAGATTTGATATGATTTGATCAGGAATTGGCTCACATTTCATTAGCTTTTGCTAGGTTGGGCATCAATCTGTATATCCCCCTCAGGTTAAGGTTAGGAGTTGTTTCAAAAGGCAATACGCTATCCTAATGGAGTCGGGAGAAATGCTCTTGGACACTTCATAACTTGAAATGGACTAAAAGTGATTCAACTCTAACGGTGTGTTTGGTTGCATGAAATCCTATGCCATTGAAATCTATGAGGAGACCCCTATATTTTAGGCTAAATTAATGTATTACTTCACATCCACCATTTAATTTTGTGATCAATGGTGAGAATGAAAGTTCAATAAAATGAAAATCACACTCCTTGGTGCTCCAAGACATGATTCTCATCTTTATGGACTTTCATTCTTACTATTGATCACAAAATCAAATCAAATTAGGCTAAAATATAGGGGTCCCCTCATAAATTCTCATGACATAAGATTCCATGCAACCAAACACACCCTTAAGGTACTATCGAGTCTAGAGTAAGACATTATGGAGACGGATGGGGTAGGGGACCTAAGATTACCATCCGAATGTATCCTTAAAAACAAAAGGTAAATAAGCAATAGATTTTTCCTAATGGCTCAGGGCGGGAGAAGAATAGCAAATTCCTTCAAATGCAAAATTCTTATAAACTAAAGTTTCATAAATGCCTGACAGCAGATGATTCTTAGCATAGACGTAACCAAGATATTAGTTCCTTCAAATCTTTCTGACCCTGTTCAGTAAATAATCAAATGCAAGTATATTAGAAGTTGGAAGTAAGTGAAACATGGGCTCTTAGTTCTACAAGTTAAGTTATTTACCTGATGAACAAAAAGCAGTTGAGGCGGCAGATCTACAGGGGCATTCACCTGATCTTTGGTTTGAACTTTGAATTCAGCTTCTTCCTCCTTGTCTTTATCTAGTGACAGGTCCTAGATCCTGGAATTCATTGCAAACAAAAGCTTTAATTCCATAAGAAAATAATTCCTCAACCCTCATTATTGGTTTTAATAATATTATCACATTGGAGAAAAAAATGAAAAATCTGAGATGAAAAATCTCAACTGAGGGAGAGGAGGACGACTCATCTGAGGGAGAGGACGATCTGAGGAAAGGAAGAGACGTGCTGGGCCTTGATCGAGTTTAGAAGCAAACCTCATTCTCCCTCATTCTCTTGGTTGTCTGTTCGAAACCTAAAAAAAAAAAAAAAAAAAGTTGAAGAATCTCAACTGAGGGAGAGGAGGCCTTGATCGATTTTAGAAGGAAACCTCTCTGTTCCATCTTCTCTCTTCCACGTTTCATTCTTTTTCCACCTCTCTGTTCCATCTGTATGAGCGAGTCTATGAGAGTGGGTTGATGAGAGGAGCAAAAAAAAAAATTACGTCTTGGTGAGAGATTTCCACTGGTGTTTTTGGATTCTTCTTGGTGAGAGAGGTCAAACAAGTACACACAGACACAACATTTGTTCATTGATTCGTCTTCTTTTGCTTGTTTTTACAGAAAAAAACAGGGGAGTTTGGGTGAACCCATTTGTTGTTTTCTCCCTTTTGTGAAATATGAGTAAACAAGAGATCCCAGAGACTATCAGTGAACTGGGTTTTTCTTTTTTCCTCTCTTTGATTTGATCCTCTGTTGTTGCTTGTTCCGAAAAACACCCAGAGATTTTTCTTTTGGATTTCTTTGGGGGAAGAATAAAAAATCAAGCTTTTTTAAAAGGGTGGGGCAGCTGTATGAAGAACTAATGGAACAATGAGAGATGACAACTTGAAGAAAAACAAGCTCTCATGGTCTAAGAGCCTTGTAAGGAAATGGTTCAATATCAAGACCAGGGCTGAGGACTTTCATGCAGATGAAGTTGTCTATGGAGGTCAGTGCTTTTGGTTTTAGAGATTTGGGATCTTTTCTTTTATGGAACATTTGATTCATGTTTGATTGGTTATCCAATCTTGGAAAGAAGAAAATGGGGTTTTTGTTTCTCGATTTCATGTTTGATGGGTTTTTGCAACTTATTGGCTCTTCCTTCATTTTAAAGGTTCAATCTTGTTTTGATTGGGTATTGGAATTGAAGATGTGGGGTAGATTTCATTCATTGTGGTGTGGTTTAAATCACACAGTGGGTTTTGTGTTTTAGGTGATGATGGAGACTGGAGTAGATTCACAGAGATGGAAACACGCACAATCAGGAAAACCAAAACAGGTAATTTTCAAGCTAACAGTTTTTGTGCATTAGACTGTTAATTCATTGCCCCCTTCTTTGATTTTTGTCTCTCTAATCCATTTTTCTCTCTTGGGTTCACAGAGAGATTGAACAAGAGGAGTTCTGATCGGGTTCTCTCTCCGGATAGTGCCTTTCTCATTTACCAACGTATTAGAACACGAAGCGAGAAGAGAGCACCCGACAAGAACAAACGACACTGAAGACGTAGTCGACCAATCAAATAATGCTCCTGAAGGTCCTTGGGCTTTTAAAAGGGACCTAATCAACAGTGTATTAGTGGTAGTTTTTTTTATTCTTGTAATTATATTTTTTAAGCTTTTGGATGGTATTTGAGACTGAATTATCTCTTGTAATTATCTTTTGTTTAGAAACTGAATTGTATGTCAGTTTAGAAATTGCATATTGTATTGGATTTGGATTCAGATACAATGAGAATGCTTTCCTCATTTCTTGCAAGTATATGCTCTATGTGCAAGTATATGCTCTATGATACAATGATTTTGTGAAGGTTGTTGCAGACTTTAATCGGTTTCCTCGACTGAATCAGGTCCATTTCTTGCCCTCCGTAGTCTTCAGCCCTTTGCGTAGATACAATTCATGAAGTTGAAACTCCCATGCTGTGACTCCTGGTACCTATTACAATGACTTAAATGCTGCTAAACAATGGGTGTTTATAGTATGCAAGGGAAACTGATTCTGTGATTTTCAACAACTGTTTCCTGATCCCCTTTGACCACTCTAAACAATGGTCCCTTATTGATATTGAGCTTAAAACATACGACCACTCTGCTATGCCTGCCCTTGAAACGTGGAAATGTAATATACTATATCGAGCTCCTCTCATTTTCAGCTTAGTAGCTGAAGCCTCGAGTGCTTTTATCATAAAAAACCAAGACATCTTCGAGCAACAACGCACCATTTGAATCAGCGCACCAGGTTCTAGATCTGGAAAAATAACTAAACAACCAACTAATAAACAAGTGCAAGAATCGAGCTCTTAACCCATCCTGTAATTGTGCAAGACAATAACTACAGAAACTATGGTACTGACAACGAAGACCATTATAAATGAAGCAATTTTAGTTGTTCTACATCAACAAGCATCAAAACTGCTGAAATATAGCTGAAATATATGCAACACCATTAGCTTTGACAAAATTTTGGGAAGACCAATATAATCATAAAAACAGTTCTCCCATTAGCAAATAAAGATCTATAGGGTGAAACTCATTAAAACAAGTAATACCTAAATAAATTCATGACAATCAAACATTTCAAGTTTAACCATCTTTGGAACAAGCTGATACTGAAACCTAAGTTAAGAATAGTTTACTGACATGGTAATCCTAACACAAAACCTAAAAATTGGTAGTCCTAACACAAAACCTAAAAAGAAAACAGGCTTTAGCAGCACCAGCACCACATCATATTTTATTGCTGTTTAATTTCAGCCTTCTTCTTCTGCCACAACTGGAATGAATTGATATTGCCAACACTCCCTCAATCCTTGCATCACACAAACATATATACAAATCATCGCACTGCCAGAGCTAATCTAACTAGCCAACCTTTTATTAACTGCAAACTATTTGTTGTATGCTGAGGGCCCTCTCCTTTCTAACTTACACTTGGTGCGACAAAAGTGTAAAGTGTCAATAAGCAGCAGCACCTGCACCAACAGCACCTGCAGACTTCTGGAGGTAGAAGCAGTAGCAACACCTGCACCAACGTATATATGCACTTTAACAAACTAATAGAATTCTGAACATCAATATATTGAAAAGTTGCACAAATTCCATTATGCATTGTCTTTCCTTGAAAACTCACTCTCATTTTTCTAGGCAGCAATTTTACCAGGTGAACAAGGCAAACCGTTTCACTGGCAGAATAGCAGGTAAGTGTCTTAGATTATACAAATCGTACAAAGACCCATTAGCTTGATTTTATTGATGATTAGAAACTGTGTTTATGTCCCATGTATACCAAGTCCCATACAATCTTGTATAGTAAGTTTGTCGTACATAGGCTGCATTGTAAAATGGTGTCCTTTGATCTATATTGAGAAGCACTATGGCAACCAAACAGATAAATTGGCATTGGGTTATAAAGCAAATCTCAGAAACTTTTGATTGTGTTTTTTATCCATTTGCACTGATTTTTTTTTTTTTTTTTCATGTTATATTCTAAATGAACGAACAATTAATATGCTAGATCCATGCCAAAATTTCCTATGGGGAACAGAGAAGAAAAATATTCATTGGGTTAGCTAGCAGAACATTTTCAAGCCAAAATATAGACCTTGGTATCAGAAAACTAACAGAGTTCAACAAGGCCCTCCTTGCTGAATGAATCTGGAGATTTGGCAAATGAGAAAGGCACTATCCGGAGAGAGAACCCGATCAGAACTCCTCTTGTTCAATCTCTCTGTGAACCCAAGAGAGAAAAATGGATTAGAGAGACAAAAATCAAAGAAGGGGGCAATGAATTAACAGTCTAATGCACTAAAACTGTTAGCTTGAGAATTACCTGTTTTGGTTTTCCTGATTGTGCGTGTTTCCATCTCTGTGAATCTACTCCAGTCTCCATCATCACCTAAAACACAAAACCCACTGTGTGATTTAAACCACACCACAATGAATGAAATCTACCCCACATCTTCAATTCCAATACCTAATCAAAACAAGATTGAACCTTTAAAATGAAGGAAGAGCCAATAAGTTGCAAAAACCCATCAAACATGAAATCGAGAAACAAAAACCCCATTTTCTTCTTTCCAAGATTGGATAACCAATCAAACATGAATCAAATGTTCCATAAAAGAAAAGATCCCAAATCTCTAAAACCAAAAGCACTGACCTCCATAGACAACTTCATCTGCATGAAAGTCCTCAGCCCTGGTCTTGATATTGAACCATTTCCTTACAAGGCTCTTAGACCATGAGAGCTTGTTGTCATCTCTCATTGTTCCACTAGTTCTTCATACAGCTGCCCCACCCTTTTAAAAAAGCTTGATTTTTTATTCTTCCCCCAAAGAAATCCAAAAGAAAAATCTCTGGGTGTTTTTCGGAACAAGCAACAACAGAGGATCAAATCAAAGAGAGGAAAAAAGAAAAACCCAGTTCACTGATAGTCTCTGGGATCTCTTGTTTACTCATATTTCACAAAAGGGAGAAAACAACAAATGGGTTCACCCAAACTTCCCTGTTTTTTTCTGTAAAAACAAGCAAAAGAAGACGAATCAATGAACAAATGTTGTGTCTGTGTGTACTTGTCTGACCTCTCTCACCAAGAAGAATCCAAAAACACCAGTGGAAATCTCTCACCAAGACGTAATTTTTTTTTTTGCTCCTCTCATCAACCCACTCTCACAGACTCGCTCATACAGATGGAACAGAGAGGTGGAGAAAGAATGAAACGTGGAAGAGAGAAGATGGAACAGAGAGGTTTCCTTCTAAAATCGATAAAGGCCTCCTCTCCCTCAGTTGAGATTCTTCAACCTTTTTTTTTTTTTTTTTTTTTTGAGGTTTCGAACAGACAACCAAGACAATGAGGGAGAATGAGGTTTGCTTCTAAACTCGATCAAGGCCCAGCACGTCTCTTCCTTTCCTCAGATCGTCCTCTCCCTCAGTTGAGATTCTTCAATTTTTTTTTTTTTTTTTTTTTAGGTTTCGAACAGACAACCAAGAGAACAAGGGAGAATGAGGTTTGCTTCTCGAGTGGGGTGAGGAGGAGGAGGAGGAGCAGGCGCGAGGAGGAGGAGCAGTCGAGGAGGAGCAGATCGATGCGTCAATTCGCCGTGGATTGTTGAGGAGCAGTCGGTGAGGAGGAGAGGATTTCTCGGTTGGGAGGGTTTTACTAAGGATTCGAAGCAGACTGAGGAGGAGAGGATTCGAAGCAGACTGAAGAGTTTCTCACCATTGTTTCTCGAAGCAGACTGAAGAGTGGGTTTTGATCCACGTGCGAGACGCCCTCCCAAAGGCACGTAACTGGGAGGGTCCGTCCCATAGGGCGGGCTGTGAGGACGGGCTGCGTAGAATTTTCAAAGTATACCTAATACAAGAAATGGTCCCAACTCCCAAGAACAATCGCCAATGGTGGAAAAAGTTGTAGGTGACCACGATAGCACAAGCAAAAGAAAAGTGTGACCAACCACATAACAAACAAATCAAGGGGTTGGATTATGAGGTAAGGAGGTCTAGTCCCCCAAAACCTTCACTGACAATTTTTTATTTAGCCTAAACCAAACTTAAATTCTTAACTCTATTATTTTTTAATATCCCCCTTCTTATCATGTGCAAACCCATCCTCACCAAAACTAAGAAAAAGGAGCCACCACCATGTCTGCTACCACCCGTATTCAACCACCAACCGCTGAGACACCCATATGAATCTAGGTTTGCTCCAGTGGCTTATCACCGGCAATCACCACCACCATCTCATCGTTTTCTAACCTTTAGGGGTATATGTACTTATAGTTTTGCCGAGAATGGGTTATGCACATGATGTATTTATAGATAGTTTTAAAATCCAAAACTATGCTGACCAAGTTGCTTAATTGGTATGTATGCACAAACATTAGCTTATTACAACTGTAGAGATTCCAAATAACATTTCATGAAGACCTGATTTAACTTGGACATTCCACGCCGCTTGCCTTCGTCAAAAAGTGGATATCAACAAATAGTAAATCATAACTAACAAGAATAAGTTGAATGATGAGGACTTTGTGATAGAGATTGATGATACATCAAATATTCACTCAATTACAATCATACACATGGCATGGGTCAACTCTAGCACGTAAAATGATTCAACGCAGTCCCATGCACAAACTACTGTTCAGCCTGTAAGTCAGGTGCCCAGGCTCAAGACACGCCAATCTCAGAGGCACATATCACCGAGTTTGGCCCAGGACAATAAGGCTCGAATAACGAATCTCATAGTTGTCACAGGTCCGAAATTCACTCGCACCAAAATCAGCTTTTGCCCAATTAAGCACTAGGTCCTAAACAGAGCCAAGTGCCGAAGAGACTCAGTCATGCAAATGTGAGATCTTATGCGAGATCTCCTCCCTCCATCATGCCCTCGATTACAGGGACAGTTGAGAGGGAACACTCACTATAAAAGATGAAAGGAGGAAAAAAATGTACGCATACACACTGCAATTTGCATACAATTTTCAGTCTTCCTTGCATTGATATCAACTTAAGTATCAGAGTGCCTTCGACCACCACAATGGTGATCCCTGACTTAATCGCTGCTCATTTTTGTATGTTTGATATCGTAAAAAAAAAGCAAGGACATATCTGAACTCATCAAAGATGTAGAGCTATTTTGATTGATTTAGCCGAGGTTCATCATACTTGGAAGGTTTTACATTTAATGCAGTTACGTATAAATGCAACAAACAAAAATGTCAACTAGAGTTGTCGCAAATCATGGATAAAAAATGAGTCATCATCACTTCTGGACACTAACATACAACTAGCCGACCTATCTCTAGTTTTATAAAAGTAAAAATGTCATCGTAAAGAAAATGAAGTATAAGAAGATGCGACGATGTAATGACTCAAAGATAATAGTTCTCAAAAACTTGTTCAATGAGATAACATCCACATCTGCTTTATGTGCTTTTATGGAAGCTGCTGGTGATTTCCCCAAGCGTGTGTCCCATATTGCCATAGTTCCATCCACAGAACATGAAACGAAGAGATCAGCCTCCATTGGGCTCCACTGCATCAACAACAATAAAAAAATCTTTCTTTACAAAAATTATGACTCAGCTTCATAACACCTATTCAAATGAAATTTGGTCCTCAAGTTAGATTGTACTTGGAGATCTTCAATGGCATGCCAAACGAATGGTGTTTGATTTGTGTTCCACTAGGTGAATACAATTCTTGCAATTCCCTACTAAAAAAGGAGAAAATATTTGAACAACAATCATTTATAATATAGATCAATCAAAATAAAGAAGTGAGACACATCGAATAAAGAACAAGTAGAGCTCCATCACATCGATACGAATATAAAAATATTTCTTGCTATAAAATTGAATCCCAATAGTAAACAACCCTTAAGCCAGAGACGACTAGATGGTTGTTCTAAGGAACGGTTCATGAAACGTTCCATGAGTTCTAGCATAGTTCCATGAATTGTTTCATAGAACGATTCCATGGAACGATTCATCAGTCCTGACACACTTCCATATCATACACAAGCCTTCCAATAATGAGAGGACTCCAGTCTCGAGCATAACCCTCATCTTTGTGCCCAAACTTAACTAGTGGAGCCAAAGAAAGTAAAGTAGAGGTTCATATGCTTACTTCGGCTTCCATTTCAGCTAAAGAGTTGATATGAGAGCTAAAGTCCCAGATCTGAAAAAAAAAAAGAATTTATATAAGACAAATGTTGTCTAGTAGTCTTCCCTAAATCCCCATCACTTGCCGACAATTTATACTATATCTGTAAACCCACACAACCCTTCTAGGCAGCGAGGAAATGGGCGAGGGGGAGGGTTTTATCACTCATCTCCCTCGAGATTCGTAAATGTGCGCATCTTGAGGGGGATGAGCGGTCACACTCCTCCCCGTCGCCCCTTTCCTCGCCGTTTAGAATTTCCGAAACCCACAACATGCTGATGAAAGTTTGTGATAGTTAGGTAGCAATTTCAGACACGTCTAATGCATAATTTGATATATAGTAGTGAAAGCCCATTTGACACTTCTTTGTGATAAAAATGTTACAAAATCAATTAGAAATAACTTATGTTCAGTTAGAAAGAAATCTGGAATTTTGGATTTGCCTAATGAAACTAAACCATCAAAATTATTTGAGCTTGAGAAATTGAACTAAAGCAGTTCTGACATCATTAGTTACAGGTAGTTTGGTATCTCATAAACTTCATTCTTGCTTGTAACTGAGATTTCCGAGCCTTTTCTTGGTAGGAATGCATGTGCAGCATGTCAACTACTCAATTTACCAGTTAGTTTTCTGGTTCATACCCTTTCCCAATATTTTCATACAAGTACGAGTCTGTTAACAATAGTTTCCCTAGGGAGATTCACTTTACCCTTGGGAAAGGATATGAAATGTAACTTTAGCTAAAGGTGCAATGAGGGGTGCTCTCAATCTACCGTTTGCAAGGCTATTTAGGTTTTGTTCGAGTAATCATGGAGCTGTTAAAAGGTTTCCTAAGCTCTTTGGGGTTCGTTTGAGGAAGAATGGATTAGAGGTTTGTCAAGGATGGAGTTGGTGAAGGCTTTGTGCATAAGAGGCTCTCAATGAAGCTGAAATCGCGGAGGTGGAGGGATAAATGGAGTCAACTTGGGATGAAAAGCCACACAATGGAAATGATGAATGCACGTGGAGGTTGACCAAGTAGGGCTCTTTCTTAGTTATGCCTCTTTATTCAGAGTCCAAGATACCACAGGGCTCTTTATGGGGTTTACCTAAGAGGGAAAGGAATTCACCCAAAAGTGTTTTTTTTTTTTTGTTTAAATATATTTTTTTTATATATATATATTTTTTTAATGGGAATTTGTTTGAAACGGTTGCCTAATACTCATATTCTTGAATTGCAAAAATGAATAAACATAGCTGGGCAACACTTATTGGGTCATTTTGAAGTGCAAAAAAAGTATGTTCACAAATATCAATAATATTTACTTATAAATTTGTAATGTATTATAATTTTATAATGTGTAAAATTTGTTTTATTTTTAGTGGTTAAATGAGTAGAAAGTGTGTACATTTAGGAAAATAAAATAAAATCAGGAAACCTTAATTAGAGCTTTATAAAAGAGTTGGAAAAAAACCTAGCCTCATTTTTTTTTTTTACATACAAAATAATGGGAGGAACTTACGTAAAGAATTAAGGGAAATAGGTGAAACAAGAAGAAAAAGAAGAAAAATAATGCTTAACACCGGTGAGTCTTCTTCATTTTTTTTGATTAATCAATTGATTAATGTTAGGGTTTAATACAAATATAAATCCTAAATATGAAAATTTTATTGTATTTTCGTAGGAATTAGATGAGTTGAAAGAGAAAACCTACAACTAGGTTTTTATTTAAATCCCGTAATAAATACAGCTTTGCGCAGTCTTAGTATTTTCATTGGATCAAGACCTTTAGAGGTCAGAATACCGTCAAATTAAATTCGTAGATTCATAACACAAGTAAGAAAAACATACCGTTTGTTTGGAGTTCATCCAACGGTTAGATCGTCCTCGAGGCAGAAACAAATGTCACTGATTGAATTTTAGAAATTCATGTATATAAAAGTTTTGGTAGAAATTAGTGAGTTTTCCTCCATTCTCTTTTCATATATTTTTGCTTGGAAATTTTTTTGTAAGTGATATGGATTTTTTTTTATACCTAATAAGCTTGAAAATTATATTTGGGATGAAGTGGAGTTTGAGAAATCAAGGTCGGAAACATTTTTCAATTTATGAGCTAAAACTTGTTTGTGTATTCTATCAGTTTTGATTCTGTGCAGTTTTTCTATGCTAGTTTTGATTGGGTTCTTTAGGGTGTACTATACCATGCTATATATCAAAATTTCCCTATTGAAGTCTAGTTTCTAAAGGATATTACGGTATCATAATTTGAATTTTGTGTGGAAAGATATACTTGTTTTAGTGACAAAAGATAAATCTGGACGAATGCTGACAGATGACCTGTTTTGTTTGTAAAATCTGTAATGTTACAAACATAATATAATCAGGGGGTATAGCCCTTAACGGTAGGCAATTTGGAGTTCTAATGTGAGAATTATGTACATTTGAGTGATGACTTGTCAAGTTGTCTAGTTAGGACAGCTTGTTCATTTCAGTATTGTTTGGAGGGTTATTTACCCAACTGTTTGGCAAATAAAACTAGGCTAGTTACAACTGAGTTGGGGGCTGTTTAAATTGATTAGGAAGTTGGAAGGCTTGGAGAGGGTTTGACTAGGTTCTGGTTGGGTAGTGAAACTGTAATTGAATGCTTCGAAGTGTGTGATTTGAATTGTTGTAGCAATCATCTTCCTCAACGCTTCCTTAGATGTGGAATGGGTAGTGGAGTTAAGGACTTCGATTGTTCTATGAATGAATTATTTTGTTTGATTTATTTCCATGGAGTGGTGATGTGCGTAGAAGAATGTCGAAGACTTGATGTTTGTTTTCTTCAAGTATACTAAATATGTAGGGATACAATACTTTTGGTTTAGGAAATATATAATGATTGTGTGTTGGTTCAGAATTGGTATTGTTGTCTTGTTAGCCCGTGACATCATGTAGAATGAATTGTGCAGTTTGGGTTGAATGTGTTATTACTCATGTCCAGATTGTCAACACTCTTTGTATATTGTCTGAATTTTTTTTCATTACATATACACGAATGGAGGCAATGACTACTAAAGATTATGGCACTAGTACTGATTGTGTAGTTTGGATTGTTATGCAAATTAACTTGCTAAAAAGTATCTTCGTATTTATTGGGTTTGATCCCTGTTGTGTTATGAAAAATTTATTTATGAAAAATGCTAGTTTTCCCAAAAGAATAGGTTAATATTGTGGTTGATTTATTTATGGTTGACAAAATGTCACCATAAAAGAGTTTTGAGTTTTAGTTGATTTTTTAATGCTCTTTTCCACAACTCCGAAAAAAATTGTGAAAAAAGAAAAAGAAATTATTTTAGTATACAAACTTGCTTGTATACGTGTGATATAATTTTGGGTATGCAGACTTGTTTGCATATCAGTGCACCGTTCCATGTGAGTTCGGTAGTACGTGTAGTATTTAGGAAATGCTTGCCATGGATCGAACTTCGGGTGAGATGACATGTTCCTCGATGTGGCACCCCACTTGAAACATGTACGCTCCGAGTGGTTTCGAAGGCAAGGGAGACACACTTGGGTGAGGTGTGCTCGGCACAAGGAGGATAGTGTGATTGTGGAAAAGAAGCGAGATTTTTGTGTATGTGCATAATTGCCTTAAAGGAAGAAACTAAATGCTCATTCGACCATTGAATGGGAACTATATGTCTTCCTAAAGGTAGAAAATGTGTTTTGTTGATATTTTAATAATAGTTTAATATGACTATGATTTGTATTGTTGTTTGAAAATAAATTGCATTAGTGAGGATTAATAACTCATAAATTTTATCCGTTTGTTTCTAACCGTTTCATGCAAGATGGTAAGTCTACTAACAATTTCTGCAGGTCAGACTTACCATATTCAACCTTCATTTTGTAAGTGTTGGTAAAATAAATTTATATTTTAAGCATGATAAAACTGATTAGTATGTAAAGTTTGTCTCGTTGAGGAACTACAAGACTTTGAATGTTATTTTCTTGTTTATGAAATTTTCATGTTAAATCATGTAAATTATTTTATTTTATAAGGATGGAGATTACTCATACCAGCTACCTCGTTGACCCAAGAAGCGTAAATTTACATGGGTCAACGAGTGACCCAGCTACCTCGATTTTATTCTGTTTGTGAGAATCACTGATCATCACCGATCATCATCATCATCAAAGATCAATCACTGATCAATCATTATCATCAGATCTCGTCATCATCGTTCGAATCACTTCAACCCCCAATTGTGACCGGCTTCTTGGACCTCGAAGACGGACTATTGATCTCAAACACCATCATCAATCTGATCATCGAAACACCATCAATATACCATCAAAACACCAATCTGAATACCATCATAACACCAATCTGATCATCGATTTCAAACACCATCAGAACACCAATCTGATCAACAAGAGATCATTATCCATCATCAACAGGAGATCATTATCCATCATCATCAACAGGAGATCATCAGATCCATCATCTCTATTTTCTTGATCAAGCAACTTCAGATCAATCTTATCAGATCAATCATCTCTCTTTTCTTGATCCAGTAATCGAACACCATCATCAATCCATCAATCTCCTCGCCTTGGTCGTCACCGATTATTAACAGAGTCGTGAAGAAGCAGAAGAAGACGTGAAGAAGCAAGAGCAAAGTAACAGAGAAAGGCCATGAAAAGGGTCGATTTTCTCTTTACAATTGCTATTTGCACCCCAAGATTTACTTAGCACCACCACAAATACAAAAAAAACCACCATGAACGACAATACAAGCAGTGGTTCAAACACCACCACCTCACCATATACCTAGGGTGGCTCTTGTTTCACAATCGCTTACTCCTACCAATTACAACATATGGAGTCGAGATTTGACCATGACTTTCGAAGCCCAAGTCCCAGAAGAAGAAGAAAAAGAAAGAATTTCTTCAAACTGATATAAAGCTCTGGGCTATATTTACACTATGAGTTTTACTCAACTCAACAAAGAACAAGAACAACCTCTCTCTCTGGCGCACGCGACAGCAGCACCCAGACAGATGTAGACCACGCGATCTTTCTCTCGTCCTCCCTGTCACAAGTTTGATCGCACATCAGATCATACGGTAGATAAGAAAAAGAAGAAGAAACGGAGGGAAAGGAAAACAAATTGAATCTATTTCACTCTACTATTCACACCCACCATCTTTGGTCACTACCAAAATCTGTGTTGACTCGAATTGAGCAACACCAAGACTCGAATTGAGTCATGATTTCTTCATACAAAAATCATCAATACCAAGACTCGAATTGAGTCGGGATTTCTTCATACAGGAATCACCAATACCAAGACTCGAATTGAATAACGATTTCTTCATACAGGAATCACTACCAAAATTTGTGTTGACTCAAATTAAACAATACCAAGACTCGAATTGAGTCACGATTTCTTCATACAAAAATCATCCAAAATCTGTGTTGACTCGAATTGAGAAATACCAAGACTCGAATTGAGTCATGATTTCTTCATACAGGAATCATCCAGAATCATACATGAACAAGAATCATCCACCAAATAGGGCTTCAAAGTTTCCTCCAAGTTGCACATTTCGTCTGCGTCTACATGTCCAGCTTGCGGGGGAGTGTTAAAGAATAGATGTCTACCTATGTTACGAAATAGAAAAGTGTTACAGAATAGAAGTCTACCTATGTTATAAAATAGGAAAATGTTACAGAATAGGTTAGGAAAGTCAGAATAGAATAGAAGTCTTAGGTTTCCTATCTCTACAAGGTTAGGTTAGAGTTAACTTTATAAGCTTGGATTCCATTTAATACAACAATAACAACAATCATATTACGATAATACAATTCTTTACTGGGGAAGCGGATGATCCTAATCCTATGTGGATATAAGGATTTTTTCGTTTTCTCGAAAATCGGGGTGTGACATTCAGTCTCTCATGCCATATGCAATTTTGCATGATTTTGGCTTGAGCATAACAACACGTTCAAAACGAAAGATAGGAATCACTACAGACTATGTGGGAGTCATTTTGAAGAATTTTTTCTTAATAGGGATGTGGTTTTACACACCTTCTTTGGTGCTGCTGGTGGTGTTGTGTGTGTGTATTGGGGGGTTGGTGAGTGCTACAACCAGAACTTAACCTAAAAAGCAGATATAAGCAATTAGAAATGATAAATCACAAATATAAAAAGTAACCTGCACATGACCAGTATCAGCCCATGATGCACATATGTGGGGATTTTGTGATACTGAACGAATACGATTTACACATCCTTTACGTGCCACCTTGAGGAGCTGTTTTGTTAAAAAAATAAAACAAGAAGAACATTAGAACATTCACTGGTAACAAAAACTATAATAACCCAAGTAAGTTATGAAGAACCCTGCCTGCAAAACTGGTGGTTGAGATGGATGTTCACCATCCTCATTTGCATCATTAATAATATCATCATCACTTTCCATATCAGAATGATTTCCATTTCCATCAGGCTTATTAGGCACAAAGTCACGCCTTTTCTGTGATATGTATGATACTTTAAATACTCCAATATAATTCAAACTTGCTTTCTCCGCCTGCAAGATTCACTCTTTCAGTTCAACTTATATCAATCAAATGTACTTCCAGTAAACTCAAAGCAACCAGAAACCGTGCTTCTCAACATAATAATAATAAATTTAAATCTAATCTTTTTATAATAAAAACAACTAATTTCACCCATTTCCAAGAAATCCAACTTTACATGTTGGTTCATCGAAACTTTATGTTGAAAGCTGAATTGTTCAACTTATATGAGAATTTTCTTCAGTTCTACATTCTCATGCTCATGTCTATCGCACATCCAATCCATGTTGCATTGAGATCATTTCATATTAAGCAGTAATAATAAGTATTACCTGAGTTCTTGCCACACGACACAATAGACCGCATGCTGAAAATCAACCCGAATAAAAATCCTCTACTTGATCGAGCAAAATATCAAAGCTGCACCGACATTAAACAAACCCTAAAAATCACCAATTTATTAATCACCAAGTTTTTGATACAAACCCAAAACAACTTTTTTGAAGAAAAGAGAAGAGCAGCTTAAACAAGGCCAGCCAATATGAAAGGAGTGAAGCGAATTGTAAGCGAATGTCGGTGTTAGAGATTAATCTAGACTAGTTCTAGAAGAGATGTGTTATTTGGTGTTCCAGTGTGTCTTTTAGTATTACTAAGTGTCTTTTGGTAATGGTCATGTGAGTCCTATTTAAACCCATGTATTATTTGGTTTCAAGCAATGTGAATAAAGTGAGTTCTCTACACATCAGAGTTCTAGTTTTTATCAAGAGATTACACTCTATCTTGTTTTCCTTATCTTTGTTTTTTCATTCACATAGTTGGTTAAATCCCAACAAATTGGTATCAAAGCCTAGTCGAGAAAACCATGGCGTTCAACAACAACAATTTCGTCCAACCTCCACTTCCTTTTCTTACCAGTAAAAACTACAATCATTGGAGAATGAAGATGATGGCCCTATTTGGTTCACAAGACCTATTGGAGATCGTAGAGATTGGTTTCCAAGAGCCCGAAGATGAAACAAATGCACAAGACTTGGCCGAGTTGAAGTCTAACCGCAAGAAAGACTACAAAACCAAGTATTTCATTATGCAAACAGTAGATGAAGCTATTCTGGACAGAATTTCAGTAGCCACAACGGCTAAACAAGCTTGGGATATTCTTTATTCTTCATACAAAGGAGATGACAAAGTCAAGATGGCGCGTCTACAAACTCTTCGAGGGGAGTTTGATACACTAAGAATGAAGGAGTCCGAGACTATTGAAGAATACTTCAATCGGGTTATCTCAATTGTCAACCAATTGAGATTGAATGGTGAGAATCTAGAAGACCAAAGAATTGTCGAAAAGATCCTTCGGAGCTTGACTCGAAAATTTGAGTCTAGTGTTGTTGCTATTGAAGAATCCAAGGATTTATCTTCTTTGTCGGTGGAGAGTTTATTGGGATCACTACAATCCCATGAACTACGAATGAAGCAATATGATTCTAGTTCTATTGAACAAACCTTTCAAACGCAAGTCTCCTTCAGAGATTCCTCTAAAGATGGCTTGAGAGGAAGAGGTCGTGGAAGAGCCACTTCTCGTGGTAGAGGAAGAGGCTATGGTGGACAAGAGAAATCTCATGATGGCGAGTCTTCATTTTATCAAGGAAGAGGGAGAGGAAGATCTTCCTTATCAAATATTCAATGCCATCGTTGTCATATGTATGGCCATGTCAAGAGATATTGTAGAAAGAGGATGGAGGAAGACAACAAAGAATCCAATTTTATGCATGAGGAGGAAGAAGACAATCTTTTCCTTACATGCAATGTTCATGGAGCTTCCTTAGAAGATGTGTGGTTCGTGGATAGTGGTTGTAGCAACCACATGACCGGGAACAAGAAGGCCTTTGTGGAGATAAATGAGACATTTCAAAGTGAAGTTAGAACCGGAGATGACAACAAGCTTCAAGTCAAAGGAAGGGGTGATATTCTTGTCCAAACCAAGCAAGGAGTAAAGCGGCTCTCAAATATATTTTATGTTCCAGGCCTTAAGCACAATCTCTTAAGTGTTGGGCAACTTCTTTTGAAGGGGTATGAAGTAAATTTCAAGGGAGCTTTGTGTGAGGTCAAAGATAAGAATGATGTTATTATTGGAAATGTGGGAATGACCAAAAGCAAAATGTTTCCTTTATCTTTCCAAAGTAACATTAATTCTTGTTTCTATTCTATTCAAGACAAGTCTTGGCTATGGCATTATCGATATGGTCACTTGAGTTTTAAAACTCTATCTCTTATGGGCAAGAAGAATCTTGTGGAGGGCTTGCCTACAATTCAACTTCAAGATAAAGTATGTGAAGGATGTGTCTTGGGGAAGCATAGTAGGAATTCTTTTCCTAGTGGGAAGGCATGGAGAGCGTCAAAGCCACTTGAGCTTGTGCACACCGATCTTTGTGGGGCAATGCATACTACTTCAATTGGTGGTAACCGTTATTTTGTTACCTTCATTGATGACTATAGTAGGAAGACTTGGATATACTTTCTAAAACAAAAATCGGAAGTATATGGTTGTTTCAAAAATTTCAAGGCTTTTGTTGAAAAGCAAAGTGGTTTCCTATTGAAAACTCTTCGCTCGGATCAAGGGGGCGAATATATTGATCATGGGCTTCGAGATTTCTTAAAAGATCATGGTATTCGACATCAATTTTCAGTCCGTGGTACCCCACAACAAAATGGAGTAGCCGAAAGAAAAAATCGCACAATTATGGAGTTGGCTAGAAGTATGTTGAAGGCCAAGGACTTGCCAAATTCCTTTTGGGCGGAAGCGATAACACGTGTTGTTTATCTGTTGAATCGTTCCTCTTCTAAAAGTGTGCAAGACAAGACGCCACAAGAAGCTTGGAGCGGACACAAACCAAGTGTTGATCACTTGAGAATTTTCGGAAGCATTGCCTATTCACATGTACCGGATGAAAGAAGAAAGAAGCTAGATGACAAGTCTGAGAAATGCATTTTTGTTGGATATAGTGAATGTTCCAAGGCATACAAGTTGTACAATCCCATCACCAAGAAACTCATTATAAGCCGTGATGTGAAGTTCAATGAAGGAGAATCTTGGAATTGGATAGAAAATGCAACCAAAGAAAATTCAAGTTGCATAGAAATCGAAGAAGAAATTGAAGTTCCAATTGAAGAAAACGAAGAGGTTGGTGTTCCACCTTCTTCTCCCAATTCTACTTCATCACCCTCTTCATCTTCAAGTTCAAGTTCAACTTCAAGTTCCCCTTCGAAAAAGACAAGGAGTATCCAAGATCTTTATGAACAAACAAGTAGCAATTTGGATGATGATTTGGTTAATTTTGCTTTGTTTGTTGATGCCGATCCAATTAAGTTTGAAGAGGCTTCTAAAGATGAGAAGTGGAAGCGTGCAATGGATAATGAAATTGACGCTATTAAAAGAAACAAGACTTGGGAACTTGTTGATATCCCAAATGACAAGAAACCTCTTGATGTGAAGTGGGTTTACAAAACAAAATTGAACTCAAAAGGCAAAGTTGATAAGCACAAAGCACGCTTGGTGGTGAAAGGCTACAAACAAAAGTATGGTGTTGATTTCCAAGAAGTATTTGCACCCGTGGCTCGCCTTGAAACAATTCGAACAGTACTTGCATTGGCAGCTCAAAGAGAATGGAAAGTCTATCAAATGGATGTCAAATCGGCATTCTTGAATGGCTTTCTTGAGGAGGAAGTTTATATAACTCAACCACCTGGTTATGTGAATATTGGAGAAGAAAAGAAAGTATGTCATTTAAAAAAAGCCTTATATGGGATTAAACAAGCACCAAGGGCATGGTATAGTCGTATTGATGGCTATTTTTTGAAGAATGGTTTTAAAAGATGTCCATTTGAACATACTCTATACACCAAGGAAGGATCTCATGGTGAGTTTTTGATAGTATGCTTATATGTTGATGATTTAATATTCACTGGAAGTTGTTCAAGTATGAATGAAGATTTCAAGAAAGCTATGATGAATGAGTTCGAAATGACCGACATGGGACTACTCCATTATTTCTTGGGCATTGAAGTTAAACAACAAAGAGATGGGATCATCATCACTCAACAGAAGTATGCAAAAGATTTATTAAGAAAGTTTAGAATGGAGGGCACACTACCAATTAGCACACCTATGGAGGCTGGTTTGAAGCTAAGCAAATGTGAAGACAATAGGCATGTTGATGGAACTCTTTATAGAAGTCTTGTTGGTAGTCTTATGTACTTGACTTCCACTAGACCCGATCTTATGTTTGCGGTGAGTATGCTTAGTAGATTCATGGAATCTCCTAGGCAAAATCATTGGGAAGCTGGAAAAAGAGTCTTAAGGTATGTGAGTGGAACAATTCATGAAGGCATTCAATTCACGAAAGTTGAAGAACCAAGTTTGGTAGGTTATTGTGATAGTGATTGGGGGAGGAAGTGTTGATGATAGTAAAAGCACTTCCGGATATGTTTTTAATATTGGTTCCGGCGCAATCTCATGGGCATCTAAAAAGCAAGCTATTGTGACTCTCTCTACAACCGAGTCCGAATATGTCTCACTGGCTTTTGCATCTTGTCAAGCACTTTGGTTGATTTGGGTTTTGAGTGAACTCAAGCATGGACCTGTTAGTTCTCCTACACTGTTTTGTGATAACAGTTCAGCTATTTCACTTACAAAGAATCCGGTTTTTCATGGCAAAAGCAAGCATATAAGGATCAAATATCATTTCATTCGAGACTTGGTTAAGGAGGGACATATCAGTGTGAAATTTTGCAGATCTCAAGATCAAGTTGCCGATATTTTCACTAAAGCTTTGAAGACCGACACATTCAACAAGTTGAAGAAGAAGCTTGGAATGGTGATAGTCTAGCTTAAGGAGGGATGTTAGAGATTAATCTAGACTAGTTCTAGAAGAGATGTGTCTTTTGGTGTTCCAGTGTGTCTTTTAGTATTACTAAGTGTCTTTTGGTAATGGTCATGTGAGTCCTATTTAAACCCATGTATTATTTGGTTTCAAGCAATGTGAATAAAGTGAGTTCTCTACACATCAGAGTTCGATGGGTCACACCGAAGCTATTTTCCTTCTTCAATTCATAGGAGGCGTAGAAGGTAACGAAGAGGAACCCAGACCTTCGAAGATTAAATGGACAATTCCGGAATCAAAATACCAAAGTTTGTATTGAGAAATACACATAGGAAAAAAGGAATGACCATGTTATTCTTTCTTGTGGTCTTTTTTCATGCTTCTTGATGATACAATAAAATGAACCTATTATCACGGTTGTACACATGGCATAGAGACTCATCACGAGGACGTAGCATCTAGCCTATTGGACCTCGAAGACGGACTATAAGATGCCAGACCTTTATTACTTATCAAAAAATGATTTACAAACCAAACGGGGGTACGTTACGACTTTACCCGTATTAAAAACCTAGCCTACAAAAAACTGGAAAATAACATATCCAAAAACATTCTTGCATACTAAAAATCTTCTGCCTACTAAAACAGGGCATGCAACATCCCTCCTACAGCTCCCATGAACGCACAATATCAAAAAGCCGCAACTGGCAGCACCTCCAATCAATTTCGAAAATCCCTTGCAGCATATTACACCAAAGCAACTCAAAACTGTTTCAAAGTCCCAATGTTCCAGCCACTGTATTATCACAACAATTCCATTTCCAATTCAACTCTGCCGTAGTCAGGTCCAAACAAATTCGTCCCGAGACTGATTCTCGCAACATGAAAACCATAAACCGCACCCAGTCTATAGTGTCTCCTGTTTCCAGCCAATCCAGCTTCACCATATCAATCCACCATCCAGTGAAAGAATACAATAGCATCACTGCAATGTGTATTGCAGCTCTAATACAAAATGTTCCATCTAAGTGCATTGAATTACTGTGAGCTTTTAGTACACAAAAACTCAATACACATAGCCCCCACAATGTGTAATGGATTATTGAGAGCTTCCTTGCCCATACCAAAGTCTAGAGATTTCATTAAAACAGAGTTTATAATCCTTTATTTTTCCTAGATAATTTTGCACCATTTCATCACAAAAACTACAATCCACTCGCTGATATCAAACTGCAAATGACACAGTAAAATAGAAAACACCATCTATTCGAAACTCACAGACTCCTACTTGTTCCTCGACGCCCAATCTCAAAATTTTTGATGGATCCAAATACAAAAATTCCATTAACATAATCATTTAGAACCCGGAAGCCTCAAATATGTCGTCTTATTCTTATCACGAATAATTAGGGACTTTATCCTCTTAGGAAGCGAGTCCCAAGAATAAGTTTGAGACATATGCTCTACTTGCGCCAATCTAGCCAGAGCGTCTGCCATAGAGTTAGTCTCCCTGAACACATGGATACAATGCCACACCAATACCTTAATCATCTCTCAGATTTCCCTCCACCAATTGCTAAGAAACCAAGGTATACTCGCTTCTTGGAGAAGCCATTGTTTAACCAGCATAAAATCCGTTTGAATCATTCAATTTTGGACTCCCTGATCTTTACAAAATCTCAAGCCTTCAAGCAAGGCCCTAGTTTCTACTGAATTATTTGAACCTGCACCAAAATAACATTGTATGGCTGCCACAAAGTTACCCTCTTCATTTCTGATCACAAAACCTCCAGAAGTATTATTTGCCATACAAGATCCATCTACGTTTAGCACATACCATCCTGTAGGAGGGAAAACCCAATAAATCACCCGGGGAGGAAGCATATCTACTTACTTTTCCTGTATATCCAATCTACGGAGCAAATCACCATTGGCTTCCTTTGTTTTCGAAATAAATTTTTTTGCCACACATTTAATCCAGTAGTAAACTTTAATAATCACATAACATGCCGAACACTCCTTTCCTTCATAAAGTTTCATGTTTCTCTGGATCCAAATTTCCCATATAATAAAAAGAGGAGTGAGATGAAAGAGGGTACCTGATAAAGATAATTTCTTCGCCTTCCTAAACCATGCCTTTAGCATGGTATAAACTTCAACCGGTCTATGTACGTGTATATCAAACACCAAATCAAAATGGCTCCACACTCTTCTTACTAGTTCACCCTCTAAGAAAAGATGTTTGATAGTTTCCTCCCCAGATTGAGTACAACACCTACATTTAGAAGCAAGTTGGAAACCAATTCTTCTAAGTTCTCCATCTATGGGTAGAGCCCTTTTAATAATCTTCTATGTAAAAATGGAAATCTTAGAAGGCAGTAAAGGATGCCAAATCCATTTCCAAAATTCATTTTGTAACCAACCCTCTTCTACATAAAATTTTACATACCAAGCTAATAGAAAACATACCATCATTATTTGGTATCCAAATTCTAGTATCTCGTTCACCTTCATCACCTTTAAGAATTGTCTTGTATAAATCTTGCACTTTTCTTTGCATTAAAGGGGCTAACATTCTGAAGTTCTCCCTGTGCATTTGCCTTAGGGAAGGCCAAATGTCATTTGTTTTTGCCTCCCCATTTCGAGTAAAGATTTCATCCTTAGCCCAATGTTCTTCAAAGAAACTGACGGTTCCTCTAGTGATCCTCCAAGTGGAATTTTCAATAATAAATTTTTTTATGTACCATCAACTCTTTTATAAACGGTGAAGCCACATCTTTAATCTCTTGTTTTCTGAAGGGAACCCCTGCCTTCAAATATTTATTCTTCAAGAAATTTGCCCATAAGGAGTTGGCGTTTATCAGATTCCAGAGGGACTTAATGCGAAAATCTTTTATAGTATCATCCAAACTTCGAACATTTAACCCACCTTCTTATTTAGGAACACTGATTTTATTCCATGAAATCCATTTCCGCTTATGTCTCCTTTCATGACGTCCCTAAAAGAAATCCGCAATCAATTTCTGAACAGTTTGCATAACCCTCACAGGAACAAATGTAGTTGCTATGGTGTAAATTGGCATTGACAGTAAAACATGTTTGATCAATGTCAATCTACCCCCTGGAGACAAAAGTCTGGTTTTCCAACCTTGAATTCTATGTTGGATTTTATTTACCAAAGCTTCAAAATATGAAATTCTGCATCTGCCTTGATAAATGGGTACTCCTAGGTATGTGAATGGGGACTGCTTGTAAAAGAAACTTGTTCATAATTTGATCAAAATTATTTTTTCTACACGGACTTTCTCATCAATCATGAAAATACTTTTCGCAATATTGATTTTCTCTCCTGATGCCCGACAATATTTTTCTATGAACTTCATGCATCTTTCAATGGATTTTTTCCTTCCATTCAAGAAAATCAATGAGTCATCAGCATATAAAAGGTGGGTAATCGGAGTGGCCGCCATGGGGGTGTGATAGTAACCAATTTTCCCTTTATGAAAAGCCCGTGAAATCCCTCTGCTTAACACTTCTGCCGCAATAACAAAGAGGAGAGGGGATAGAGGGTCGCCTTGCCTAAGGCCCCTTGATGATTTGAAATACCCGTCATACCTGCCTTGCATCAACACTGAGAATCCGCACTGTGTAGCGCAATTTGATATCAAGTTACACATACTATTATTGAAACCAAATTTGCGCAGCACCGCCAAGAGATATCCCCATTCAATTCTATCATACGTCTTTTCTATATCCAACTTGAAAATAACATTATTTCCAATTACCTTTTTTCCAATCTCTCTCATAAGTTCTTGACTCTCATAAGTCCTTGTGCCAACCCAATGTTTTCTGAGATGAGTCTCCCTTGCACAAAAGCCCCCTGCTCTAAAGAGATAATAGTTGGGAGAATATTGGCCAATCTAATACATAGAATTTTGTAGACCTCGTTACAAAGACTAATAGGCCTGAAATCAGAGTAAGAAATCGGCTCTTCAATTTTAGGAATAAGCGACAAAAAATTGGAAGAGAAAGTACCTGGCATAGCTTGGCAATCAAAAAATTCCTTCGCAACTTTCCAAATGTCCTGACCAATAATATCCCAACAACTCTGAAAGAAACCAGCTGTGAATCCGTCCGGACCTGGGGCATAATCATGGGAAATGCTGAAAACTATTTTTCTGACTTACTTTAAGTCTGGCATCTTCATGAGTAGCTCGCAATCCTCCTCTCGGATCAATTTCAAAATGCAATCCATGAGTTCTAGATCCTCTTGGTACCCTCCTGATGAGAGCAATGATCCAAAAAAATTATTAGCTTCCAAAATAATACTTTTTGGATTAGTGATTAAATTCCTCTCTGTGTCAAGGATTTTAGTAATCGCTCTTCTTTTTTGTTTGGCTTTGACTAAAACAAAGAAAAATTTTGTACATGCATCTCCTTCTTTGAATTCCTTTTCACCTGATTTTTGTTTCCAGTAAATTTCTTCTCTCACCAAAGCCATTTTGAGTTCAGCCTGACATCTATTCAAATTGACCATGTCATTTGAATCCCATCCCTGCATTAAACTGAATTCCAATTGTTCAATGTCATCCTCAAACCTTCTAATAATACTGAATATATTGCCAAAAGTTGCTTTATTCCATATTTTCAGTGCTCCCCTAAGACACTTAAGTTTGAAGGCCACCTTATACATAGCCCCAATTCCTTCTGCATGTGTGTTCCAATTTCTGTCTACAAAGCCCAGAAATTCCTCATGAGTTAGCCACATACTTTGAAATCTGAAAGGGGACATACTTGCCCTCTGAGTCAACGACAAAAAAAGCAACAAAGGGGCGTGATCAGAGCATGCTCTGAGGAGGTGATCAACCCTAGTGTACTGCATTAGTGTAATCCAATATGCATTCCCCAGGAAACGATCCAATCTAGCCCAGGTTCTGTCATCTCCTCTTTGGTTATTACACCATGTATTTTTCGGTCCTTCAAATCCACAGTCTGTAAGACCACAACTCGAAATACACCTTGAAAATTCTGACATCGCCAAATGATTAGGAGGACGTCCACCTAATTTTTCTCCACCTTCAACAATGACATTGAAGTCACCACCAATGATCCAGGGTTCCGTCATACCCATAGCAATGTGCTCCATGTCCTCCCATAAACTGTGTCTCTCCTGTACTGTAGATTTTGAATATACAAATGAAATGTAAAAAGCGGTATTGGAAAAAAGGATAGAAACCTTACAATGAATAAATTGGTTTGTGCGAAACAAAACGTCCACTTATAAGTTATTATCCCAGAGGAGCCATATTTTTCCGCCAATATCATCATTCATTGCAAAACAAGACAGACTCACCTTGCCTGCAATCTCCATGTGCCTAGAGACTTGAATCACAGGTTCCGCAATGGCTAGTAACTTTACATTGTTTTTTTTAACCAAATTTTAGTCTGCATCGGGTAGCCCGGTTACCAACTCCCCATGCATTCCAAAACATGATATTATCTATCATTATTGAAAGATGCATTTGCATCAGACTCATTATCCGACAATGCTTCGCTGCCCGGCCTGGTGCTCCCTGCCTGAACCTAGCTATTTTGTTCATTTGTAGCTTCTCCTAATTCTTTATCGTTGTCGAAAGTCACTTTCTTTGAGAGCTTGTTTCCATCTAACTGCTGCTGATCCTGGGAGTTTTTACCTTGTTTATTGGCTGAATCTATACCCTGCAGTCCACTAATTTCCAGCACGTTACCCCTAGGTTCCTGCGAGACTGGTTTTTGATTGTTCCCTGAATCAATGTCGATCAAATTGTCCCCTGTTCTGTGAATCAAACCTGCCCTGTTCGGACCCTCTGATTTAGCTATGAATGCTTCCTGTAATGTATGTTGATCCCCTGTTTCAGCAGGATTCATTTTGAATTTAGTGCTTTCTGAGCTGCTATCTCCCACGAAAGGAACAATCCACAACGGAGCAACACTAGCGGTTCCTTCGTCAGCTTTTGCTTCGTCACAATTCTTGTTATTCATGGCCATTTCAGCTTCACTAATGGTTTATCCGCCCCCCATTAGAATGTCTTGGGTATTTTCAACTTGTTGAAAACCTTCACCTTGTTGTTTTTGTTCGCCCTCTTATGACCTTCTTGATTTTTTCTTTTTTCTTCGTTGTCTTCACCAAACTCTTCCGAATTTTCATCCGCTAGTGCTTCAAATTTGTTAGCCAAACTAACTTTGTCGAATTCCCTGCCCCATGCCTTTTCTTTTCTTTCTTCTTCTTGTTCACTTAGATCTCGATTCCTTGAGAATCTTTTGCTCCACTAGTCCCTATTTTCTCATTTGTTTCCATCGATTTTTTGGTAACCGGAACATACATTTGCTTTTTCACATTTTGTCCTTGCTTCTCCCCGACTTGGTTTTGCTTTTGTTTGGTCTTTTCTAAAGGCTTGCCTTCCTTTTGATTTTATCCATCAATATTAGATCGTTCCTTCTTCTTTCCAACCAGTTTTCTACAATAGTCCTTCTCATGGCCAATTAGCGAACAATGGTCGCAATATTTGAATCTTGGATATTCAAGTTTCTGCCAGTATCCGCCATATTTTGGACTCTCAAGCCAAATCTTTTGTGGAAGTGGTTTAGTTATATCCATCTCGACGCACATTTGTGCAACCTTTGGACGAGCAAAGTACCTTGTACCATCGTCAATCCGAAGGAAACTACCAAAAGAATCCCCAATTGCCTTCATGATTGCTGGAAGAAAAAAAAGGAAGATTAGGGAATTCAATCCATATTGGAGCCAACTCTGGATCCGCCCGAAGGCTAAAACCTGGATGCCAACGAAATTTTTTATATCTAACTCTTCGAATCGTAAATGAATCCTTTGAAAGCACTTTTTTAACTTCATATTTCGATTGTAAATAAACCACTACATGCCTAGGATCTATAAGACCCATAATGAACTCATCGGATATTCCCCAAGATCTATGAATGGAATCCCTTATTGAATCAAGCGAAGGCCTGAAACTTGAAAACTTCAAAACCACAATGTGATTAGATACATGAGACTCTCCCCTTGATACATCCGAATCAGATAACAGTAAGGCAGGGCTTCCTTCTTTTCGAAAAGTCGTAAAATTCGTCGACTTATCATCTAGATCGTCCTTCATCGCCTTCCTTAAGACCTACGCAAAGGTGCGCTTGGATGATCCATCGTCCTCCCTGCCAGCCGTAGAGGAAGCCCCCTTGGCTAGCTGTGTCGCCTCCATGAAACCTAGCCGCCTCTCCAAACTGACGCTGCAGATTCTCTCCAAAGATCTTGGGACGACTATGATTAATTCTTTCAATCCAGGAAAATATTTCCCAGTTTTCCCTTCAAAATCGCCTCTCCTATGTATGTGTCCAAACATCTCTAGCCTATTGGGTCAGTTCATAAAGCTCATGAAGAATAAAACCAATTACAGAGGCCCAGACAAGGCCCGCCAATGAGGAGAAGTAAATGGGGCTCGAATCCAGGCCCGACACGAGTTCTCTCATAAAAAAGATGAACGTTGCACAAAAAAAGAGTCGTGGATGGAGTTACGCCTCCACAGATGTATCTCCATTAAGGAGAAAACTGTTACGAGAAACATCTCCTTCCGTTGCGCTTCACATGCTTCAGTCACGCAGAGAGTTAACTGTGACCATTATAAAAGGTAAATGGAACATTCAACAAAGGTATGCAACTTTAACTGAGTTTTGTCCAGATTTACTTCATTCTTCCAACAGAGTTACTGATTGAAGCATCGAAGTGCCTTCGGCCACCAAAAAGGTCGTCATTGGCAGTCTAATGGTTGTTTTGTAGGTCAAACTCATAGGAGGATGATTTTTGGACACATCATTTTGGCGCCATCAGTGGGGAACGACGAGTTTCCTATCTCAAAACAAAATACACAGTGACAAAACTCACCGTAACCCAATAAAAGATCAACAAGTGATCAGAGCAAATGATGCAGTCTGCAGATTCTTAACCCAATGACGATCATGACAACTCTCCTACTGACAACAATGCATTATTGACAGCTCGTGAAGAAGAAGCAGCCCGAATCATCGAACCAATAGCACCCGAGAATGCAGATCCGTAGCACGCAGTAGCCCAGACAACCCAAACATCCGACAGCGCTGCCACGGACCCTCGGTGGATTTGCTTATGACCCAAATGAACTACATGACAAAAATGGTGGAAAAAATCACTCGGGAGCGCATTCAACCAACTGACCTTGTTCGGGCACCGCCCCAACAAAATTTTGCTGACCGAACTCAAGGAAGTGACGAACCCTAGTAGAACCCCAACAGGGAAACTTCAAGGGCAACGAGCTCCCCCAAGACAAAAGCCCACAATGCAGTGAAACGTTTGCTGAAATCCCATTTAGAATTGGAGTCACATATCCCAACATATTGTACGAGTTAACCAAGCTGCCATTCTCCGACGCACACATGAAAAAAGTTTACTCCGCCAAAGTTTGAAGTGTACGATACCACCGACCCAACAGATCACCCAAGACATTTTCACCATATGATGGCCATAAAGGAAATCACGAAGTCGATCCTATGCAGAACATTCCCAACTAGCCTATGCTAAAATCCCATTTAGAATTGGAGTCACAGATCCCAACATATTGTACGAGTTAGCCAAGCCGCTATTCTCCGACACACACATGAAAAAAGTTTACTCCGCCAAAGTTTGAAGTGTACGATACCACCGACCCAACAGATCACCCAAGACATTTTCACCATATGATGGCCGTAAAGGAAATCACATAGTCGATCCTATGCAGAACATTCCCAACCAGCCTCACTTTCACAGCGATGAATTGGTTCAATAGCCTACCACCAAGGTTGATAGACTCCTTCCAGGCTTTAGCCATCGCTTTTATTACTAGATTCATTGGGAGCCAGCAAATGAGGAAAATACCCCACTACCTCCTGCACATCAGATAAAAGCCCGAAGAAATAATATGGGAATATGTCACTCGCTTCACCAACGAATTGACAATGATTGATGGATGTAGCGACAACACAACCATTGTAACTTTTGTCGCTGAACTGAAGAGATGCCCTTAACTTGGAGCCTCCAAAAGGCATGGTGGTCCTGCTGAAAATAACACAGAAACACATCTCCCTTGAAGAGATGAAAAATGAGAGGAGGAAGAATGAGCAGGAAAGGGAGAACCATTCGAGGAAACGGGAAAGGAAAGAAAAATGAAGGCGAGATGATGGATCATGGGAGGATAACAGTCATTCAAAAAAACATCGAAACGACGAATGAACCGAGTCCAACCAGTAGGAATCCAGAAAATCGCAATCGGCACGACCTAATCATGAACGAATGACCAGTGTGATGAAAAAGGAGTACAAACCATACACAACCCTAAAGACAAGCCAGACCAACATCTTGAAACACATGGCGAATTGGGAGAACATCAATTGGCCACCCAGGATGAGAGGAGACCCAGAAGGACGAGACAAAAGTAGGTACTGCTCTTTTCACAAGGATCGCGGACATGGTACCGAGGATTGCTACAAGTTGAAAAAGGAAATTGAGCATTGGGTCCAAAGAGGACGACAGGATGAATTCATCAGAATACCAGACAAGCAATTCAAATGAAAAGAAAAAGCAGATATTGCTGCCATAGGATCAAAATAATGATCCAGGGAATTGATATATGCTCAAAACTACAACCACCCCAGCATAGAAGCATTCGTCACTCGAGCAGATCTATATCGAAGCGGAAAGGTCAATGCCCTGAAGACGGCTGCACTGATCGGCTCGAGGACTCTACAAGCGGATACAAACCCAACCAAAGTTACTTACAAAGGAATTAGCAACGACAAACTCTATCTAGCCTCAGTAAGCAATACCAAATGGGGAGCAATAACGAGCCAAGCCAAGGAGGTCATAAATTAAACAAGAAGGAACATGCATGAAACACCAACACGAGGATAAACAACAATCACGCAATGTAACAAAACTGCTCCAAAAAAATGACTGCTAGAAATGGTCAAGACATCCAAACAGGAGAATCAATAAAGTTTCAATTTTGGAATCAATATCCCATGAAGACGAACAACTTCAAAGCAAAGCTATGTGAAACAATCGACGTATAAATCCAAAAAGAATCATGATGCAAGTCGGATATATACAATAAACTTCTGGTCTGATCAACCAAAAAGGTAAAGGTCGGACGAATGAGTCAACTTAACATAAAAACTTTGAGGCGATTGTAACATCAAGTTAACGAAGTAAAAGTTGGACAAACGAGTCAACTAAGTAAAACAACTTCGAGTTGACTAGAACGTCGAACCAACGAAGCAAAAGTGGACGAACGAGTCAACTTAACGTAAAAACTTTGAGTCGATTGAAACATCAAGTTAACTAAATAAAAGTTGGACGAACGAGTCAACTAAGTAACGACTTCGAGTCGACTAGAGCGTCGAACCAACGATGCCAAAGTGGATGAATGAGTCAACTAAGTAAAACGACTTCGATTCGATTGAAACGTTGAGTTAACAAAGTAAATGTTGGACGAATGAGTCAACTTAACATAAAAACTTTGAATCGACTAAGACGTCAAATTAACGAAGTAAAAGTTGGACGAATGATTCAAATAAGTAAAACGACTTCGAGTCAACTAGAGCATTGAACCAACAAAGCCAATGTGGACGAATGAGTCAACTTAACGAAAAAATTGAGTGGATTGAAATATCGAGGTAACAAAGTAAAAGTTGGACGAATGAGTCAACTAAGTAAAACGACTTCGAGTCGACTGAAACGTCGAGTTAACGAAGTAAATGTTGGACGAATGAGTGAACTTAACATAAAAATTTTGAGTCGACTAAGGCGTCGAGTTAACGAAGTAAAAGTTAGACAAACAAGTCAACTAAGTAAAACGACTTCGGGTCGACTAGAGCATCGAATCAATGAAGCCACAGTGGACCAATGAGTCAACTTAACGTAAAAACTTCGAGTCAATTGAAACGTCGAGTTAACGAAGTAAAGGTTGAACACCTGAATCAACAAAAACTTCGAGTCGACTAAAACATCGGGTTAACGAAGTAGAAGCTGAACGAACCAAGTAAAAAAAACTACTTCGAACTGACTAAAACGTCGAATTAGCGAAGAAAAGGTTGAGCGAATGATTCAATGAAGTAGAGGCAACTTCGAGACAACCGAATCAACAAACCAACTCGAAGGATACAAACTTCATTTTTTATCAGACGAATAGGGCAAACAACGGAGGAACAAGTCAGCACAACCCAAGAAAACCTTGGATTAATTAACATACTAGATCAACAAAGTAGAAGACAAGCAAACAAAATAGTTTCACAAAAGCTCCGATATGTCAAACATAAGGTTGAGACATACGTACTGAAGTATATAAAAAATCAAATCAACAAATGACTGCTAAGGATATAACTGTCACTACACCACAAATCCTCATTTACAACCATTATTTATACTTATGTTGTGAAAAGTCAAGTTTTAATGAAATTAAAATTTGAAAAAGCTATGGAAGATGTAGCGGGAGATTGAAAAAATAAAATCGCTTCATTTGACTTTAAATTTTTCAAAAACCGCTCGCTTACTTAAAACCAAAAGGCAAAAGCGCTCTCTCCCTCTGTTGCCCCAATTTTTTTCACTTGGTGAAGGAGAAGGGGAGGGAGAGAGATATAGAGGGCAAGACAAAGATCATGATTAGGGAGTCGAGAAACGGAGAGAGACCAAGAGAAAGACAACGTAGGGGAAGAAGAAGAACTTGACCGACAAGTTCCAAGTCGATTGACAGAGATTGTTGTCAATCTCTCCAACGGAGGGAAGAGGGAAGAACAAAGAAGGAGAAGAAGAAGAAAAAGAAGAAGAAGAAGAAGAAGAAGAAGAAAATGGAAGAAGAGAGTTTTACTGTGATATTGTGATACGATGTTGTTTTGATTGAAAAGTTTTCTCTCAAATTAGTAGTTGAAGTTTCAAATTAAGAGTTGAATTCTATTAGGAATAAGCTATTACGTGTTTTTTTTTTGGATTAAAAAGTTTGTTTTCATTGCTAAATTAGGATTAGAAAGCTTCTTTTCTTGTTAAATTAGGCATTGGTTTAGGCTATAAGTAGTCCTTGTAAGATAGTTTTGAGAATATCAGAAAATTTCTTTCTTCTATTCCTTCTTATTCTCTATATTTCTCTCTAATTTTCTTCCATTTTGTTCAATTCTTTTGCTCTTATTTCAATATTAAGAACCCTTTTCAACAGGTCTTAACATTGGTATTAGAGCTCCTTGAATCCAACCCAAACATACAATGGTTCAAGCACAAGATATTGCTCAGGAGGCTCACGATGAAATCACGGCTTTGAAGCAAGAGTTAACAGTCAAAGAAACCGCTTGGTATTATTTCCAATCTGCTTTGAAGAAATCCATGGATAATTGCAAGCTTCTCAAGCACGTACCGAAAGCAAATTTGAGGAAATGCACAATTCGATGACTTAGTTGCAGGATCAAGTTCTCTTCATGGTCACCGTTCTCCAACAACGGGCCTCAACCAACACCGCCACACTAGCCGTCTTGCCTACACCACAAACACCTCATCACCAATTTACTCAACCTGGACAATCGATTCCTCAACCCTGGAAAACTCGTTATACTCGTATTGATTTTCCTCGCTTCCATAGTGATGATCCGTTGAGTTGGTCCTACCAGGCTGAATTATTTTTTGCTTTTAATCAGACCCCACCCCACGAAAAAATTTCCTTGGCTTCTTTTCATCTTGAAAAATAGGTTGTGCAATGGTTCCGATGGATGGGAGAGGTTGTTAAATCTTGGACTTGGGAGGAATTTCGTACGGCGATTTATATTCATTTTGGATATGCTAACTATACGCGACCCGGTGAGTTGTTGGATCGGTTACAACAAAAGGGAACTGTGCAAGAATACTTGGAGGAATTTGAACGGCTTTCTAATCTCACTGTTGCTATTCCGGAGCCTTTTATGGTGGATTGCTTTGTTGGTGGGCTAAATGATGACATCTGTGGTGATGTAAAGCTTTTCAATCCTACTTCACTTTCTACTGCCATTGGATTGGCTCGTCGGGTTGAAGAAAAGCTATCACTATTACGTAGACAACTACGTGTTCCAAATGGTCGATTTTTACCTATGTCTGCCTCTTCTCCACTTGCTTCATCATCGGGCTCCAAACCTTCGTCCATTCTGATTCGTCACCTATCTCCAGCTGAGATGGCTGATCGCCGCAGCAAAAACCTTTGTTTCAATTGTGATGAGCAATTTCACCGTGGCCATCAATGCAAAAATAAACAATTATTCCTAATGGACGGTGATTGACCCATTGATGATGACGCCGGTGGCAATGCTGTGGGAGCTAAATTTGTGCCGCTTGATGACCCCAAGGTCCTCCTTGATAAGGTTGAGATCTCTTTGCATGCTTTGGGTGGTGTTTCCAACCCCAAACTATTCGTGTCCAATGTATCTTACAAGGCAAATGTGTTTCGATTTTGCTTGACTCTGGGAGTACCCATAACTTTGTTGATCCACGAGTTGTGAAGTATATTCACGATATCATTCCTTTGTCCGCTACTTTCAATGTGATGGTTGCTGATGGTGGTGAGTGCACATGTTTGAGTATGTGTCCTCAAGTTCCGTTCAAAATTGGGCGGTTTGCTTTTATCACATACCTTTTTGTTCTTCCTCTTGGGGGATGTGATGTTGTTTTAGGTGCACAATGGTTGCATACAATTGGACCTATTATCTTTGATTTTACTGATCTTTGGGTTCGATTTGCTTTTAAGGGGACACAATATCATTTACAAGGTGTGCGCCATCAACCTGTGGTGGCGGTGAATCTTCAATGCATCTCTAAGGCTCTTAGTCGTGGTGATAATGGGGTTCTTTTGTAGCTGCAATCCCTTGAGGTGACTCCTTCTGATGTGTCTTCTCGTCCCATTGCTTTACAACGCCTTCTTGAGGACTATGCTGATATTTTTGCTACACCATCTGCTTCGCCTCCAACTCGTAGTAACGATCACCACATTTCCTTGGTTCTTGGAGTTATACCGCCAAATAAAATTCCATATCGCCATCCTAATGACCAGAAAACTGACATTGAGCAAATGATTTTTGAATTGTTGGCAAAAGGGTTCATTCGTCCATCTTAGTACTAGTCCTTTTTTTTCGCCGGTATTACTTGTCCATAAGTCTATGGTTCATGGCGAATGTGTGTCGACTACCGTGCTTTGAATGTCATTACAGTTAAAGATAAGTTCCCTATTTCGATTATTGATGAGTTATTGGATGAATTACACGGTTCTATTTATTTTACTAAGTTGGACCTTCGTTCCGGCTATCACCAAATTCGTGTTCATGATCCTGATATCCCGAAAACTGCTTTTTCTACTCATGAAGGTCATTATGAATTCTTAGTTATGCCGTTTGGTCTTACTAATGCTCCTTCTACGTTCCAAAGTCTTATGAGTTCAAATTTTCAGCATTTTCTTCGAAAGTTCATTTTGGTGTTTTTTACAACATTTTGGTCTATAGTTGCTCTTTAAATGAAAATTTGGAGCATTTAAATGCATTTTTTAGTTGCTCACGCTCATACCTTATTTGTTAATTTCAAGAAGTGCTCGTTTGCTTCCACAAAGGTTCACTATTTGGGTCATATCATTTCTTCATAAGGGGTAGCCGCAGATCCCACCAAAATTGCAAGCATGGTTGATTGGCCTGTTCCTAAATCTCTCAAGGCATTGCGTGGATTTTTGGGGCTTACGGGATATTATCACAAATTTATTCACCATTATGGGTCTATTAGTGCACCATTGATGCAACTTCTCCGAAAAGACTCTTTTGTTTGGTCATTTCAGGCAATGTCCGCTTTTAACGCTTTAAAATTAGCTATGACTACAACTCCTGTTTTATCACTTTCAGATTTTTCAAAATCTTTCACTATCGAATGTGATGCTTCCGGTATTGGTCTTGGTGGTATTTTGATGCAAGAAGGGTGTTCTTTCGCATTTGATAGTCATGTCCTTGCTCCGAGGCATCGTGGGTTGTCCACTTACGAGAAAGAGGTGATGGTTATTCTTCATTGTGTCTTGAAATGACGTTCTTATTTGCTTGGTCGATCGTTCACTATTGCTACCGATCATCGCAACAATAAGCATATGCTCGAACAACCTATGTCTACCCCTATGCAACAAAAGTGGGTTTCCAAGTTATTGGGGTTTGATTTTAATATTGTGTATCGAAAAGGGAGGGAAAATGTAGCTACAGATGCACTTTCACGTATTCCAGAAGAGCATTCTCTTTCTGCCATTTTGCTGCCTATTTTTACTTGGTTGTCAGACATCAAGGCTTCTTATGTTTCCGATACTTATTGTGAGACCCTTGTGTGGGCGGACCTGAGGGGGAGGGTGAGGGTGAGGGTTGGAGCCCAATAGGCCCGTGGATCCCAATAGGGGTTGGGCTAGCTACCAAGGGGGATCATAGTCCCACATTGCCTGGGTGCGGGATGGTTATGTGCTATATATGTGCGAGGTTGGATCCCCATAGTAAGAGGTCTTTTAAAGCCGTGCGGGCCGGTTGGGCCCAAAGCGGACAATATCTTACTGTGCGGTTCGGGTCGTTAGAGAATGGTATCAGAGCCTGACCCAGCCGAAAGTGTGCCATGTGGAGGTGGGCCCTCGGGCAACGTGGACGTTGTGCCTGTGTGGCCAACGAGGACGTTGGGCCTTAAGGGGGGTGGACTGTGAGACCCTTGTGTGGGCGGACCTGAGGGGGAGGGTGAGTGTGAGGGTTGGAGCCCAATAGGCCTAACAGGCCCGTGGATCCCAAGAGGGGTTGGGCTAGCTACCAAGGGGGATCATAGTCCCACATCGCCTGGGTGCGGGATGGTTATGTGCTATATATGTGCGAGGTTGGATCCCCATAGTAAGAGGCCTTTTAAAGCCGTGCGGGCCGGTTGGGCCCAAAGCGGACAATATCTTACTGTGCGGATCGGGTCGTTACACTTATCTTACTCAAGTTATCAAGGATCTCCAACAAAATCCGGAGTCTCATCGTCATTACACTTGGTCGGATGGTATTCTCCGTTACAAGCAACACATTGTTCTTTCCAGTTCTTCCCAGCTTTGTATTGAACTTATGCACCTTATGCATTATTCTCCATGTGCTAGACCCTCCGGTTACCTCCCAACTTCTAAGCGGATTGCTACTTCTTTTTATTGGAAATGTCTCAAACGTCAACTCAGGCGTTTTATTGCTGAATGCGATGTTTGCCAACGTAAAAAATCTGAAACGGTGGCTTCTCCTAGCTTATTGCAACCCCTTCCTATTCCTGATGGTGTTTGGATGGAGGTATCTATGGATTTTATTGATGGCCTTCCTCGTACAAACGGAAAAAATGCATTATGGTTGTTGATCGTTTTTCCAAGGCCGCCCATTTTGTACCCTTAACTCATCCATACACTGCTGTTCAAGTTTCTCAAGCCTATGTCGACAATGTTTTTAAGCTTCATGGCATGCTTAAATCTATTGTGAGTGATCGCGATCCTATTTTAACAAGTCGATAATGGCAAGAGTTTTTTCGTTTGAACAATGTGGACCAACGCATGAATTTTGCTTATCATCCTCAATCCGATGGACAAACGGAAGTGGTTAACAAATGTCTTGGGACTTATTTGCGGCGCTTTACTTGTCTTCAACCTCGTAATTGTGTTCGTTGGCTTCCTTGGGCTGAATGGTGGTATAACCCCTCCTTTCATACTTCCACCAAGATGACTCCTTATGAGGTTGTTTTTGGTCAACCACCTCCTACCATTACTGCGTATATGCCAGGGTCAACTTTAGTACAACATGCTGATTCAACTTTACGAGATCGTGATCGTATTATTCGTTTATTGAAGGATAATCTCAATGCTCCTCAACATTGTATGAAACAAAATGCAGATAAGCACCGGACCGAACATGAGTTTCAGGTTGGGGATTTGATTTTTCTTCGTCTTCAGCCCTATCATCAACTTTCAGTTCACTCACGTGCCTCTTTCAAGTTATCACCCCGTTTCTATGGTCCTTATAAGGTGCTTGAACGGGTTGGGCAAGTTGCGTATAGGCTAGAGTTGCCATTGGGTTCTAAAATCTGCCATGTTTTTCACGTTTCATTGCTAAAGAAGAAACTTGGGACTGCCAATGTTCTTGTCAATGATCTTTCGGTCCTTACTGATGAAGGTATAACTTGAGGCTATTTTGGACCGTCGTCTCATTAACCGGAACAACCCTGCTGTTATCGAGGTCTTAGTCAAATGGGTTGGAGCTTCTGTTGACAAGTATGAGTTGTGGCATGATCTTTCAAGTTGCTTTTCCTGATTTTAAACCTTGAGGCCAAAGTCACTTCTTAAGGAGGGTGGAATGATACGATGCTTGAAAAATTTTCTATCAAATTTGTAGTCGAAGTTTCAAGTTAGGAGTTGAATTGTATTAGAAATAAGGTATTAGGCGTTTTTTTTTTAATTAGAAAATTTGAGAATATCCGAAAAATTCCGAATTTTTTTTTCTTCTTCTCTGTATTTCGCTCCTAACTTTTAGGGACGACTAACTTTTTCTATGGTCCTTATAAGGTATTAGGTGTTTCAAATTATATGGTCCTTATAAGCCGAAAAATTCTTTCTTTTTCTATCAAATTTAGGGACAAGCAGTCGACCCTGTAAAGATAGTTTTGAGAAAATCCGAAAAATTCTTTCTTCTTCTCTGTATTTCGCTCTAACTTTTTTCTATTCTCGTTGAATTCTTTAGCTCTTGTTTCAATATTAATAACCCTCTTCAACTTGTTCTAACATTTTGTTTTTGGCTTCTTTCCTTTCGATCTTACTGTTTTACTGTGATTTCGTTTTTGGAGAGTTTGATTTGGTTATTGAGTTGTTCAAGGTGAGTTATTCGATTCGATTTGGTGATCTCCCATCGGTTGAACATCCTTTCTCTCATTTCTCTCCTACTCGTTCACATTTTCTCTGCAACTATCCTCCTTGGAAGGTGTTGCACCCTTCTCACTCTTCTGGTTTCAGATTTCAACCACAAATAAACCCCTTCAAGTCACTACCAACCACTTCTTCTCCTTCCACATCTTGTTTCAACCATGTCTCTTTTAATTTTTGTAGTGCTTGTTTTGGCCATGAACTGGTCATTCTGATGCAAGTTGGTGTGTTTGTAGAAGTGATGTGAGTGATTCAGCTGGGCTCATTGCTCTGATACGGTCAACAGTTATTTCCAAAAGAAGGGCCAAGCTCAGGGAAGCTGTGAGTTTGCAAATACTGCCACAGTTTCCTTCACTGACCCAAGTCAAGTCCCTTTTTTGTTTACACCTTCGAAAATGTTAGACTAATTTCTACATCTATTTTTCTGTGATTTGCTGGTCCTGCTGGTTCTTGTGTGTTCCCTTAAACTGCTTATTCATCCTGTACTCCCCACTTTCTTCTACTTTTTAGGGATTTTACAATTGGGTACACAATATCCAATTTTTATGCCTGTAATTTCTTAACATGAATGAAAAGTCTTATCCTTTTCTTTCATCAGCATCATACATTTGTTGCAGAGTCTCATTTGTCAAGTCGTTGTAAAAATAGAATCTGATGCACTACCTTTTCTTCTGACCTACCAAAGATGAGGTTTTTGGCTATTTTTTGCTCTAATGTTTTGGATAGTTGTGTGCCTAATTATGAACCCAAGTTAAGATTAGGGCTTTGTTTGCTCGACCCCTTTCCCTCGTTCCCTCCCTCGACCCCTAGAATTTTCGAATAAATAGATTGAAGCATCATCTAGCGAAGACACATAAGGACTCAAAAGCTTGTCCTAAGGTACCAGATGATATCTATCAGGAAGTGAAGGATTTGCTTGCGTTTGGTGTGAGGCAAAAGGTGACTAAAAGACAAGACTCTGAGTTTCTTGTTAACAAGGGTTCATACTATAGAGGAAACGTGGATAAAGAAATGGGTTTTATTCCTACGGATGCTCATGGACCTTGTGGTTTTACTCCTAGTATTGGTCGTGGATCCAACTCTTTCTCTGATGGCATAGTAAGGGGCCCGATGGATAGGTTTGTGGTGGATACTGATGATTACACGAATCCAACTAGATCTACACAAGAATTGAGATCCACAGTCAATGCGAAAGAGCATAGAAACCAAGTTTGTTTAGACGTTGGACGCTTCTTTTTTTTAGAATGGCATTTCATTCAATGTTGCCAATAGCTCTTCTTTTGCAAATATGCTTTTGTCAGTTTAAAAATATGCTGCTCACAATAGTGGATGTTGTGTGAAACCACCATCGGCATATGAGCTTAGTACTTGGATCCTCGAGAAGGAAGTGGAATCAACCAATGTTTTTAAGATTACTTTATATGTTCATTTATAAAGTTTTTAATATACACTTGCCAATGTAGGTTTGGAACGAGATGTTTGACTCTTGCAAGTATTAAGAAAAATAGACAAAAGTTGGAGGAAATGTTTACATCTTCAAAGTGGGCAAGGAGTTTGTATGCTAAGCAAGTTGAAGGAAAAATCGTAAAGAAAATAATATGTCGGGACAACAATTTTTGGCCCGGCGTCACCTATTCGTTGAGGGCTACAAAACCCTTATTCCATGTCTTGAGGATTGTGGATTCAGAGACTGTTCCTGCTATGGGTTTCTTGTATGATGCAATGGATAAAGCAAAAAAGGAGATCGCATTGACTTTTGACAATGAGCTTGCCATGTACAAGGAAATATAATATATCATTGATAAGAGATAGGATAACCAATTGCATAAGGACCTCCATTTTCTGCAGGTCATTATCTCAACCCGCGAATGGAGTTTGATGTTTATTCAAACATTTTTGATGTTAAGCAAGGACTTTATAGTTGCATGAAGAAGTTACTTCCAAGTACAGAGAAGGACATTGTGGATTCACAACTCGATCATCATCTACAGAAAATAGGATTATTTGGTAGAATTGAAGCAACTAAATCAAGGCACACTCGTAATCCAGGTAAACTTGTATTTATGTTATATTTTGATTTTGAATATTATTTTTCTTTTCACTAAATATGTTTCTTTTAAACGCTGTACTTGTAGCTGGTTGGTGGGGAGCTTTTGGAGATAGCGTGCCTGAGTTAAAGAAATTTGCCATTAAAGTTTTAAAACTTACTTGTTCATCATCAGCTTGTGAGTGGAATTGGTCAACTTTTAATCATGTAAGTAATAATTTTTTGCAATGTTAAATTGTTAATACTTTGTATTTCTTTCAACCTATAGGTTGTTACATCTTACATGTTTGGTATGTATTTGTTAATAATTTACATCTTACGTTTTTGGTAGGTGCATACGAAGAAAAGAAACAGATTGGCTACAACAAAACTTAATACCTTAGTATATGTTATGTATAACAAAAAATTGCATGCTAAAAAGTTGATGATGGGTGGACAAGTCAAAGTTAATGAAGATGCACCATTTCCACTAGATTCAGCTGCTGTGGATAGTGACAATGAATGGCTAGTGGATCCAGATCTTGAAGTTGAACCCTCTAATGGTGGAAATGGTAATGTAGGGAATCCACCTGGGCTACCTCATCCTCAAGGGCTAGTAGTTTCAAACCCTTGTCCCGAAGCTCAATGGTATCAAAATCTTGATGAACTTGATGTTAATGCTATTAGGGTTGACATGGATGATAGTAGAAAAAACAAGCAGTCAAAGAAGTCTAATGCACCTGGATGTTCAACAAGTGAAAAAGGTAAGTGATTTACTCAAAATTTTATGATTTCATTTAATTGTAATTTGTAAATGTAATATGCTAAAATGTTCCACACTTTGACTGACGTAGGAAACGCTTTGATGGACTTGAGGGATGAGGAGGAAGAAGAAGATTGGATAGAGCGTGACAATGAGACAGCTAAACGAAATGATCCTCTCAATAGTGGTGATGAGATGGAAGACGTGGACGAAGACGAGGACTAGGATATATTCAAAGCCAAAAACCTTTTGGATTGATTATTATGTGTCTGATATGCAAATTGATTACTATGATGCAACTTTGATTACTGTGTCTGATATGCAACTTTGATTTAAGACTGTGTTTGATGGTGTAATGGATTACTTTGATTTAAGACTGTGTCTAATATGCAAATTGATTACTATGTTCTTGTGTTATGGGATCTGAGATCTCAGCTGGTATTGTCTACACCCCAATGACTGGTAAGGTAAGTGGATCGTTTGTAAGCAAATTGTCTTCATGTATATATGAACGTCTTCATTTATATATGGATCACAATGATAGGGAAACATATTGTGCACTATGTTATTCAAATCAATTAAATTGTTTACATTGTTTTCAATCATATAACAAGTGGGTACATCTTAATGCAACTTATTTGATTCATCCAGAAAATTCCATTCAGCTTGAAGGAAGGTGTTGAGGATCTGTTTGGCACTTTGGCTGCTTGCTAGTTGTTGTTGTGACTGGCTGTAGGATCAAGTAAGGTAACTTCATACTTCAAAGTTTAGTCTCTAATTCCTTTGCAGTGTCCAATTCTTCTTTACTGCAAATTGCAACAAATATTCAGATTTCAGGTATGTAGATTGCAAAAGATAATACACTAATACATACATAAAACAAACTCATGTTATTTCTTGATTCATGATTTTTTTTTTTTTTGTAATTTTTAAATATTTTTTTCATCATTTTTATGAAAAAACGCTTCGCCTCGGTACGCTTCGAGGCACCGCTTCGCTTCGGAAAAAGCTTGAACACTTCGCCTCGGAAAACGCTTTTTAAAACATTGGATGCCTCGCTAGTTTACCTTGTTAACTTGGATTTGGATAGTTGGGGTTTTGGTTCGGTTTTCTTGAGTGTTGGTGGCATTGGAAGGAATTGCAATATGCGCTCAAGTGTTTTTTAATGTTCTATCTAGTACCTCTTTTCCTGAACTGCACTTAAGGATGATAAAGATGAGATTACTTACTAATGAATTTAGATTCTTGCAGTGCCATAATGAATTTGGATTTTGTTTCCCATCTAAGAGATGACCACAAGGTAAACATGCACTCAGGCTGCACATTCAACCATCGATATGTTAAGTCCAACCCTGGTGAAGTTGAAAATGCAACTTGGATGTTGACTGTAAGCACCTCTTTATTTTATTTGATTTAAGAGTTGTAATTAAAGATAGAGCAGGATGGGCCTGATGTTAAAACATTTTCGATGAACCCTATATATATGATCACATAGGAGTCTCAGTTACAATTCAATTTTGTTGTTCAATTTCTGGCATCATCTTAGAAGAGGCGTGGTTTAGTAATTTGAAATACCAAAATGCTGAATTGTGGATGTTTGCCCAGTTAGCTATGGGCTCAGTTGGTCAAGTTCGACCTGCTCACGTTTCAGCTCTACGTGCTATCACACCCTTTTCCTCCCTTTCTTTACCATAACCGACATCATCACAATCTCCATCACCTCCACCAATATCTCCATCCCGCCTCTATCGCCACCATGACTCGTACCTAACAACTGCGTCTGACTTACACTGCGCCTTCTATCACTACCTACCTCCATCCCCTGCACCAATTTGCCATTTATTCCCCTGAATGAGAGAAAGATGCAATGTTCCAAAAAATATTTTGCATCTGGTGATTGTGCACATTAGTATCATTTTGTATTACAGTGAAAAAAATTAGCTTTTTGTTGTTGTTGCTGCTTTTCATTGATTAGCCAATCGATTGTAACACAAAAATCATACCTTCTTCTAGAATGCACCTCATAAGAGAAATACTCTGTCTGAAGATTACTAGCTTAGAGCGATAAAAAAAATTTCTGCAGTGTCTGGTTCCAGTGGCGATAGTAAGCTGGATATCTGATTTTATATGGTTGTGGACATTTCTTTTGGTGTCTGCCATGGATACGTGTTGACATGTTCACTTAGATGAGTTTTGACTTGGAAACTCATTTAAACTCATTTAAGTGAGTTTGATATGAGAAATACCCTGATTATCCAAAATTTATGTAGCAATTGTATCAAACATTTGTTTGGCGTTGTTTTACAACGATTTAAGTTTTCGTCATGTGGAATTATGTCCCAATGAGAGATTGTTAACAGATGTCAACATTTGCACTTTGCACCTGATTTTTTTTTCTTTTCATTTTCAGAAGAAACTAAAGGAAATGTGGACATAGCTTTTCATTTTCCTTTCTTTTCTTTTCTATTGATTCTTCCAAGCTACTAAAAAACCTGCTAGCAAACCCCTCTGTTTTATGGCTAAATGGAGGTACACACAGGAACATTCACCAACTAAGATTTATTACTACATAAGACTATTTTTCGGGTTGGAGGTGTTGTTGTAGTTGCAAATTGGTCTTATAAGTTTGTGTTGATGCTGCAGGACCTGGTTGTTCTTTAGTTGGTTTTGGGGCGGCACAAGAACTAGAACCCTTTCTAGTTAACAAAGGCCATGAGTTGAAATTCAGTAACTATACATGGAACGGAGGGAAGCTTCAATTCTTTCACGGTCATTTCTACAGTTAGCATGCTTATCATCTAACTTAATTTGTGGTGTAGTGTATAAGCTATACTTAGTAGTGCATTACTGAAACCTTACTTCAGCCTATAATACATAAAATATAATGGGCGTCTCCTTTCAAAGCATTCCTGAGTTATAATCAATCTCAAATCATAAACATCGTCCTCTCATCTAGCTTGTCACCATTGTCCGGTAGCTATTTGTGATTTGGATTGGGAAGGGAACATGACCTCACTTTGGGGTAGGACTGAATTCTATTCTCGTCTCTAGAATAATAATCATTGAGTTTCATTCTAGGGTCAGTCATATTACTGACTATCGATAACCTCAGTCTTCTAAACATTGATAAACCTCCTAATCTAACTCCTTTTTACTGTTATTTTTTTAAGGAGTGTAACCAAGTGTAAGGTTTTTCTACTGTATGCTACTATTTGGGCCATCTGGAAAAACATGAACAATTGAGTCATCGATGGTAAGAGTTCATGTGGTGGTAGATTGGTGATGGATATTTTGGGCATTAGAGATATCCTAGCCCGAGCAAGTGGGGGAAAATAAATTTTTTTTTCCCTTATAAATTGGACATCTCCTAATCCATTTTGAATCCTGACAGGTTGTTCAAATGATTTGAATGGTTGAATTGCTGGTTGTGTGAGAATGTGCAAATGAGTAGTTGTTCACGCCACCAAAAATCAATTTTGTTGTTTTATGATTTTTCATTGGTCATAGCTTTGAATTTGGCATTGTGAATATATATTGCGTGTAGTGTTTTTATCTTGCAAGAGTTTTGATATACTTTTATGTAGTGTTTTAAAAAGTGCTAGGCGGTGAGCGAGCGGCGAGCAGGTGGCTAGCGCCCAGGGGCCTAGGCGGCACCAAGACAGTCTTAAGTTGTATTATAACTTTAATAATTTACAAAAGTTAAGCATAATACCTTATCAATTACATCCAATTTAATGCCAAGATACATATGCAAAGTTTAAAAACGTGAAAAATTAACTATCATGAACAAAATTTATTAAAACTCAAATGACTGAAGTTGGTCATGATGGGTACTTTATACAAAGTTGGATTTGTGGACAAATATCTAAACATACTCTTTTATTTTTCTTCAAATTGCATGAATAACCTCAGTCATTTTTTATAAAATCTACATTACTAAAATTGGTACTGGCAGATCCTTTGAGAATTCCATTAAATAATCATCATTTGCTACATTTAGACATATACTGAATACAAAATAATAAAATTGTTTATTTCTAAAAAAGAGGAAAGAAAATTAAAATAAGAACACAATCAACCTTTTTAAAAATAAAAAAATAAAAACTCGCCCAAACTGCCTAGACCCCGCCTAGGCTGCCCAGATCCCGCCCAGACCCGCCTAAACTGCCTAGAACCCGCCCAGCCATTAATCGGAGTGTTTTTCTACCGCCTAGCGCCTAGGCCGATTTTTAGAACACTGCTTTTATGTTTATATGGCAAGTGATCATGAGGAAGATGAAGTCGGGGAATAAAAAGGTGACGGGAATGAGGATTCTATTTACTTTGAAGAAATGACATTTTCATACTATGTTTACATGTTATGTTAGGGGTGGGCACGGGACGGGATGGGACGAGATATACCCATCCCTATCCCATCCCGTTCATACGGGTTCGGGACGGGACGTGATGGAAAAAACCCCATCCCGACCTCGTCCCATCCCAAACGGGTTCGGGACGGGACGGGATCAGCGTGCTAATCTGGAGAATACATTTTGAACATATTATCAACTAGAAGTCTGAAGTTCTAAAATACATAGAACATATACCGAATTACAAATTACAAATTTAATAAAATAATTTACTTGTACTTTGCTTGAATGTTCACTTTCCATCACCCTCCCCAGCTTCAAGAAGCTTGTCCACAAGCTTCAAGGGTACATGCAGTGCCCTGCTGCAACCAAGGAAATCAACTCACCTTCACCCTCCTGTTGTGGTACCCCCTATCCACCAACTCGTGTTCGCTCACCTAATCAAGCATAAATTTTCAATTTTGGGGAAATTGTGATGTAAGTGATCAGGTTGACTACAACCGAGCAACTGAGGGATGTATCTACAATTGGACTCTGCTGAAATAACTTTGGACAGGGTGTCAAATTGTTGTCTTCTTGTCAACACATTCTTGAAATTGAAGCTTGATTCAAGCCTTTTAGGAATATTCCAGGTCTGAGTTTACATTTCGTTTCCTGAGGTTTAGTGTGGATGTTAAGAGTGCGAAACTCAATGTCATATTCATTGATACCGCGTCCATTATGTCCCACAACATCAGCCTACCAAAAAAATCTAGTTCATAGTCTAATGACACAAAAGTGGTATACCGAACCAAAAGAATGACCGAATGTTTTATCATAGAAAGGAGAACTGAGAAAGTGAGAAGTATTACAAATTTAGTAATTTACATATTAATCTAGAGATATGTGTGAGAGATTCATTGAGATGCTAAAAATGTTATATACATCAGTATATTTGTATGGGCATCCACAATTCTAAAATAAAAATATTAATAATTAATATTAATAAATTAGTTCGGGACGGGACGGGATTGGCAGGATTGAAAATCTTCATCCCATCCCATCCCATTCTAGATCGGGACGGGACGGGATCAGGATGAAATTATTCAATCCCATTAAGACCCGAAAAAATCGGGACGGGAACGGAATTGCGGGATGGGATGCCCACCCCTATGTTATGTAATAACTAATAGGACTTATTTAGTTTGAAACAATATCATAGAACATGACTTTTAATAGCGTCGGCTGACGCAACGTGTCTGACAACGCTATCTTATCCAGTTATAGCGGTTTTGGTATGCTATAAATGAGGATTTGTGGTGTAGTAGGTAAAATATCAAAGCTCGAATACAAATCGTTACGACAACAATGGATGAACGAAGTCAACAAGAAGAAAAATAAATGAGAAAACTCCTGTCATTCATTCCACTTCTATTATATTACATTCGAAGGTAGCAATAGAAGACTAAAGGGAAAGATTTATAACATCCTCAGCAATACCATCTGCAGGAGCTGGGTCATCAATAAGGACTCTTTCTTCAAGAGGAGAAGGTGGTGGCTCTTCAGCCATTGGATCACTCGGAAGATCTTCAACACCATCTTCATCCTCGAAAGTCCGATAGACCAGATAACGATATTGAGACAAGTCGACACCGAGATCCTCAGTATAATCTAGAAGCTCAGTCCGACCATCGACGACGCGTTGCCAATCCGCCACCTCCATAACACGAAGCCTATCCTTAACAGAAGAAATTTCACTTCTTTCCGCGATAAGTTGACCTTCAGCAGTAGTGAGCATCGTGGAAGAATCAACCTTGACCTCGTCAAGCGAAGCCAATAATTGCTCCACTTTTTTTTCAATGATGTCATGATTTTTAGAGTGCTCTATCATGGCACGCACGATCTCATCATGAAGTAGGGTTGAACAAATAACCGATCAAACCGACCGAACCGAACCAAATCGACTCATTTCGCCATCATCCGGCGGGTGAATGGTATCTTTCTCACTCCTTTCCAAGGCCAACTTCATCTCTTCCTCCTCCTGTAGAGAGCAGCTGTCTTTCCTCGAAGGTTTTCTATCGACAGAACCCGAGTAAAGAGAAGTATGACGCACAGAGTCAACGGGCCATTTCTTCTTCAAAACACGGTTAGAAGTAAAAAACAACCGCTTCGACAGACTAACATACCTTGGTACTTTTCTCTTCATGGAAGAAGGATCGGTAGCACCACTGACAGGAGCATTGAGCGAGCTCACTTTTCGATCAACGACAACGTTATCACCTTCAACAGCGGTAGCATGGGCAATAATCTCTGTGGCTTGCCTTTCGGTTAGCAGAGCCCACTTGGTTTCATTCATGCTGTATAAACCGCTGCGCCTCACCATATCATCAGTAAGATAAGCGTCCAAGGGAACTACGAAAAACTTCAGGAAACACTCGCTGATAACCTACTCTTCAACGGTGATTTGCAGATTTCGACGCTTGCTAGGAACTCGAAAAGTCCTTACTATCTGTAGACCCCGTAAATTGAAATAGCCAGAGTTGACAGATGCATAAAACCAATCCCGCGACCAACTTCTGATGTCATCATTGAGATTGCCAAAACACGCAAGAAAATGAAAGAAACAAGTGCGGTTGGGTTTCACGCTAAACCTCACCGAAAAATGCAAGATTCTAGCAGTTAAAGGAATACCAAAAAGAATGGCCTGACATACTTGAAAACCATAACCCTCCAACCGTTCGGGCCCATTTGAGCATGAGGAATACCCAGAAAATCTAGATGAGACCAGAATATCTCCGTAATTGGAAACCGAAAATTGACATAGAACATGCGAGGGTAAAACGCAACATATCCCTTCCTCGGACAACAAGGACTGTCATTTTCACGAGGAAGAATGATCTCAAGGTCAGAAGGCAAAACATAGTTGGAACAAACACTATCCAAGGTAGCCTGAGAAGCCTTCTTTAGAGAAAAATGAGCTTCACATGTAGCAAGCTGATAACCATCCAGTAGGTCACGAGTAGACATCGCGAATAGGCAAGAAAAAACGAAAAAATGCAATAGGAAAGAAGAAATAACACTAAAAACAAATATGGCGTAAAAAAGGAAGCAAAATAGTCACAACACCTTTTATACAACCGAACAACGAAGAGGCTGTGTATGGAGCGACATACGAGACATAATGGCGCGCTAAACTCCCAGAAAATGAACAAACAACGAAGTAATTGAGACGATCAACTGATCAAGAGTTATTAACAACATTAAGTTTAGTGCAGAAGCCCAATCGAAATATCAACTGTCACACAGTTAGTGGATACGTGAACATACCCACTAACTAGGGGGGTAGCTGATGATACATCAAAATAAACCGATCATCACGGTCGTACACGTGGCATAGAGACTCATCATGAGCATATAGCGTCCAGCCTATTGGGCTAGCTCATAAAGCCTAGGAAGAATAAATCCAATTACAGAGGCCCATACAAGGCCCGCCAATGAGGAGACATAAACATGGCTCAAATTCAGGCTCGACACGAGTTCTCTCATAAAGAAGAGGAACATTGCACCAAAAAAGAGTTGTGGATGGAGTTACACCTCCACGAATGTATCTCCATTAAGAAGGATTTTGTTACGAGAAACATCTCATTCCATTGCGTCTCACATGCTTAAGTCACGCAAAAAGTTAACAACGACCATTATAAAAGGTAAATGGAACATTCGGCAAAGGTATGCAACTTTAACTGAGTTTTGTCCAGATTTACTTCCTTCTTCCAACAGAGTTATTGACTTAAGCATCAGAGTGCCTTCGGCCACTAAAAATGTGGTCCTTAGAAGTCTAACGATTGTTTTGCAGGTCAAATTCACAGGAAGACGATTTTTGGACGCATCACTTCTAACCATTTTTGCTTTGCTTTTCTTGTAGACTGAGTGGTGAACTAAACTAAAAAAAGAGTAAGTCTAGGGAGCCAAGTTTGGGAGCCACTTTTGGCCAAGTTTTGATTTTTTTACACTTTTTACCCATCTTTTTAAAACACAACCACAAACACCATATCTATATAAGGAAGTGGAAATGTAAAATAAACTAAAACTTGGCCCAAAAGTGGCTGACAAACTTAAAAACCAAAACTTGACTCCAAAAGTGGTTCCCAAACTTGGCTCCTTAGAATTGTTGCTGAAAGAAAGCTTGAGAGGGAGAAGGCGAGTGAGTGAGGATTTAGAGATTTAAATCTGTTGGGCATCGTGGACCACGGTTTTCTTATCCTTCAAGAAATTTCACTCCAAAAAATTTGGAATCTCAAAACTCATGTATGATTATTTATCCTAGTTTTATACGAATTGGCTGCCCCAATTGGAATTTGGGGTGCAAATATAATGACTAGTGTGTCATTGTTGTGCTTTTAATCAATTCTAGCACTTGCACCACCTATGGTCGATCCTATACATATTAGGGTGTCAATAACTACAATGGTGTAAATACCGAGGCAAACACCTTAACATGGATCTCGAGGTCTTGTTAAGATTAAGTGAACATGTGTGGTAGCATACCCTGCTCCATATCTCGAGACAATATTTATTAAAAGTCAGCCGCAACATTTTCTATGACTACTGATGTCACGTATCCTAAAAATATTTGATAGTTACAATATTTATTACAAGTAAGCCGCAACATTTTCGATGACTATTGATGTCACGAATGTAATTTGACTATTGATGTCAAATTACATATAGGTGAATTTTCTTCATTGGTTTTAAACTCTAGCACGTCAATTAATTTTATCACAATTTAAAATCTCATATCTTTCAAGAAATGAAGTTACGAGTATAAAACTTTTTTGCATTTCAGGGGATTTTTTTTCTTTCGATTCTCATAATTTGACCTCATCTAGATGAGTCTTCCAAATATTGAATTTGAATGCACTATATTACTCAAATACTAACATTGAGAGCATACCGAAACAAGTTAACATCTTAAATTATTTGAAGATTAAAGTTAGGTGTATTAAACTCTTTTTTCATTCGATTAGTTATTTTCCCATTGGACTTTCCACTCATTTGATGAATCAGAATTATGCGCACTCATTATGTATAATTCCTGCAGAATGTTGTACTATTTTTCCATAACTTTGATTTTTTTTTTCACTAGGTTTTTCCTTAACAAATTTTATGAGGCAACAAAGATGAAGATCTTATAATTCTGATATATTTATTGTAATCCAAAAATATAGTGATTTGCATATGGTTTGGTCAAGGGTGACGAAACACATGATTTTCCTCATGTGTTCTTATTCAGTATCAACGTCTAAAAGAGTTAATTATATGATGATCCAACAAATTTATCTACATTGGTGTTTCACTCCAACTTTCAAGATATCTTTTGAAAACTGAAGAATTCATAATTAAATTTGTGACTTTAGGGGAGTTTTCATCGTCGACTACTTGTATGCATTTATAAAGGACTTAATGCATTGTACTTTATTTTTCCTTTCATCAAGATTTTTCCACTGGGGATTCTTGACAAGGTTTTAATGAGACATCATTAAGTGTTTCTAAACACATATACGTTTTTAAGATTGTACTCTTTTTCCTTCACACATGTTTTATCCAGTAGGGTATTCTCGACAAGGTTTTAATGAGACAATTGACTTATTATGTGGACATCTAATGGAAGTGTTATGATAATTGATGCGTCCAAAATCTTGTCTCCAATAAGTAAAACCTGCAAAACAAATGTTAGATTGCCAAACACCACCTTTTTGGTGGCCAAAGACACTCCGATACTTAAATCAGTAACTCAGTTGGAGATAAAGATAAAACTAACAACAATTCTTTAGAGCCAGGCCCTTAGCGCCAGATCGGTGCCAGGGGAGCCTTAAGACCCTCTATCATCCTATTTTCTTCATCTGTTCTTCTTCTTCTTCTTCTGTTCTTCATTTGTTCTTCTGTTCTTTATCTTCATTTATTTTCTTCATCTTCATCACGTTTTTAAAGCTCCACTGGCACCGATCTGGCGCTAGAGGCATAGTTCTTAAGAATTGTTTTAAAACTGGATAGAACTCAATTAAAATTGCATACTTTTGTCGAATGTTCCCTTTACCTTTTATAATGGTCGTGGTTAATTCCCTGCATAACTTAAGCATGTGAGGCGCAACGAGAGAAGACTCTTCCTTTATGAAGATATGCCCGTGTAGGCGTAACTCCTTCTACGAATTTTTTTCTATTAACATTCTTCCCCCTTGAGGGAAAACTTTATTGGGCCTAAATTTGGGCATCTGATTATGATTTATTCTAACAGGCCATGTTTGGGCTTTCGTGACTGAATTCATCATCTTTGGGCTTTATGAATTGGCCTGATTTCGGGATACTTGATCCTCGTGATAGACGATCTCTTCCACGTGTGTGGCTACGATGGTAGTGTTATTTGATGTATCATCAACTACTCCCCCTTTTAGTTAGTGGGTATGCTGATGTGGCCACTAACTCGGTGACGGTTGGACTTTCGACTTCATCATTGCCTGACATTTACTGTTGTTAGCAGCTTTTAGTGAGTTGACATCCTAATATCTTGTTTGTCCATTCATTTTTCGAGCGTATTTTGGGATTTCGTGCAGTCATCATATCTCGCACGTTGTCCTATGAGCAGTTTCTTCGTTGCTCGGCTCTATAAGAGGAGATGTAATTGATTTGTTTATCTCTTTACATTGTCTTTAATATTAAGGTTTATTCTTATTTCTCCTTCGTTTTCCTTGCTATTCCATTCCTTAACGATGTCTGGTGGCGATGTTCTAAGCGGTGAGGCACTTGCTGCTTGTAAAACTTACTTCTCGCCTAAGAAAGCTTCTCAGGCGATGCTAGACGATGTTCATTGTGACTATAATTTTCCATCCGACCTTGAGATCGTTCTGCCCAGACATAACGATAGTCCTTGTCGTCCAAGGTCTGGGTATATCGCATTATATCTAAACATGTTCCTTTTCGGCCTTTGATTCCCAGTTCCAGAGCAATTTCTGGAATATCTAGATTTTTTATGCATCCCTTCTGCTTAGATGAGTCCTAATAGTTAGAGGGTTATGATTTCTACTTATGCAAGGGCCATCATCTCTGGTATTCCCTTGACTGTTAGCGATGATACATCGAAATGTCCTCTCTTCTATGTCGTGCACGTGTCATGATGATCTCGAGGGACAATAGGCCCAAGCGTCAGCCCAACACTGATCCGGCCCAAGCGGTTCCAAGTTCGCACAACGCAGTTCGCAAAATGGACCCGAATTATTACAGCTTGCTAAGCCCACACGTCTCACAGTCATCCCCAATACCCGTAAAACTTATTAAGGCAAAGTATCTCGGGGATCAGCTTCGAACAGACAAGCCAACATCATTTTGTTTACAATTAGGAAGCAAATATCAGAGTAAACGTCGTACATGAAAGCTTCCATCTATGGACAACACTCCAATTGGGAACTATCTCTCACGTATCTAGGAACAAAAGTATAACATGGAAACTTCCCTCCGCAGGACAACTCCTAATTAAAGAATGATCTCCACGAAGATTTCATTTTCTAATCTACGCCACCGATGGCCTGGTCGAACCAGGACTCCAGCATTATAAATAAGACTTGAGGTTGGTAAGCTAAGGTACACTACAACTTCCTTGTTTATATCATTAAGCCTTCCTCAAATCCATGTCTAACTTTAGCATCAGAGTACCATCGGCTACCACAGCAGTGGTTTGTGGCTCACATGTGTTCCTTGTGCAAGTCAACAGGTCAGCAAAACAAGGTCAAACAGGGAACGAAAATCGACTGCATTAGCACCACTTCAAATGCTCAAATTGCGTTATACCACCACTTCCAACAGTGCCGATAACACAAGGGCAGCAGGCTCACGCTCCCGCACCAGCAGCGACAGACCCCAGGTTGAATTTGCTATCATCACAAATACAGTTGATCACTAAAGTAGTGGAGATTCTCATTCAGCAAAACCCTCCACCCGCCGATGAAGATCAGGAACAACACATACCTCAATCTCCAGAGGACAACAGATAACAAGCACAATAGAGCCAAGCCCTTACTAGTTCTCACTGGACTAGAGGTGGCGGTGCAGTCAACGCATAACCTACTCACAGGGTAGACAGACTCGCCATGCAGAACCCCCTCCGCCGAGGGGCTCACGAACCAGATGTGCTATATTGTTCCCCCGTCCGTGGACCACACCATGAACGGGGCTTTGCCAAAGAAGTTCAACCCTCCGAAGCTGGAGTTCTATGATGGGACAACCGACCCATTCGATCACTTGCGTCATTATCAACATGTAATGGTGCTCAAAGAAAGTTCCTATTGGTGATGTGTAGAACGTTCCCTACCAGCCTGAAGAAGTCAGCGATGACATGGTTCCATAGCCTCCCGCCAAAGTCAATCGACTCATTCAAGACACTGGCCAAGGAATTCCTAACATGCTTTGTCGGAAGCCAGCGGATTAGGAAGGACCCGCACTATATTATCTTCCTGAGGCAAAAGTCAAACAAAATGCTAAGAGAATATGTCACGCACTTCAATGATGAGCTGACGCTCATTGATGGTTGCAGCGATGATACCGCCATTACAACTTTTACTGCGAGACTAAGTGAGGGAAAATTCTATGACTTCCTCACCTTGGAGCCCCAATTGGATATGGAAAAACTCTTGAAGGGCGCACAGAGGTACACCACCTTGGAAGAAATGAGAATGGAAAAGAATGAAACTGAAGTAGGAGAAGAAACCCTCGATTTCTAGAGACAAAAATAAGGGAAAAAGGCGAGAATACGAAGATAGAGGCGAGTGGAAGCGCAATAATAGCAGGTCGGACCCTGGTTGGTTCAGGTTAGAAAAGTTCTCCAACTATATAAGATCCATAACCATGACCCCCCTCAACTCTAGAACGTCCTTAATTCTATGAAAAACTGGGAAGATCTGAAATGGCCCCCGAAACAGTGCAAAGAGCATTCCAAGCGCGACAACAAGAAATATTGCTCATACCACAAGGAGAGTGGCCATGACACCAATTACTGCAAGAGTCTAAGGTATGAGATCGATTATTGGATTCGCAAGGGCAAATAGAAGGAGTTTCTAGATTCGAAGGAGAGGCAGGATCGAACCAGGGGAAAGGGATAGGTGGTCAAAGAAATTGAGAAGGAGGCTCCGGGCATTATATGTCCTCCACGGAGTCGGATCAGAAGAAGAACCATCAAACAAGTCTCACAAGTGGACACTTCTTGAGATGCAAACACAGTCCACTAGCAAGGACATACGTGCATACTACTCGTGAGTGCAGAGCCCCATCCCGACCTTGACTTTCATAGATAAGGACCTCGAAGGCGTCCACGAACTGCACAATGACGCTTTTGTCATTTCGGTCTCTATTGCAAGGTGGGAAGTGAAGAGGGCCCTGGTGGACACGGGAAGCTCTATCGACATCTTATTCTATAATGCATTCCGCAGTATGGACCTTAAGGAAGATAATGTGATACCCTTGTGTGGGCGGACCTGAGAGGGAGGGTACGGGAGAGGCCCGTAATGGCGAAGCCCAATAAGTACGTGGATCCCAAGAGGGGTTGGGCGAGCTACCAATGAGAGATTATAGTTTCACATCGCCTAGGTGAGGGAAGGGAAGGGGATGTGCTATATATGTACGAGGTTGGATATAGAAAGTACTATGCGTTTTAAAGACGTGCGGGCCTTGGGCCCAAAGCGGAAAATATAGTACTCTGTGGATCAGGCCGTGACAGAATGGTATCAAAGCCAGACCTAGCCGAAAGTGTGCCAATGAGGACGTTGGGCTCCCTTAGGGGGTGGACTGTGATACCCTTGTGTAGGGGGACCTGAGGGGGAGGGTGCGGGACAGGCCCGTGGATCCCAAGAGGGGTTGGGCGAGCTACCAAGAGGAGATTATAGTCCCACATCGCCTAGGTGAGGGAAAAAGATGTGCTATATATGCACGAAGTTAGATCTACAAAGTACTACTCGTTTTAAAGTCGTGATGGCCTTGGGCCCAAAGCGGACAATATAGTACTCAGTGGATTGGGTCGTGACAAATAACTTGACACCTTTCGGCTACCCGCTGATCGGATTTAGCATAGAAAAGTGCTTCTCGATCGGGATGGTAAGGCTAACAGTGGTGGTAGGAGATCCACAACTAATGAAGGTCATGTTTCTGGACTCATGGTGGTAGATGCACTGTCTACCTATAACCTCATCTTGGGGAGGCTCTGGCTTCACCAGATGGAAGCAGTAGTCTCCACCCTTCACTAGTGCATCAAGTACACCGCCAACCACTTAGAGGGGACAATTCGTGGGGGAGGCAACCAACGGCACGAGGTTGCCATTATGCTGCGTTAAAGCAAATAGATTGTTCTCAGATTCAGCTGGAGCCCACCCAACAAGATGAACATGAGCCAGACTAAAAAACGGGGGCAAAGCCTCGACAATAGTGGCTCAACTTAGCGAAGAATGACAGTCCAACATTAGAGGAGCAATCCACCCTCTAGCCCGATAGAACGTTAGGCTCAGCGGAGAGGCCAATGCAGATGGGAGTAGAACCCCACAACGGTCAGTGGGTGCGGAAGGACCCTCCCACGCAAGGTTTACTCTTCTGTAACCTCAACGGCGTCGAAGAAACTTGACAATTTGCTTTAGCTATAATCCAAACAAGGGCCATGCGAGTCTACTTCAGGGCCGGATCAACCTCTCTCTGCCAACAGTCAATCTATCCAGTTGTTTAGTTTTCTTTCAGTAGTCAGTTTAGAGTTTTAATTCATAGGAGTTTATGTGATTTTCACTCGTTAAAGAAATAAAAGAGAATTACACAAACACACTCTATTGATTACTAGAAAGATGTAACAACTATTTCCTAGACGGTGGATACAAAAGATTATAAACTACAAGCATTCTAATCCGATGCGATGTACAGTGAAGATTCACTTAACAAGTTCGGCTTCAAAAGAAGACTCAGAAGTGACAGCAAGGGTACCCAGGGTAAACTATGGTGCCCTTTGAAAGTTTCGCTCCGCGACTTTTTCGAAGAAGATGATCCACGAGCCAGAGCAGTATGAAATAGCGCATTCAATTCAATGCTTCATCAGACCCACCTCACAAGGATGACCTAGGGTGGTACAAAATCAACAATCGGAGGCCCCACAATACGCCGACCGAAGCTACAACCAACTCACATGCTCGATCCGCCCAACCAGACGAACTTGGGACAAGTATCAGGTTGAAACGAATTGAGTGCACCCTCCCATGCAGGGATGAGAGAGGTGTCTAGGAGTCAATGGACTACTCCGACAGGCCATGTCCAACTTCACTCCGCCCCACAACTCCGAGTTCCAGCGCAGCACAACGTCAGGGCTAGCTGAGGGGGAACAAGAACAACCGCTCCAAAGTTGGCTATTGGTGTTATCTTAGAAATTGGATGTTTCGAAGCACCGACAGGGCATTAGCACATAAATGATAGACTCTTCCCTTGCGGGGAAGTCTATACTTCTTCACAATACGAAAAGAAATTACAAGTTCTCAACGAACCAATTAAGCGCTCACCCATAATAGGTGACCATGCATAATAGCAAGTCTCATCAAGACTCATCGGCGCAAATGTCAGAACATTCGAAGACTCCAGTGTTGGAGATCTCCCTTCAGCCTTTGGAAAACCCAAAACACATTCTTTGAGTAAGAGCATATGAAGAAGTGCACTCTGTAGAAGATAATGCCTACAATGATGAAGGAACATCATTATACAAATAATGGTTCGCCAAATAGACGCGTCATCATTAAATATCAGCATTGAATACCGTATGGGAAACGAGGAGGCAACGGTTCCCAAAGAAATCGCATAGAACCACGTTCAACCAATTATTTATGCCACACACAACCGCATTAATTGGGGGAGTAACCGATACTCAACTGTCTCGCTATCTGAGCCGTACACGTGTCACCATGCAATCTACGTTGTACAAGTGGCACCACGAGCCTGTAATATGACCCGGTTCTTCTTATATGGGCCCATCGACTTGGCCCACTATCCGAACGACACTCTACCAAGTGTGTTGACGCAAGCAGTAAAGGCTCTAGGCACTCTTGACACATGGAACACACCTACATATCACCAACTGATTTAAGGTACCTCTTGTTTAAAGAAAGAAATTTTCATTGAAATTAGTGAAAACTAATCCGCACAATGCAATTTCTCTGCAGAAGTAGGCTCACACGCCTATAACAGGCGGAGCCCCAACCTAGCCAGGCAAGCTTAGTTAGTTTCAACTGATGATGACGACTTCTGGTTCATCCCGATGCCTAGTTCGCCGTGCGCGAATGTTGATGGCTTAGGAAGTGGGAGTCTAATCAGCGCTTTTATGCCTGATGATGACGACTTGCCAGGGACTGTCGTCGCCTTCACCCACGATGGTTGCTGAGGCCAATCAGATAAGCCTAGTGAGTGACGACTAATGACGATAGCTTCTGGTCAACTTTCAGATCTGTAGCTCCCTCCACGCGGGTGTAGATGGTTTGGAATGTGGGAGGCTAGTCAGTTCTGACTGATGTTGACGGCTCACCACGGGACCACTGCTCTTCTACAGACCATGGTCGCCGAATTTCCAACTCCCAGACTTGTAACCCGCTCCGCATGGGTGTAGATAGTTTGGAAGGTGGGAGCCTAGTCAGCCACGACTTATGACGATGACTTGCCACAGGATCACTGCTCTTCTATAAACCATGGTTGCTGAAAACTCCCAATTATGTAGCTCGATGCGCACGGGTGTAGATGATTTGTTGGAAGGTGGGAATCTAGTCAGACCCAACTGAAGTCGACAGTTTGCCATGGGACAACTGCTATTCTACAGACCATGGTCGCCGAATTTTTTTCATCCCAAACATGTAGCCCGCTCCGCGCAGGTGTAGATGGTTTGGAAGGTAGGAGCCTAGTCATCTTCGACTAATGTCGATGGCTTGCCACATGATTACTGCTCTCTTACAGACCATAATCGCCAAATTTTCTTATCCCGAACCTGTTTCCCGATCCGCGCAGGCGTATAATATTTGGAAGGTGGGAGCCAAGTCAGCTCCGACTGATGTCAATGGCTCGTCACAGGACCACTGTTCTTTCTCAGGACAGAAGTCGTCGAATCCTATTACAGCTCAAGCAGCATCTTCACGCCCACACAGGTTGACATCCCGTTATTAGCAATGGCCACTCGAGCCGACTCAAAAACCAACCCGTTAAGTGCAGACAAATGCTACACGGGATACTAGCTCAAGCTTACGAAACTTGACCCGAGCCAAATGCTCTCGCTCAACTACAGACGATGACGCATGTGCTTGGCTATAACAGTTCACTCATGCCAACGATCACAATCGACGGTCAGATACATAGCCTTAGTCTCCAATGACTTAACTCACGGATGAACAACAGCCTGGGTAGAGTAACTCGCTGCCTAAACCATTATCAAAATGTTTAATATTGAACATAACTACGCGATAACAACTTTGGGACCTCATAGAAGCATAGGCCAGAGTTACTCGCAGCATAAACGATCAAGCTCTAGACAGCGGACAAACCAATCGGCTCCTTGCTAACCCAACGGGACCTACGTTACAACAAAACAACAAGGGAAAATGGGGAACATGGAGACCAAATAGAATACGGGTACAAAACATACTCAAAATAAAACGGTTTTCATTAAATAGTTGAAACAAAATATGCGTCCAAAATCCAGTCTCAAATAAGTAAAACCTACAAAACAAATGGCCGAAGGCACTCCGATGCTTAAGTCAATAACTCAGTTGGAGATGGAGATAAAATTGGACAAACTCAGTTATAATTGCATACCTTTGTCGAATGTTCCCTTTACTTTTTATAATGGTCGTTGTTAATTTCCTGCGTGACTTAAGCATGTGAGGTGCAACGAGATGAGACATTCTCGGTAATAGTCTCTTCTTTTATGAAGATACATCCGTGGAGGCGTAACTCCATTTACGACTCTTTTTCTATGTAACGTTCCTCGCCCTTGAGGGAGAACTTTATCGGGCCTGGATTTGGGCCTCTGAGTTATGATTTATTCTAATGGGCCCTATTTGGGCTTTCGTGACTTGGATTCATCCTCTATAGGCTTTATGAATTGGCCTGGTCTCGGGATACTTGATCCTTGTGATAGACGATCTCTGCCACGTGTGTGGTTGCGATGATAGTATTATTTGATGTATCATCATCAGCTATACAATATGAGAAACTCCAATTATACTACAACTAATTAGGATAATGTTTAAGGGTTATTTGGAGGAACCACCCTCATAATGGCCCAAACAGGGTTACCCCCAAATTGTTCATAACTTATGGGCACCCCTACTTTTGGGTCAAACTAGGTCGTGTCGTCTTGTCTATTAAAAATGCACGAGCCATGCACATGCCACATCCATGATTTTGATATTTCCTGAAACACCCACTCCACGTGACTCCCACGTGTTGTGTAAATTAGAGTGATACCCCCACATTTGCTAACTAAAATTAGATAGTGAATTCTAGACCCAAAACACCCTTCACGCTCATTTTCAACCTTTCACTCCCAACGGCTAGTTTAGATCAAAGGCAAGATGATCGTTGTCCATCAGCACCTCCCATCGCTTGTCATCAATCCTCTATTTATAGCTCTCTTTCTACCCATCCTCAGCCATAATCAAAGTAATTCATAAATCTAGCGTAGTCTTGACTTCTTTGCCACAATGATAACAATACCTTGTTTTTCTTGAAGATGGAAAGCGATTAGAAATCGAGCCTATGTGCGAAAATAATGTTTAAACCTTTTATGATCATCTTGAATTTTCATATTTTGGCATTTGAAGTGATATTTACAAACTACATTGTCATTAGAAACAATTGCCATTAATGGCAGGAAATTCAGGGTCAGTGTGGGTAACACTAATTTATCTATAACAGTAGGAGGCATTTTTTGTTAGTATATTAATAGTGAGGATGCTATTCTAATTTTTTTATGTTGTTTTCAGTGTGTTTTCCATATTGTTTGCCAAATTTGTGATGACTGTACTCACACAACGGCGAAATTTCTATGTTTGTACGCCAAATGTGTAATGCCAAATTGTGGTTATATTCATAAAATTTGGATTGCATACACGAAAAATAACAAGGGGAGGAAGTTCTTGAGATGCATGGATTCTACTTGCAAGTGGTTCTAATGGCTTGACAATGTTACAACGAGCAATTCGAACAACACATTCAAAACCCCACCTCAAGTTTCAAGCTCACATGTCAGTTCATCATAGGGATGGTAGAAAAATCCGTTTACACGAATATCGACCGGATTCCTCTATATCTTCTTCTTATTCCCAAACCCTCTCTTCTTATTCACACTCTCTTCATTAATCCTCAACGTAGACTCAAGAATGGGGCAAAACATACTAGGCAGTCTAAACAAGCAACCGTGCAACCACAAGAATGATGGAGATTAAAAGGAAAATAAATTCGAGTCAGAGGTGCCACCCCGAGTCGGAGAAATAAATTTTTGTGTGGGGCAAAAATAAAGATTCCATAGTAAAAAAATTCGGACATACCATGAGTATAAAGGAGAAAAAGAGGTCTCAACCTCTCTTTTCCTTATCAACAAAACCCACTTAAATCAAAGTTGGACCTATCAGACTCTCTCACTTGAACCAAAAACCCTATCATCTTCCCCTATATGTGATTCTCTCTATCCACCCTAGATTGTGATTTGTTGACAGTAAATCCAAGAAAGGGATGATGAAGGGAAATTTTCTCAAGAAGCTCAAATCAATTAAACACCTTGGAACAATCAAGCAACAAGGAAGGGTTATTCTAGTTAGAACCTCTGATGGATTGTTAAAATCTTCTCCAATACCAGCATCAAAGTGGATTGATGAGCGTACGTGAGCTGATCCTCACAAAGCACGAAAACCTGTCGATGAGCTACATTGAGACCTTCGTTTGCCTCGAACAAACCTTCGAAGAGGTGAATCTTTTTCGCGAAGAAAACCTAAAACTCCGAACGGGGAAACTTGATCTTTCCACGCTCGTCGCTGTGAAGAATAACGAGTTCATGTCTCAGTTGCCGAATATGAGCTCGTGTCAAATTTCAACCGATTTGGTCTCGGTGCTTACAGCGAGAGCGAATGCGATCGAGAAAGAGATCATATGTTCAAAAGGCGTTGAAGGTTGTTGCGACGAATAAACGTGGTGGGCGGATATCTGCCATCCATGACAAGGCGGGGATGATATTATAAAAATATATACGGATAAATGAAACAAATGCAGGGATCCGCCACTCTTGGCAGGGAGGGAACATATTTGGAAAAATCTGCCCCAATTGGCCCCGTTGCCATCCCTAGTTCATCATCTTCAGAGAGTGTTTGTTTCGAGTGTAATGACCTGAACCATTGGATAAAAATTGCCCATGGGTATGAACTCCATGCCCCAGTTTGGGTTGTGATTGCATAAGAGACCTTGGTACTTCAATTATGTTTGACACCAAAGGAAAGAGTTATGTGGCATGTGGGAAATGCAATAAAGGTTTTCAATGGATTGAATATGATGGAGAGAAGAACAATGAGAGGAAGCTCACCTTTGATATCAAATTGTCTACCTTTGTGATGTGCTTAGGAAGTCTGTCATTAAAGAATAGTTTTTTTAGTTCTACGCTTATATATGTTGTCCATCTAATTAGTTTACACTCATTTCCATATTTCCCTATATGTAATGAAGGTATCACCAAACAATGAATGTTTCCATTTGTTATCATGTAGCAATTGATTTACACTGACAAATATATCAACCTGCAGTCACAACTATAACAACAACCATAGGAACTTGCAAATTGAATGGATTAGCATATTGTCTATTTAGAGCTTTGAACATAGCTTTAGCCTTAGCAACAATAGTAACATTGACAACAATAACTACAACATAGCACTAGCTAACACACATGGAACCATTATCATACCAACATTAGAGAACATTGTTTACTCATGTTACTTCCATCAGAACACCAAACCATAGCAACATAAATAGGAAATCACATACTATGACATGACAATTCTAACATAGCAAACCATAACAACTAATTAGCATCAACACATTCAACTGTATCCCTGACATAATCACTTGAATTGAAGTCTGACTAACAAGGATAACCTATATAGCAGCTTATTGATCATAATACAAAACAACAAAACAATCACAACTTAGCAACAATCTCATAATTTTGCAAGTTCCCAAATTGTCAATAGGAACCACATAGTTAACAACCTGTAAAATCAACCAATAACCTATAAACTTGGACTCTTCCATGCAAGTTGGCCAACTTTCTCAACTATCTATACTATGCAAACCAACTACATAATGAACAACGTGCATGGTGAAACATGTACATGGGAACCAAGCATTCCCACCTTGCAATGCACATAACTTGAACATGCATTAAATCCATATTTGCTATTTTGGATTAGAATTGGTACTTGTCTAAGTTGGGCCATTAGAAATCAATATTTTGGACTGATTAACAATTTGCACTAACTAAAATAATGGTTTTGGACTACTTGGATCAATTTAGGGTCCCATATGTGGTTGGAACCCTAAATTCATAGAAAATGATAGCTAGACCTATGTGTTAATTCAAACATATCTCAAGTAGTCTCCGACCAAAAACCTTAATTGAATAGAAATGCAATTTTGTTGCTTAATTGCAAACCCTAATTAACATATATTAGACTTGCTATATAAATATGTTGTTTGTGTCTTGTTTTCTCACTCAAGCAAGATGTGAAATCATAAGAGCTGAAGACTATTCCTATATGAATTGACCTTGAAAGTGCATATTTATCTTAGCCTCTTACATGTTAAGAGATTAAAGATATATGCACCTTCAAGGTTTGTTCATATAGGAAGTTCGAATGAGGATAGTTCAACAAGTGTACAATAATATATGTATGTATCAACATAATGTAGCAACATTATCCAAAAGAAGTGAAGTACTTCACCTCACTTATACAAAACATTCTAGTTTCAAGAATTATAGCTATGTAATACCATCAAAACAAGGTGAGACACTTCACATCATACAAAAAAATGACTAATTTCAAAGATCTAGTTTGTTAATAATAAGTTAAGTAGTCATGATTGCCAGGCCCTTATACTTCCATGGTGGCCTAAATAGAGGCAATTTTGTTGCTATTCGGTCACGTACTTGTCTGAAAACAAATACTTGATACCTTGGCATGTAAGTACCAATCCCTTGTCCAATAGGCCCCATGGTTCTTGATTGCTTTTCTGGCGGCATATATCAATTGCAACCATATATATTTCTTAATAACATTGATGATGGAGGTTGATATGGTGTTGTTGTTGCATAATATATTGGTGGTGGTTGTTGAAATGGTGTTGGTAGTGGTGTTGGTGGTGGTGTTTGATGGAAGGGTGGTAGTGCTTGAACTGATGGTGGCAAAGATGGTGGCTGAGAACTTGAAGCCTCAGATGGGATATTGCTTGCATTCAGGGTAGGACCCTTACATGTCCTAGTATTGTGCCCAGCTTGCTTACACTTACTACACTTCCTTATTTTCCCATTATCATCATCTTCATTTGTGTCTCTTCTCCTTGGTTTCTTAGGCTTACTAGGAGGCCTCTTTAGTGGAGGGCGAGGACCACATACTTAGGCTGCAAATTCGTATAAAGGCATACCACGTAGTTGTCATCTTCAAGTCATTACCAACAATCCAAACTACTAAGCCAACTTGACTATCATTGTACTTTGTCATTAACTACATGTACTAGCATGCATACCATTCAATTTTGTCAATAATACTATGACAATATAATATCAAATGTTATCATGTGCCATGCACGCTAGGCAAAAGTTAAAATGTACTTTGTCCCATACGTCAGTATCTGGAATTGCTTTATAAACCCCTCATAAGCTTTAACATATGTCCTGACCATGTGGTATTCATTGCAATAGCTGCAAATTAAATAACATAAACACATGTCAATGACTATTAAATTATGGACTATTACAAATAACAACAAATAAAGACATACTAACTTAATTATTTATTCTCTCATATGGAGTAATGCATCAACACCATGCACATATCGGAGCCCACTCACATCCCAAACACAAGTACATGTCCTTAACGCCAAGTTCACATTCTACTTATCATTAGCCCCATCTACATTAAACCCAGTGTATGCACAGTAAAATACCTCACATCATCTTCAAGCCTCTTTATAATTCTTGCAGCCCTAGAGAATAAACCATTTTGGTCCCCATATCTTAGCCCAGATCCTTTTGTCACAGAGCTTCTCCATCATTTGTTTATGGTAGATAGTTAAGAAAGTAGTCAATCTGTTTGTCCCTCAAATCAAGGATCCACTTGTTAAAGCATTCCTTAGAAGTTATTTTGATTAAACTCACACTTTGAAGAACAATCAAAGTGTGAAGTGACCCATTGCTTTAGGAATGTTGTTCAACCATTCAGCTACTGCCTGAACCAATATTTTGCACTAACTGAATCAGACATTTATGCATATCTGACATAAAATCGAGTATCCTACAGTGTTGGAGTGGATAATGAGCTACAATTTCAAGGGATGTCTTCCAGTATCATAACATTCAAATTTGCATAAGTAGATAGCAACTAGGAAGATACCATCATTCCTATCCAAGGCAGTAATTGCAAGTACAACACTTCCATACTTACCCTTTAAAAAGGTCTCATCAAGACTAAGAAATGGTCTGCAACCCTTAAGACCCCCTGCAAACAAGCATGGTAGGCAATACATACCCCTTAAAAACTTGAGTCAACATCACTCCTTGAGACTGCAACTATACTATCATGATTCTTGAACAATATTTTCCTAGCAATTCAGGCACCTGACCATAACTATCCTCAAAACTTCCATACAACGTGTCAAGTGCAATTGCTCTTTAATGCTAAGCTACCCAATAGGACATATTCTGTCACGCCCGATTTTTAAACAATCTAAATTAATAAATTATCCAAAAATCTCGGCACGACATGCACAATTTAAATGACAGAAACATGAGATAACTAATAAATAAAATAAACAATTTTCTCAAAATTCTTCCTCCCATAACAATGCCAATATACCACATCTTAATCCATCAAAATAAATTATAAGTAAAACCAATTTGAGTGTATTACATCAATCAATCCAAAATTCATTGACTTAATATAAGGAAAGTAAAAACTGGATTCTACAACTTATTACCTACAAAATCGAATAAACTAAAAATTTCATAAAGTGTCCCGAACAAAATTACAATCATGAAGCTAGAACTACTCGCCTCCACGCTCCAAACTACTCTGATGAGTCTCTAGGGCTGCACTCATTATGAACACACCCAAATTTGTAAAATAAATACAATTTGGGTAAGTATATCAATACTTGTATGAACAAACTTACTTTCAATATAATAAACCTCATGGCAACATTACACGATTATAAAAATAAACCAACAGTAAGCATTTTACCTTAAGACATATAGTTCTCATTCGAGGATCGAATGGGCATTTAGTTTCTTCCCTCAAGACAATCACACATACATACATACATGCTAACATAGTAATTAGTACAAATTTTCAAGTTATGACAAGATCAATGTTTTCGTTATTGCCCTAATTTTTTGCTTCTTTTCTACAATGACATTCTCCTCCTTTGCCGAACACACCTCACCCAAGTGTGCCTCATTTGCCTTCGAAGTCACTCGGAGAGTACATGTCCCAAGTGAGGTGCCACATCGAGGGTCATGTCATTTCACCCGAAGTTTGATCCATGGTAAGTATATCACTATACGTACATCTAAACTCACATAGAATGGTGTATCCAGTATGCAAGCAAGTCTGCATACTAATATTATATACCAAGTATACAAGCAAGTCTGTATACTAAAATCATACTTTTTCATTATTTTTTTTCTCACTTTTTTATTTGGAGTTATGGGAAAGAGCATTGCTAACCTTAGGGAAAACATTTGCTTCAAAAGTAATCATCAACCCATGTGTCATACCAATCATTTAACCCACTCCAAATATGTTGCACCATAGTACTTCATAGCCAATAGAACTTAATACAAAATATTTCTAGTCACAATACCATTATTTCTCAATTAACAAATCATTCCACTGTTATGTTAACATTATGCAATACTTTTATACAAAAACAGATGGGGTACCAATTCTTACAAAAAGGTGTTTTATTGATATATGTGTCAGTGTTGTGTTAATGATACATATATAAATTAAATAAAGTGTTGTGTTAATGATATGTATATAAATTAAATAATAGACTGTGCCAACATATGAACCAACCACAAATCAACCAATGGGCAATTTATAAATAATAAAAATGGTATGAGATTGAGGTACCACTTAATGAATAGATTCATATGAATGAAGTTGATCATACAATGATCCCTGGTTCAAGGACACTAAGCCTTCTCTAATCTTTTTCATTAACATATGATTGTACTCTCATTCCTTACAATTGTCTATATGTACTCTATATATATGGCTAGTGGAGGGTTAGGGGTTTATGTATTTTAGGGGAATCCCCCCTCTATACACAATAAACAATAAAGTTACCAACTTTAAAGTGGTCGCTTTACAAAAATTATCAAATAAAATTTGAATAATAATAAATCAAGCATCTATTACACTTACCAACTTTAAAGTAGAGAATGGTAAATATGAGGATTACAAATCCTAGGTATTGGCAAGTTTTGCAACTCATGGACAAGAGATATGTAAAAGAACAGTTCATACTAGGTAGGTACAAAATAATTCTCCAAGAAGTGCAGAAAGTGTAGCCTATTGAGACCATCTGTTAACAACTAAACCACTTCTTAATCGACTAAAGTGCCAACTGAATGTACCATGAGTAAGGTTAAAGGAGTACGTTAATGAAATTATCCAATTGCAAACTTGTCATCTATTAATAATATCATAACAATTAATAAGGGTAAACACCTTGAGCAAGAAAATCACTCTGAACATCGCCGCATAACTTTTGCAAGTCCACACGTATCCACCTTCACTCTTTAGTGCATAAGCCACCATGTTATCAATTAGCAGATGCTCACACCTTAATCTCAACGAAAAACACTCATTAACAATTGTACAAATCATTGAGAGTTGGATCAGCTTACCAAATAACAGTTTAAGCTTCCTGGTCCATTAATTATAGTATCAGTTGCCCGAGTTGCCTGATACTGATCACTGAAAGCATGCCTTCCAATGCAGATGGTTTTCTTCCAATCTGTCAATTCAGGAGTAAGTATCAAATAGAAACTCAAAACTCCACAACATATTTCAAAGTCATGCCTAAATTAGAGCATTATAAGGAGTAAGTCTAGGAATATTTCAACACAAGATGAGTTCCAAAATGGAGCATTATTTTTTAATATACAATATTCAACTAAATTTTGTTACTTTAAATGCTATTTAGATTCAAAATGCATTGATTTACCCAGTTAATCAACCCAGGTCGCCATTGTCACTATAGCAATGACTTGTGCAAGTTAATATAATGAAAGAAGAGCTCATACCTTCAAATAGGGGTGGGCACGGTTCGGTTCGGTTCCAAATTTTGAAGAACCTAACTCGAACCGTTTAAAATTTTAACGGTTTCGATTCGGATCGGTTCCTCTATTTTGAACGTTGGAACCAAACCTAACTCGAATCGTTTACAACGGTTTGGTTCCAAACGGTTCCTGTATTATATATCTCAAAAAATATTAATAGGCCACGCCGCCACGGACTTGTGCAATGTATTGCCATACATGGATCCAAAATCATGCAATTCAACATACAAAATTCAGCCCCCAACACTTATATAGGAGAGACAATCAAGCTCTACACACAAAACCCCAACACTTTTTTCTCCAAGAAGCAAAAAAGGTAATCAATTCTTTCTCAAAATATGCAAACACTTATGCTGAAAATATGCAAACACTTATGGTTTCTAGTTTCTAGTTTCTACTCGTCGTTCTGCTAAGTTATATTACATATGTATTTAAGTTATTGTCTTTAGATATGGATAAATATTTAAGACACATATATTGGGATGTCCATGTGTGATGATATCAAGCCCTGAAGCAGCAAAGATTGTGTTAGTGAGTCAAGCTCATTTGTTCAAGCCAACATATCCACCAAGTAAAGAGAAGATGATAGGGCCAGAGGCACTGTTCTTTCATCAATGTGATTATCAACAAGGCAACAAAAACATTCAAAAAATTTCAAACGGTGAAAGGGATCTGAGATCTCAACAAGTTTAAATCAATCATACAACTGACTGGACACACCTGAGACGAGAGTGAGACCAGGGGTGTTAGAAAATCAAATCTGATACTAGGGGTGTTAGAAAATCCAGATTTTGAGCGTCGTCGTCGACTCTTCATGCTCTGCCTCTGTCTGCTCACTGCTAGTGGAGAATGAGAGAGAATCAGAGATTGTCACTGCTTGTGGAGAATGAGAATGAGAGAGACCGAGAATGAGATCGTCGACTCCTCAACGTCGTGCTCTGCTTGTGGAGAATGAGAGAGATCGAGGCGGCGAGGCTTGTGGAGAATTGAAAGAGACCGAGGCGGCGAGGGCGAATGCTCACTGCTTCAGCTTGTGGAGAAATGAGAGAAGAGAACGAGAGAAGAGGGCGATTCCAGTGTTGAGTATGTGTTAGCCTGTTAGGAACTTAGGGTTAGAATTAGAAACCTATTTTTTTCTAGCCAATCCCATTAAGACACGTGTAAGGAGTATATGTAATCGGATCGGAACCAAACCATTTAAAAAAAATTACGAACCAAAACTGAACCGAATCGTTTCATACATTTAAAAATCAAAACCGAACCGTTTGGAGTAAAACGATCCGATTCAGTTTGGATCCGTGGTTCCTCGACCCGTTTGCCCACCCCTACCTTCAAATGAAGAATACAGAAGACTATTTTGATCTTCTGGTTCATCGCCTCGTAAATGAAGATGATGATTTAGCACTAAAAGTGCCGCTTCAATTTCACGAAGTCCAACATCCACCATTCTCCTCAATGCTCTTGCTTATGAGCACTTCCCTCTTACACAAAGCAAAAAAAAAAAAAAAAAAAAATTCAAGAAGAAACCTCTAAATTGCATGAGTAGACTATTTTAAATGCATAATACAATACCAGTTTGTATTCAAAGATGAGGAAATAAGAAGAAAAACTTGAGTGGGCGCTCAAATCTTTAAAGAGGTGAAGCGAAGGGAAGGTGGTGTTTGCAGGATGGTGGTGTGGCGAGATCAAGATGGTGTTGATGAACAAAATAAACTTAGATCTGGGATCGATCTCAGAAACTTCCCTACAGATCTCACAATCGTGGTGAAGAAGGGGAACTTAAGATTTCCACCACGGATCGAGGATGGTGATTGCAGGGTGGGACGGATCTGGGGCAGTGGGGGGGGGGGGGGGGGGAGGGCTTGATTGAGAAGATCAGTTGAGGGTAGGTGATGGCTTGAAGATTTGGGGCGGTGGAGGGGAGAAGATTCTCTCGTCTCTCTTGATCTCTCTGTCTTTCCATCTCCATCGCTCTCTCCCTCAATCTATTTCTACCCCTATCTTTTTCTTTATCTTTCCCTGGAGTGGCGTGCCTTAGAGAGAGCGGATGAGGTCTAAATTTTTAAGTGAAATCGAGCAGTTTCATTTTTTAATTTCCTGTTTTCCTTCCTATAGAGTTTTATTAGTGTAATGCCATTAAAACTTGAGTTGAACTTGAGTTTTTCATAGCACAAGTGTAAAACTGCTATTAATGGGCAATTGAGGCGTAGTGGGAGTTCAGGAAGGTGAAAGAAAGTTGTCTTCCAAAATCTAGGTGGACCTACATACTGAGGTTCATAAACAATGCTTGAAATTTGAATAAAGATTACAGTTCAATTGTCATGGTCTTTGATTAGTTAATGGTCATCTCTGTCACCAGAGTGTACTTATGCCAACAAAGTTAGCATCTATTTTTCCATGATTTATTCGAATTGTTCGCCTTGAACATCAAACCCAAGACCAGACACATCAACATGCATCAATAGTACCCCTAGACCACTAAAATGTTTGAAACTAAATTTGAATGGAGGTTGCATGTCTGCTATAGATGATGTAGATAACTACCGTGATGAAGATAACTACCATAAAACACGAGATGTCATCATACAAAAGTATCAATAGGAACTTAACTATACCAATAAGAGCACATAGGATATAGTTTCACACACCTTATCCGTAAAAACCAAAGTTGAAGATGACTTTCTTTTCTTTCACCTTCTTCGTTCCCCTCGTTTCCTTTGTTTTTGTATGTATAAAAGAATGCGGCCAAGTATTTCAAACTCTTTTATAAGGTTTTAATTAGGGTTTCCTAATTTTGGCTAAACATACACACATTTCTATTCATTTAACCACTACCAACAAAATCATAATTTACACAAAAGTATGAGTTAAAATAAATATATCGAATACTAAATAAATAATATTTATATTTACTTAATTATGCGGGTATTACATATTCATTGCCAAAGATTCCAAATAGCGGTTTGAATTTGTCTGGGCCCGTAACTTGCATTGTACTCAGTGATTTGCTTATCTACAATCTGAAATACCCATGCAACACTGGCCATTAAGTTCTTGAAGGAATCATCAGGGGTGCATGTATGATTCTTACTCAATCTATTAATCCTCATTGTGAATTCATCTGGCTGGCGCCTTACATAATCCTCCAACTACAACCTTTGCCCCTACAAAATCCTATCACCCTTAGTGGTTCATTTTTGTCAAAGTAAATTTCAACTCTGTGTTGAATTGCATATATCCTCAAAGATTTCCATTCATCATACAACTTTAACTCAATTTTCTTCATCATTGGACCATGTGGTTGAGTGTTAGTACCATCCTGATTCCTATACATGTCATCTCCATCATGGAAAAATGACTTAAATGTTTGAGGTTCATGAATTTCTACATCAGAATCATAGTCAGATTCATTTTGTTGTGGCCCATCATCATCAAAAGACTCTCCATCATCTTCCAATACATCACGTGGATCAATTTCATCAATATTAACACCACTGACCACCTTCACAAACCCCTTCCCTCTTTGGCATAGGTCCCATATTAAGTGGTACTTCAGCAACAGATGATGGTGGTGGAGTAGTAACTTGAATTGATGGTGGTGGTGGCATTTGTTTAGCATCACATGGTGGAGGTGGTGGTGGTGGAGTGGCCTGAACTAGTGGTGGTGGTCGTAGTGTTATCGCACCACCATTACTTGTTGTTTTTGCCATTTTCTATTTGCTTTTATATTTTTTCTCTTTAACATGGAATTGGTAACTACTGATGAATTGCGACTTTTTCTATTATCTTCTACTTACTCTCAACTGTCTTGGAAACTGCATACTTGAAGACGCCCCAACAATAGCAGGTTGCAGACTTGGAGATTTGTTCACATGAGAATCAACTTGCACACTGTTGAATTCTCTAACTTCCTCCCTTGCAGCTGCCCTCAAGTACCTTGGAGACTGGTCACCTCCTAACCTTGAAAATAGTGTAGCTTGAGACTGCATCTTCAGTGCCCTCCTTGGTATAGTATTCATAGAAATGATTGGAGACAATATCTCATGATTACCGACCTTGAGTATGTCATCCTACTTCCTCTTGCATGATTTTATCCTCTTAGGGTTGTTAAACAAATGTTTATTCCCCCTGCCCACATTAAGTGGTGATATGAACTAAGGTTGGGAACGCTAAGGATGTGAAGCCTAAAATACTACTAGTTGTGGAACTTCATTTGTTGGAGTTTTAACATCAAATAAATCGGATGACATCACATTGATTTGAGAAATCTCTAGAAAAATGTTCAAGAAGCCTTGTGCATCAGGCTTGCAACTACACCATATCTCACTGAATTGCTCTTCACTCTCAATAGGCTTTCTTTTTTGCTCTTCACCTAATAAAATTCCAACAAATAGCCATTCAAGTCAGGACTTATCTTAAGTACACATGTACATAGTTCCACAACACTAACAAATTTTGCATCAAACCTCAATATGTCAATAAAAAACCTTTTTTTGTACTCTTCATGACTTCCATAATCCAGAGCTCTAGCAATTCTCCAAACACCAGCATACTAAATTCTAATATTCTTCCTACCTTCAAGCTTATTGAACCTATATTCAATGCAAATAAAAGCATACTTCAATAACGTCACTAACTCTAAATGTCAAAGATATTACAAAAAAAAAAAAAAAAAAAACCATGACCATAAATATGAATAACATGGCTATTCACTTCACTAATTAACTTCAGTTGCAGGATATTTTATATAATTGTTGGACAATCACAAAAATATACAAGTGTATGGATACTATGGGCATCAATATGAATAAAATCACTAACTTCGGTTTTATGCAAAAATGATTTGGTTTTGTAACTTCATTAACTCTACATGCCAAGTACATTTAGCATAAATATAGTATCATGTAGCTATAGTTAATGTATACTATATTATTTATATATGTCAATATTTACCATACTTATACATAGCTGCAATGTAGTGTCCATATTTGCTATATTTCAATCCACGTTGAAGTAAAGTTTACAACAATATTTTCATCAAGTATATACTTATCAACTTACTGTATTCTCTCATGAACAACTTACTATATTCTCCAAAGTAACATATTGTCTTACTGTTTTTTGTACATAAATCTTTCTACGACAACATCTTACTGACATAACATTGTCTATTCTTTATTAACACAAAATTGATATCAAAGAACATACAAGATACTGACTTAGATGATTAATTTTCCCCAAATAAACTTGACACACTAAACCCTAATCAAAGACAACATAATCTATCATCTAGTTAAATGTATAGTAACAATAACACTGAAATAAGAAAGAACACAACAAAATAAACTATCATGCACACAATTTTGGCTAAATCTATAAATAAACATATTAAATCCTACTGATTTCTTGTTATTCTACTACGAAATACCAACACAACAAAATACCCCTATATATGCACAAATTAAGCTGGATTCAAACCATAAAACTAATGTTATTGAAGCTGCTAAAGTTTATTTGTTTATGTGATACATACTATGTGCTTTGTTCTATGCTATACAGGTTTTTGTTAATATTTAAATTAAGCTTATTTTATTTTTATTATTAAAAAAAACTTGATTACCATATAAATAATTAAATTAATGCTATTGAAGCTGCTAAAGTTTCTTTGGTTTCAACCACACTGTGGTTGAAGGTGGTACGTTGCATAGACTTTGGTCTTTGCAGGTTCTTGTGGAAAAGAAAATGAAATGTGTTATGTTATTTTGAATAAAAAGAAAAATATGCACTAAAAGGATTACAAAATATGTTATTGGACATTAAGACCGATTTTCTTTTTTCTTTCCCCGCTTAGGATGGTTCAGTATTAGAACATAACTACATCGCCAATATCTCCATGCCACCATCCAACTAACCAATTCTTACTGACTCGAGTGTCAACAAAAAAAGGTTGAGTGACTGAATGATATAAACGAAAATGATTTTCATTTTAAAGTTTTATGCAAATGACTAATTTATTCCAACGAAGTAATGAAATACAAAAGAACTCGTACCATCCTTTTGTGAAATTAAAATTCCAACACATGCTTAACATAATAATATGGTTGTGCATAGTATATATATCACACTTTGCAAGTCATAAGCAACTCAGATATTGAGAATCAATTGAAAGCAAAATGTTTAGAGGCATTTACTCAAACATCTAATTAGCTGGAACATGCTCCACTTGAACATTTAATAGAATCATATGTGTTTATTTGTGTAACAAAGTGAGTGTTTATATATATATTACCATAATCGAAGACTTAAACCCGACTACATCTGTTAGATTTATATAACATGAACTCCCAAAACCAACGCTCAATCCCCAAAAAAGAAAACTTGTCATTTCTTCAAAGTGACAATTTCTCATTGGCAATGTCTCATTGTGTTGTGACAATTTCTACAGCAAGAAAACAAAGTGTTTTGTTGTGAATGTTTGGTCTTGTGCTATGCTTCTGAGAGTTGATTTGGAGGCAATGTAAATATCGTCGATTGACATCCCAGCAAGGAGGCAAATGGGAATTGAGTGTTTTCCCCGAGTCTTAATGTGTAAAATAAATCCTTGATTTTAAGAGTAAATAGAAGAGAAGAACAATGCAGATAAATGCGATTGGGATGACATATATTTTTGGTATAACTTCTAGAGAGAATAATTCGAGAGTATTTTCTAAAGGTTTAAATAGATGTCTCCAAGAGTAAGGGCCAATAGATGCAACTTCAACTTCTAATCTGGATGACACATTTGAAACAACATCCCCACAAAATACCTTTGAAACAAAAAAAATTAGTTTTCTGTATAGATATGTTGGCATAACCTTCTCTACTGTAATATATAGATTAATAACAAAAATAAGGATTACGGCTTTCATCATATTGTAATGACTTGTTTTCTTCATAGATTGATGACTTCCCTAGTATTATTCTACGCAAAAAATGCTAGGAAATCAGTTTTTGCAACCATATTTTGCAACCAGGGTGACGTGATGTGATCTTAAAAGAATGATGAAATCATTAAAAAGTTTATGTGTATCTCGAGGTTGTAAAAAACCTCATCTGATGATGCCACATCATCCTGATTGCAAAACATGATTCCCTAGCCTCACTCTATTCTACGATGAGCTAATCAATTATTACATGACAAAATCAAAGATTTTTACATATTATTAGGGTCCCAGGAACTGTGCAAGGACTGACGGATCATTTCATGGACCATTCCATAAAACGTTCCGTGGAACTGTGCCAAAACTTACAGACCATTCCATTGAACGATCCAATGACCGTTCTATGGAACGTTATTAGGACCGTTGCCTCTTTGGTTTTTTTTTTTTACACTTTTTACCCATTCTCTTTAAAACACAATCATAAACATCATCCACAGAATGAGCAAAATTGTAAAATAAAAAAAAATAAAAAAAAAAAGGCACTGTAAAATTATTATACCATTAGTAAGAAAAATGCCGGATGTGAAAACACTAATCTGGCTTATATGCAGGTAATATTAGTTTTGTGCCTAAATTATTGTGGATCTTACTTGATCCAAAATCATACGAATATCCAAACTTAAAACGACCAGATTCAGATAAGTTTGGGTGAGGAGTCTAATTGGAGCGGGCCCTAATTCGGATTAGTTGCACCCCTATCCCTAAGCCTTCTTCGTCTCGACCACTCCATCCACCAGACTTCTCCCCTCCACCATGACCATACTGTGACGAAATAAGAGAGAGGTGTTTGAAGAGAGAGTAAAATAATGGCGGCTATAGCTGCTACCCCATTCCTTTGTTGCAACAGTTGTAAGTTCCTTCTCCACCCCTTTTATCATCTCTATAACATTAACAATTCTCTCTTCTCTCGCAAAATCTGTAAAACAAATCCCAGCTTTTTAACATCCACACCCATCAGATGCATCCAATCGACACAGCAATCACTCGAAACCAGGAATCAAGATATGGGTTTTGTTCACAGACCAAATGTTGTCAATATTCTCGAAGAAAGGGGTCTCCTTGAATCGCTAACAAGCGAGAATCTCAGGTCAGTTTGCTCTGACTCTAATCAGACTAAATTGAAAGTTTATTGTGGGTTTGATCCAACAGCAGAGAGTTTACACTTGGGAAACTTACTTGGAATCATTGTATTATCATGGTTTCAGCGATGTGGTCACAATGTTGTCGCTTTGATTGGTGGTGCCACTGCTAGAGTTGGCGACCCATCAGGAAAATCCATTGAAAGACCAGAACTTGATGTCGAAACACTCGACAAGAACGCTAAAGGAATTGGTCATACACTTTCTACAATTTTAGATAGAAAATGGGAACAGAACACAAATTCGAAAGTGGGTTCCCAAGAAAACTCAATTTCAAATTTGGGTACTGAACAAAATTCTTTTTCAATTTTAAATAATCTTGATTGGTGGAAGGATGTTAAATTATTGGATTTTTTGAGACAAGTTGGAAGATTTGCTAGGGTTGGTACAATGATGGCAAAGGAGAGTGTGAAGAGAAGGGTGGAATCAGAACAAGGAATGAGTTATACCGAGTTCACGTACCAATTGTTACAGGGTTATGATTTTCTCTATTTGTTTGAAAACAAGGAAGTCAATGTTCAGATAGGAGGAAGTGATCAATGGGGAAATATAACTGCGGGGACTGAACTAGTTCGGAAAATTCTTCAAGTTGAAGGAGCTTATGGATTGACATTTCCACTTTTGTTGAAGAGCGATGGAGCCAAGTTCGGCAAGTCTGAGGATGGTGCAATTTGGTTGTCTTCATCAATGTTATCACCTTATAAGTTTTATCAATATTTCTTTTCTATCCCGGATGTGGATGTCGTGAGGTTTATTAAAATTCTTACTTTCTTGAGTATGGAAGAGATAAATGCTTTGGAAGAGCAAATGAATATGCCAGGATATGTTCCCAATTCTGTTCAGAGGAGGCTTGCAGAAGAAGTGACCCGTTTTGTCCATGGAGAAAATGGCTTATCAGAGGCTCTGAAGGCAACCGAAGCACTGCGGCCAGGAACCGAGACAAAATTGGATTGGAAAACAATTGAAAGGATAGCCGAAGATGTTCCCTCCTGTTCTCTGTCTTATGATCAAATCTTGAATGCTTCACTTGTGGATCTTTCGGTCTCTACTGGTTTGCTTGACAGTAAGTCAGCTGCCCGTCGCTTATTAAAGCAAGGGGGCCTTTACTTGAACAACGAAAGAGTGGCAGGTGAAGGTAGAAGAATTGAGGCAGCGGATATTGTTGAAGGGAAAGTACTCTTATTGTCTGCTGGAAAGAAGAACAAGATGGTTGTAAGAATATCTTGATTTCAAACCTTGTAAAGTGTTTACTGGCATTGGTAGTATCTCTTCAGTTTTTACCGTCTGATTGTCTTCTTCCAGTTTTCAAGGGTTTTTTTTGTGTGTGTGTGTGCGCGCATCAAAAATTACACTTAAACACTTTTCAGAAGATATAGTTTAGTAGTTATGCTTACATGTGATCATGGCGTTGTTGTGCTCATTTCTACACGCCGAATTATGAGCACTATGCCACCCTAGATATTGAAGGATTCGTAAATTCATAATGTCATGAACCAACATTTATCCATAGTTTCATTTCTGTTTTGTTCATTATGTTTGTTTGATAAAGAAAGACGAGGGTTCTTTATAGCCATAAGATGAATTTCTTCTTTGGGTAAAGTTCAGGTATATAGAGGAACCTTTGATTTTGGAGGTGAAATGTAGTTTTGATGGTACAGTTTTAGTTAAGATGTATTATCCATTTGTTGGTATACAGGACCTTGGAACGTTTTCCATAGGACTTAAAGTTTTTACCTAGTCTTCAGAATATCTGATCACTATGCTTTGCATTGCCAAAAAAGTACGCTTAAAATGGAAGAGTGCCAAGAATTGGCTAGGCAAGCACTTCCAAGAATGTACTATGATTTTTTTACAAAAGGAGTATATACAGAGCGAAAACATAGAGGCGTTTTGGAGAATCACGTAAAGTATTAAAACTTAAATGTAGTTCTGTTGATTTGGTACATTAAGCTCACCATTTTATTGTTAGCTTTAATGGTTTCAGGCTTGTGCTAAGAGTTCTCATAGATGTCAGCAAAATAAACCTGTCAACTAGTGTATTGGGTTACAACATCTCGTGTCCCATCATGATTGCTCCTGCTTCAAGACAGCAATTAGCACATCCTGAAGGTCTGAGTTCACTTGAATGGTATAAGTTAGTTGACTCTCGTTTAATCTGATTATCGATTGCAACTCTTTGCTTCCAGTAGTGGTTGCAACAGCCAAAGCTACAGCACCGTGTAACACGATCATGGTAGTAAGATTTTTTAGCTTATTCACTTATTTTACATGCTTGATTAACAAGACCGCTGTTGTGTTTGTAGGTACTATCCTTTGATTCTACCTGCACAATCGAGGAGGTTGCTTCTAGCTGCAATTCTATTAGTTTCTTTCAACTATATGTATGTTATTTGATACCATTTTCATGAGATACTATGTACATTCTTTAGACTATAAAAAACCCAGAGCAGGATTTTTGTATTTCAATGGTATACCAAAGAAGAGATATTTCAGCTCACCAAGTAAAACGGGCTGAGAGAAATGGTTTCAAGGCTGTTGTTCTAACAGTTGACAATCCAAGGCTTGGTCGAACGGAGGTGGACATTAGGAACAGGTACACCTCTATATACTGTCTACGTTTTGTTATAAATTCCGATATATTACTTGTCAGTTTTTTTTTTTTTTTTACCCCTCCCACCCCAGATGCCGCCGGCTAGGTTCGACCCTGTGACCTAGTGATACCATCCGCCACTGCTCAACCACCGAGTCATCACACATTTGACTATTACTTGTCAGTTTGATGGGCACCCTATTCCTAGAATGGTTGCACATCCGTTGAAGAACTTCGAAGGTCTTTTATTAGGCAAAACTCTTATTGTAAGTACTTGTCATCCCCTAATAGGCTAATTGTTGTAAAGGTTCTATTTGCTGACATTCTGAATTTTTTGTTGTAACAATTCTTCGTTTCAATGTTTAAAAAAAAATTCAGTAAAAAGATTATCATCTTACAGATCATGACTCGGGAGCTCGACCCTTCTTTGAGTTGGAAGCTATGAAACCATTAGCAGTCTTGCCATTGATTTCCTTCTCCACTATAACACTTGTAATGGAAACTATTGCATTGATACCATTATATCCTCTTCTAAGGTCTTCAGCATACTCATAAGTGATTGGATGATCCAACTACTTGCAGAATTAGCCTAGCTACAATATTCAGACAGACTAGCTCAATCATAAAATCTTACTGCTGTTAATATAATTTTCTATCCACCATCATTGTGATTTTGACACAATTACAAATTTTGAAGGACATAGATTGGCTGAAATCTATAACAAAGCTGCCAATTTTTATCAAGGGAGTGCTAACTGCAGTTGAAGGTAAATTGACGATTGTTGTTACCCTTGCCCATTTCTATATGCGTTCTCTTTGCAGAGTAGTAGTCAGAATGGTTATGTTCCTAATTTCTTAAAGATATACTAAAAGGTCATGTAATGGCAACTCAAAATTGCTTTCAGAGAATACTAAGATAACACACATGTTAATAGTAGCAAAGCTTGTTAAACCATCTGTAATTCTGTAAGCTGTAGTTTAAGCGCTTTTAGTTGATGGCTTAGTAGTTAATGGGGTACATTGCAGTGTGGAGCAACTCCCTATAGACTTCTTTACTTCAGATGTTAAAAGTTAAATTAATGTCTTTGGCAGCTATCAAAGCTATCGAGCAGGGATTTCGGGGATAGCTGTATCCAACCATGGTGGCTGCCAACTTGATTATGTTCCACCCACTATTTCTGTTTTGGAGGAGGTGATACTTTGATCCAGCTCAAGTAGATTCTTGAAATCACAACTTTTTATCTTAATACATACAATTTTCTATTTTAAATCATGCTACTTGAAAACTATCAATTGAGTCTTGATAAACTCACTCATGGCCTTGTCTCCTTAGGATGAAGATATCATTCCTGTAGGACGGTTCATGTTTACGCGGATGATGGACTTGCAGGTTGTTCAAGCTGTTGGAGGGAGAGTTCCTGTCCTATTTGACAGAGGAATCAGGCGTGGAACAGATGTTTTCAAACTCTTAGCTTTTGGTGCCGAAGCTGTTCTTGTAAGATATATATCTTTCACTTACGATATTACAGAAGTTTCAATAGAAATTCTGTTTCGTGTAAGATATGTTCGCTTTGCTGCAGATTGGAAGATCAGTGATCTACGGTCTAGCAGAAAAGTGGGAGCATGGTGTAAGACGTGTCATCGAGATGCTCAGAGATGAGCTTGAGCTCACCATGGCCCTCTGTGGGTGTTGCTCTATTAATATCATCGAGAAGTTGTGTACAGACAGAGCGTGACAGGCTGAGATCGTTTCTGTATACCATATGATAATGACAACAGGCGATTTGCATGTATTTCTCTATCTGTTAAACTATTGAATGGTTACAAACTATAATCATTCATCAATTTTAGAATGTTTGCCTTCTGTTGGTGTTTTAGAAACTCTGGACTGTGTATGCTATAATTTCAAGTTGCTAGATTGCACAGGTATCTGTTGTAACTCTTATGACCTTTTATGAACAAGGAGAGACTAATCGTACTAAAAAAGTCTTGATCAATTGATGAAGGTGATGTCCCATGAACTGTGCATGGTGCATGTAGTAACATTCCACAGTAGATCTTTAGCCATATGATGAAGCTAATCAAATTGCAGATTCGCTATCACTGAAGAGGCAGTTAATGGCCATCTTGTTGAACCTTTGCTAAATATGCACGAGGAATTGCACATCCAGGCCAGGGATGATCTGAAGCCATATAATCAAGAAGCATAATAGACATTACGGATAACTAACTTGATTGAAAGACAAAATCCTATGGGATTGGCTTAGTCATTAGTCAACTCTTAACAGGATTATGTATTATTTTATGCTAATATTTACTCAAGGCACAGATATTGTTAATCTTGTCCAATTAGTGTGGCAGGCTTTTTTTGCAGACATTTTCATCTCACAAGGTCCATATTAGAAACTTATCTTCTTCTTCTTCAGGTATGTTTTGTACATATCTCTTTTACAGTTAGAAATTCATAGTTTCAAGTGGGTTTCAACCCTATCTTTTATTCTCAATATTGAGATGTATTTTCGGATCACTCCATGAAATTTGGATTTCTAGATAAATCTATCAGTATCTTGCTACTTCAATAATAAATCATTGTATTCATACGAGTGAATTCACGTTAAATGGATAAGTGAAACTTAACTGGCAGGTGAACATTTGATAGGCAAGAACTTGAGAAAAAACTTTGTGGATTGACGTCTCATGTTTCCAGGAAAAATGGCATCTGAACCTGTTAACTTAAAAGGATACCAATAATTGGCTAAGGAAGCACTTCCAAAGATGTACTACGACCACTTTACAGGAGATGCAGAGGATGAATACACACTAATGTTTGGTTACTCAATGGAATAGGTTAAACCATTGTAATGATAATGACATTACAATGGTTTAAGCCATTCTTTTGTTTGGTTGGGTATAAAAATAGAGTAATGAGCATTCTTTCTCAAAACCCTAGGGCATGTTTGGTTACTCAATGAGAATGGGAATAGTAATATTCCCATCGTAGAAGCGTTTCGTAGAATCACATAAAGAGATATAAACTTATATGTAGTTTAGTTGATTTGTTACATTGAAGTTCACCATTTTAGCTTTGATGTTTTCAGGCTTCAGGCCAAGAGTTCTCATAGATGTGAGCAGAATAAACGAGTCAACTACTGTACTGGGATATGACATTTCGTCTCCAGTCATGATTGCTCCGACTGCAAGACATCAGTTAGCACATCCCGAAGGTCTGCACTCCATTAGAAGGATATCTTATGTTGATTCATGATATTTTATACTGATTCTATTTTATAATACGATAAGCAATTAAATACTTCGTTCCAGGAGAGATTGCAACAGCCAGAGCTGCATCGGCATGTAACACGATCATGGCAGTGAGATATTTTTAGCTTATCTGCTTATTTTAAGTGCTTGACTACCGAGACTGATCTGTTTGTAGGTATTGTCACTACACCAAATTGACACTTTTGTAACAACTCTCAAAACAATATCACTTTTGAGATGTTACAATTCACCAAACAATTTCAAATCAAAACTAAATTTAGTCAAAAAAAAATGAAAAACAGTAACAAAAAAAAAAATACAATAAGTTGAATCACCATGAATAGTATCACTTTTATAATCATACTCTTCATGGTGATACTATTATTGTATCATTTTGTTGGTGAAAATGTGTAAAGTTGTTAGGTGAATTGTTACACTTCAAAAGTGATATTGTTTTGAGGGTTGTTACAAAAATGTCAATATGGTGTAGTGTGTCCTTTAGTCTAACGAGGTTGCTTCTAGTTGCAACGCCATTAAGTTCTTCCGACTATATGTATGTTATTTTGATAGTTTTATAATGTTCTGCTATTTGTTTTACAAACGATATAATTAAAAAAGTTGTTTTTTCACAGCAGTATGTAGATTTTAGTTCTACCAATACAAGAAATGAAAAACCCAAGTGGGGTTTTTGTTCTTAAATGTGTAGGTATACAAAAGGAGATTCCAGCTCAGCTAGTAAAAGGTCTAGGATAAATGGATACAAGGCAATTGTTCTAACCACGAACACTCCAAGGCTTGTTTGAAGAGAGGCAGACAAGGAACAGGTACATCTCTATCTTTCTTTCTTTTTTGTTTCAATTGCGTATACGGTACATATGATCAGTTCAATGGGCGTCCTTTTGTAGAATGGTGCACATTGTTTGAAGAATTTTGAAAGGTCTTCTATCAACCAAAAGTGTCTGTTAGATGTTTCCCTTCCATACCTTTATGTATGAAATCAAACCAAAACTTGTTATTATTAGTTATTACACTTGTTAAGACTTCAGAATACTAAAATACATCACATTTCAACTCTTGATTTGAATTTGGTTTCATTCTTTCAGGAAAAGGGTTCTAGCATTGAAGCTTTTGCCTCAGGAACTCTTGATCCTTCTTTGAGTTGGAATGTTTGCAACCATTAGCAATCCTGATCCCCTTCTTTAATTCCCTGAAAGCTATTGTATCAATATCATGTTATATTAGTTACCGATTTCTCTGCATACTCGCACTGATTTTAAAAATCCAACAGCCATGTGCAAAGGTAGTCAGACTAGCTTGATCATCATATTCAACTGATGTTAACATTAAATTTCTTTCTACCATCACTGTAATTTTGTTGCTTTTAACGAGATTGTGATTTCTAAAGAACTTAAAAGAGTGGCTGAAGTTTATAAAAAACCTGCCAATTCTGATCAAAGGAGTGCTCACAGCAGAAGATGGGAAATAGACTGCGGTTACCTTTTCGCCATGTCTTATAGGTTACCTTTTTGCCGTGTCTTATAAGTTCTCCTCTATGCGGAAAACCAGAAATGTTCCAACAGTTTTCTTCACTAAAAATAATGTGCCTACTTTCTTGTTTGTAGATAGTAACATATTAACAAAGCTACTCCGTATTGCTTCCAATGATGCTAAAGTTGACACGAACTGCTAACAATAGCAAAGCTAGCTTAGAACAGTTGGCAATACTGCCACCACAGTGTCATTGAGTGCTCAACGACGAGCTCAATCTCATGGCTCTCTGTGGATGTTCTTCCAACAGGGACATAACCAGGGGGGCATGTACGCAGAGTGGCACATTGCAATTAGGGGTAGGCATGAGATGGACCTCATCCTTATCCCATCCCGTTCATTTGGGATTGGGACGAGACAGGATGAGCACGTACTAAATAGTCCTTCAATAAAAAATAAAAAAATGAGCTTCATCTCACATTACTCACACAACAATAATGTCAAACTTTTATACATATAACTTTCATCATAAATAATAATAGATATTAAATAAATAAACGATAAACTTCATTTAGAAGTCATGATTTAATTCATTTAGAATTTCATCTCACATTGATTTAATTTCAACACATCCTAAACTTTAATTTACGAAGTATTTTGATTAAAATTAATAGTAATAAATATTAAATAAATAAAGTCGGGACAATGGGCGGGATTGAAAATATTTATCCCGATCTCATCCCACTCTAGATCGGGACGGGACGGGACAGGATCAGAATGAGTTTGATAAATCCCAAAAGGACCCAAAAAAATCGGGACGAGACGGGTTCGAGATCGCAGGATGGGATGCACACCCCTAATTGCAATCATTGCTCTAACTTTGTGGAAAGATGGAAGGACGTGTTCATAGGAACTATTCACGCATTGTGTTTTATTCAATCTACTGAATGATAGGAACTTACAGTTTTCTAATCAATTGCACCTAACAGTCTCGCATACATGCACAATAGCAATTTCTTTGCATAACACAACCCCCTAAAATAAGGGGCATAGGATCTCAAATTACAACAATGAGAAAAAAGAAAGTAAAAGAGAGATAAAACTGAACATAAGAATTGATATTGTTGAACCATACACACAAATTCTGCTGTAAACCATGGAGTTGCCAAGCTCCAACTGGAAAAGATGCAAAACCACTGGTTCCAGCTCCCATGACCAAAATTTATAACCAAACTTAGCAGTGTTATTTATCATTAACTGTGATATTCCTGCATTTGATAGAAAATTATTCCTACAGAGATATCCACGAGAGCGAGAAAACAATTTGAAGAGCCGTCAAGAATTACAACCCTGCATCCAACAGATGGGGATCCAAAATCAACATAGAACAATTCCACAATTTTCATTTCAATCAAAAGCAATTACTTCACAGAACGTAGAATCATACAACAGGTAATGGATGCTTATGGGATTTAAACTGAGGACCATAACAAACTAAAGAAGGAAAAGATGCGACTTCGAACTAGTCTCACATTTGACAAGGCTGGTCATTACTTGGTACTTTGAAATGTGACATAGCAAACCTAACATATGACGAAGTTTTTACAGCCCATCTTTAGATCCATAACATACTTGGTATGCAGAGCATTGTAAAAGTAATGATCACAGAGAATGTAATTCTCATGCAGACCCTTTTTTTTTAAAACCACACAACACAACACATAAATATTAAAAAAAAAAAAAAAAAACCAAAACCAAAACACTTACTTGGTGATCCAAATCAAATGGCTTGAGTGCATTTGCTTCAATCTACAGGTCTAGGTTCAGATGTTTGACATGATTGCTCCTCAATTAAAGTTTGGACCCTCTGCAGCAATGTAGTGAAAACATTATATAAACTTTTTTTTTTTGAAAGGCAACATTATATAAACTTGGTAGATAGCAGAAATGTCTCATGAAATAACAGATTAAGGAGTTTTTTCCTACCTTCACAGAACTTCCAATCTCCTGTAGTTTTTGTAAGATTATTTCTTCGGAATCACATCTTAAAGATTTTGATGGAGACATCTGCAATTAACATGCAAGAGAAATACTTAACCAATTGGTATATAAGAAAAATGATTTTATCCATGATCATTGGCACTACTCTATAAATTGGTAGTGTTGTAAAAGCTAATTAGTTTGCACCAAAATCCGAACAATGAAGTGCAGAGGTACCTCTTTAAAATAAAGAGCTATATGGAAATCTCTTGTGATGCATAAGTTTGTGCTTTTCACTAAAATGCAGCAATTACATCTTCATTCTAAACAAATTATTGGCACTGACCATATACACCCTTAAAAATTAAATAAATAGATCATAAATTAATGCTTCTTCTCAATGTGCTTGGCTTCAACAACCTGTGTACATTCCATGTTCCTTTTATCAACCAAGTAATCATAAGTTTTATTTGAAAGACCGTAAAACCTTAGTTCATCATATCAATAGTTAAGGTGTGAATAAAAAATACAAGAACCAAGCACACCTGGTACAAAAAAACATAGTTAAGTTCATGATAAACGAGACATGATGAACATAAATAATCACAACTCGCATTTTTAACATTTCGTACTTTCAAATACCAAAATTTCAACCTTTCAAACATTATGAATGAGGTTATTATAACTATGAAGCCATCAGTACCAAATCAAGAACAATGGATTGGGAGAACTTAGATGTAAAGAGTAAGGATGTCTGGGCTTTCATTAGGATGCTTGGGTTTGACATTTGATCCATATCAGGTCAGGTTTATTCAAAATATACAAAATGCTAACCCATAAGGTAACTATAGAGAAAACATAAGACAAAAGTTGAAGAAAATACAATTTTTGGTGTTAGGACCTTCACGTAAAACATATTTAATAACAAGATATTGTCATATAAGTCCTAACCACAAGGAACTAAGGGCCAAAGGAAAAGATGAATAATTATGGTTTTAAAAAATTCATTTGATCAACATAGCTCAGAGAGTCTAGAACTAACTCCCTCAATTTCAGGTATTTGGGATAGTTTTAATATTTCAAGACAAAAGCTTCCTGAGAGTTGCAGCTCCCTAATCAACTATAATCTATAACTCTTTCAGTTTAAGAGTAGGGATATCTTTTTAACTTAAAACCCCGCGATATTTTCTTTCAAAAAATACTAACAAAAAGAAAAGAATGATAAAAGGTGAACATTGTGAAAAGTATAGTCGGTATAGATCATGGGCCACTTGGAAGGAATAAGATAGCAAGAACTCCTAGAAAATGGATAACCCTTTTGAGGTACAAGTGTCTTTCTTTAAAGACTAAGGTTCAAGGTACAAGCTCCCAAAGCCAAAAGGTCCTTTAGAAAAAATTGTAGCTAGTGTCCTATGACTGAATCATATATAAGAAAATGTAAAATGGATTAAAATACAGCTCAAATTCAAACATAAGTAGTATGTGAGTGGACTCCTATTTTAGCATACCCATTGGGCAGTTGATTGGCTTGCTCTAAGATCATCTTTGGAGATTTGCTTAGAGTAATTCTCACATTTCATGTTTGAAAGACGCATTAGAACAGCCTGGAAAAAAGCAGGAGTGAATACAAGTATTATTCAATCGCAGAAAGGCGAAGAATGATATGATAAAGTTTCAAGTACATTTCTGAAACCCCTTGGATTCGCAATGCCTTGGATTTTAACATCGTCACTTGGTGGTTTTCTAACACCCACATTCTCGATTCTAACAGAGTAGACACCAAAATGAGACTGCAGATACCCTGAGAAGAACATTAAAAAACACTTTAAACATTAAAAGGTAATGGATGGGGAGACATGCTTATATATGTATATATATATATATATAAAGAAAAATAACCCAATTGGATTAATAGAAGAGTATGAATATTGGCATCCACGCATAAAATAAATCTTTTCAATATTTTTCCCTCATATTTTTTGCCACTTGACAAGCAGAAGAACACCATATTCACGTGAGAGTGCAAAACAAATTAGACACGTAATACAAACTATACACCTAGAACTCAGCTCACCCATAGTTTTATACTATATTCTGAGATGCTCTTCTGGGTAGGTAAAATTTCTTCTTGTAACTAAGTTTCAAGTTGGTACATGTGTTCAAATGCATCTGTAAATAACAAAGGTGAAGGTGCAATTTATTCAACAGAATGTCTTTAGTCTGTGACTTCCCTCAAAATATCAATTGTATTGCCAACAAATCTCTAATGAACCCACATATAAAACTTTCTTTATGAACATCGAAAACGCAAGACTTAAGGAGAATAACATGAAATTCGAGATTATTACAGACTCAATATCAAATGAACTTCAGAAACCCTATAATTTGGCAGTTGGAAGTTTGGGGGAGTGTTTGCTTTGCTTTGACCTTTCTGGCGGGTTTTTTTGTGTACATCCGACTGTGCACCCAGGATGATAGTAATTTAAGGCAAGTCCTATTTGGAACCACCAAATGTGTTGTCCCACACCAACAAATCTCACTTTTATTTTCTGGGTTTGGTTCAATCTCTACTTCCATTGAGAAGGGTTTGGGGTGGCTTAGAATCTTTGTTTTTTTTTTTTTGGAAGGCGAGTTGGGTTTTTAAGGATCCCATAACCTATCAACTGGACGACCTATAGGTCAACACCCGTTAGAAAGTAACCATGTCGCAGGTGGGATTCGAAGCTACGACGTGGGGGACAAACCCACACAGCCCTAACCACTAGGCCATAACACCATTGGCGGTGGCTTAGAATCTTGAGATGAAGTGGCAACAATTTGAGGTTGTGAAGGGTTTGGGGTGGCTTAGAATCATGAGATGAAGTGAGATTGTTGAGTGAGTGAAGAGTGATTGGTTTCTCCTCTGTTGTTTTCAATATGTCTATTTCAATTGATATTACTCAATCTTCTCCTCTCTGCCGGCCAACCTCGCCATGCCATTGGCATCGTCGACCAAGCCTTTTTTTTTTTTTTTTTTCCTTTTCCATTGCCCTCAGTTTCCCACTCACGACGGCCTCTGTGAGGGCAAAAAAATTTGGCCTCGCACAACCTCCTGCAAACGGAGAACCCCATGCGCAGAGGTCTCTGCGAGGATGAGTTCTTCGTTAGCAGGAGGTTGTGCGAGGGCCAATTTTTTTTTCCTCGCCAAGGCCACCCCAAGTAGGGAACCCTCATTGCAGTTGTCGTTGCGAGGGCGATGGAGAACAAATCTATATTACAATTCATAGTGATGGTTTACTATTCATTGCTGATTGGGACAAAGTCAAATAAAAAGGATTAGAGATAAAAAAATGGTTAGGATTGAAAGTTGGAAAATGTATTGAATTTGAGGGTTGAGATTCATTTAACATGATGACATATTTGTAAATATAAAACAAGTAGAAGGACAAAAATTATGAAAAAATTTTGAAAAAAATTGGTGGAATGTACATGTGGCGGAGAGAGAAAATATTGTGTTTTGCTTTTAGCAAAATGAAAATTATCATAACTATCTACATCATTATCGAATTTTGGTAAAGCTAATATTGTTGAAATGCATTTTTTAAGATCTTTTCAACAAAATCAATGATCAACACGAGCGTATATCTATAATTAAAAAACATATAAAGTATTTCACGTTTTAAATATTTTTCAAAACAATGAGACGGGCCGATCATACCAGAAAAATGAGTCGGGCATCTTAATGCACATTTAAACAAAAACTCAAAACTTCATATCTTTGTGAATTCAAAGATTGGGGGATAACTCATTCTCGGCGTTTAAATTTTTCCCCAACTGATTAAAATTTAACTGAGTCTAACTCTAAAATTTATAATATATATATTTACCTTAAAATAAGCTTACACTTCAATACTGATTCAGAGCCAAAATGAGGATAGTGTAAGAGGTGTTCAGTACAAAATATTTAGCAAAAATAAAATTATATGAAGTGCCAACGGCACGAGACATACTCTAGTATAAAACAGAGAAGAGAAGGAGGAGGAAATGGTGATGCTAGTGGTGCGGCGGGGTGGGGAGATGTTGCGTCTCACAAAAGCGTAACAGATTGCAGAACACAATTGATAATTGCAATAGAAAGTAATAAATCCAATGTATAAACAAGGCAATCTAAAGTAAATGGAAATAAATAAAACACGTACTGCACAAAAAAAATTTAACGTGGTTCAGCAAGTTTGCCTACGTCCACGGGCAAAGAAAATAGCTTTACTAATGAGATCGAAGAGTACAAATGGAGAGAGCTACACAACGTCAATGACGTTCAATACACACGTGTCTAAGTGACACCACGGATAATGCGGGGAGTGTATATCCTTCACAAAGAAAAGAGAATAAAATCTCTCTTTTATCTCTCTCTTCACTTTCTCTCCTCCACATACGCACAAGAGAAATGGGGTTGAAGAGCCTTAATTTCTCTCAACTCACAAGATGTTAATCTCTCAAGGAAGAACTGATACTGAATAAGAGGGGGAACCTCCCTTTATAGCCACCTAAAGTGGTGAAGAGAGGCGGTGATGGAGGGTTCCATCACCTTCCACCATCTTCTTCTTCCAGGTGTCTTCTAGCAAATTCAACTTAGATCCAGCACGATTCAGCCTAGATCCAACTGTTCCAGCCGAAATTCAGGTTTTTCTTCAACTATTTTCTTTCAATTTGGTTGTTTGTCATGCCGACATGTCATTTGTGTTCACTGTTTCAACAATTCTCCACCTTGGTGAAGATTTCACAAATCTGAGCCGATTATACAAGCAATATACGTCTTTTCCCTTCATACCCCAAATGGGTTCAATATACACGAAAGATGTTGATCAAATCCAAACAATATTGGAACTTGATCGCAGAAATTATCTTTGTCAACATATCTGTAGGATTCTCTTTGGTGTCAATCTTCTTCAGTAAGATGTCACCTTCTTCTTTGATTTCTCGCACAAAGTGAAAACAAACATCAATGTGCTTCGTACGTGCATGATGAACTTGATTCTTCACCAAATAAACGACACTCATACTATCACAAAAGACATCTAGATGGTCTTGTACTACACCCAAGTCATCAAGCAACCCTTGAAGCCAAATTGCTTCCTTAACAGCTTTTGTAACCACTATATACTCAGCTTCAGTTGTAAACAATGCAATTGTAGACTGCAATGTAGATCTCCAACTTACTGGTCCTTTAGCAAAAGTTAAGACATAACTAGTGGTTGATCGCTGCTTATCCAGATCTTCTGCATAATCTGAATCTACATAATCAACACAATGTTGACCATTACTCACATCCTTCTCAAAAAGTAAACCAACATCTACTGTACCCAGGATGTACCGTAGAATCCATTTCACCGCTTGCTAGTGTCCTTTGCCTGGATCATGCATGTACCGAGTTACCATACTGACTGCCTGTGAAATGTCGGGCCTCGTACACACCATTGCATACATTAAGCTTTCCACTACATTTGCATAGCACTTGAACCATGTGTTCCCGTTCCTTGTCAGTGCTAGGAGACATAGAAGCTGAAAGCTTAAAGTGAGGGGCAAGAGGTGTACTAACCGATTTTGTGTTGTCGTTCATCCCAAATCGTTGTAACACCTTCTTCAAATATGCTTGTTGTGACAAGCTCACAGTTCCCTTCACCCCGTCTCTTTGAATTTCCATGCCAAGGATCTTCTTAGCTTCACCAAGATCCTTCATTTCAAATAGAGTTATCATCTGGCATTTCAACTTATCAATCTCATAATTGCTCTTGGAGGCTATAAGCATATCATCTACATATAAGAGCAAATATATAAAGGAACCATCACGAAGCTTTCGAAAGTAGACATAATGATCATAATGGCTTCGAGTGTACTTCTGCCCTAGCATAAACTGATCAAACTGCTTGTACCATTGTCTTGGAGACTACTTTAACCCGTACAAGGACTTTTTTTTTTTGGAAAGCGAGCTGGGTTTTTATAGGATCCCATAACCTATCAACAAGGTGCGACCTACAGGTCAACACCATAAGAAAGTAACCATGCCACCGGTGGGTCTCGAACCTAGGACGTGGGGGATAAACCCGTACAAGGACTTGTTCAATTTACACACACAATCTTCTTTCTCTGCAACCTTATACCCACTTGGCTGAGTCATATAGATCTCCTTCTTTAATTCATCATGTAAAAACACAGTTTTTACATCTAATTGAGCTAACTCAAGATCAAATTGTGCAACCAAGGCTAGCAAAATTCGAATGGAAGAGTGTTTCACAATTGGAGAAAAGACTTCATCGTAGTCTATACCTTTTTTCTGAGCATAACATTTCGCAACTAACCTTGCTTTGAAGCGCACACCATCACTAGGAGATCCTTCTTTCTTTGTGTATACCCATTTGCACCCAATAGCTTTCTTACTTTCGGTAAGCTACACAATTCTCATGTTTCATTCTTACGAAGAGATTGCATCTCTTCATCCATAGCCTCCTTCCACTGTTCACAGTCGGTACTTTGAATTGCTTCTTTATAGGTAGAAGGCACTTCATCCTCAACTACTGGAAGTGCATAAGCGACACAGTCACTAAACCTTTGAGAACGTTTTATATTCCTTTTTGGTCTACTTGTTACAATTGACTCCTGAATTGGAGTATCTGGAACGTCATCAACTGTATCTACTGCAGTCTCACTATTTGTGTCTTTATCTGTACCCGTTGTGGAATTAGTAGGTACTACATCTGTAGATATAAAACAAGCTGGAACACGTAGAGTAGCATCAATCTCCACTTGCTGCGAGTTCTCTATGATCGAACTTTCCACCTGCTCAGCATAGAAGCCTCATCAAAAGTCACATCCCTGCTAATAACAATCTTCCTGGATTCAGGAACCCACAACTTATAGCCCTTTACACCATCCACGAAACCCAAGAAAATAGATTTCTTGGCTCGGGGATCTAACTTACTTTCTTGAACATGAAAGCAAGCAGGACAACCAAAGATATTCAATCTATCATAATCATTAGCGGGATTTCCAGACCATACCTCCATAGGATTTTTTCCATCAATCGCAGCCGTAGGCAACCTGTTGATGAGATGGCAGGCATATGTCACAGCCTCAGCACAAAACGATGTGCCCAATCCAGTATTGGACAACATACAACGAACCTTCTCCAGCAATGTACGGTTCATGCGTTTTGTCACCCCATTTTGTTGCGGAGTATCTCTAACCGTGAAGTGTCTAGCAATTCCATCATCCTAACATACTTGCAAGAACGAATCAGCTTTGTATTCACCTCCATTATCTGAACGCAGCCTTCTGATCTTTCTGCCAGTCTGAGTTTCAATCATCTTTTTCCACTTCGGGAACACATTCAAGACCTCATCCTTATGCTTCATGGTGTACACCCATACACATCTTGAATAATCATCTAGAAAAGTGACGAAACAACGCATACCTCCCAATGATGCTTGCTTGGCAGGTCCCCAAATGTCCGAGTGAACATAATCAAGAGTCCCACGAGTACGATGGATAGTGGCGCCAAACTTGACTCTTGTCTTCTTGCCCATTACACAATGTTCACAAAATTCTAACTTGCAGGTCTTAGCACCTTTTAGCAAACCTTGTTTCACAAGACTTTGCATACTCTTCATACCAACATGCCCTAAACGCATGTGCCACAATCTGTCGTATCACAAGAAGTACTTGCAGTCTCAATAACTGCAACTTCACCTATAATTGTATTCCCGGTCAAGAAATACAAATTACCTCTTTTTATTGCCTTCATCACCACCATTGCACCAGACACAATTCCTTGAGAACACCATTTGACACGGTTATCTTGTAACCTTTGATATCCAAGAACCCACTGAGATGAGATTTTTCTTCAAAGCAGAAACATACCTTACTTCTTTCAAATCCCGAACTATACCATCAAACATTTTCAGCCGGATTGTACCTATCCCTTCTGTTTTGCATGTCTGATCATTACCCATCAAAACAACTCCACCATCTAGCTTTTTAAAACTAGAAAACCAGTCCCTATGGGGACACATATGATAAATGCAACCTGAATCGACAATCCACTCGTCAGTGGAACACATCAACGCTGATATGGACAATGAATACTCATCAGAATCTTCATCACTACGCTCGGCAACATTCACACTGGTGTGTTTCTTCCCTTTCTCTTTGGCTTTGATTTTCAGACAATCTCTTACCCAATGCCCTTTCTGATGATAGTAAGCACATTCATTTATCGTCGGAGCCTTTGACCCATTTCTCGATTTGGATCGAGATTTATCTCTTTTACCACCAGATTTTCTACTTTTTGATCTTCCCCTCGCAGTCAATGCTTCAGAAGCTGCATCCCTATGGACTTTGAGGTCCATCTTCCTGTACTCATAATTGAGCAGCGCTGTAGCAATCTCATCATAATTTAATGATTCTTTTCCCATTAACAAAGTTGTCACAAGATGTTCATATTCTTCTGGAAGGGAATTCAAAAGGCACAAAGCCTTATAATTCTCTGGAACAATTTCTTCTAAATTCAATAGGTCGGCAATTAGCCTATTGAATTTATCCAAATGCTCAGACAAATTAATACCTTGTCTCATATTCATCTGGAAAAGTTGTTTCATGAGGAAGAATTTATTTTGAATACTTTTCGTCATGTACTTGTCTTCCAACTTTTTCCACAATACTTTAGCGGAGGTTTCCTTCATGACAAAGTATTTTTGTTCCTTCGCTAAACAGAGTCGGATAGATCGACCCACACGCTTGCCGATTCAATTTGTTCCAATCTTCTTCTCCCATGGCGTCCGACTTATCACCCAAAGCATTCTCCAAATTCTGTTGTGCGAGCACATCCAATACTTCACATTGCCACATGTCGAACTTGTTCTTGCCGTTGAACTTTTTGACATCAAACTTACCGACTGTAGCGGTAATAATTTTTAAACTGGAACTTGACGTCTCTGTCATGTTCCTCAATACTTTCATAAAAAACTATCAATTCACACACAAACAAACCAAGGAAATACCTTCGGCTCTGATATCAATTTGTTGCGCTTCGCGAAAGCGTAATAGATTGCGGAACACAATTGATAGTTGCAATAGAAAGTAATAAATCCAATGTATAAACAAGGCAATGTAAAGTAAATGGAAATAAATAAAACACGTACCACACAAAGCAATTTAACGTGGTTTAGCAAGTTTGCCTACGTCCACGGGCAAAGAGAATAGCTTTACTAATGAGATCGAATAGTACAAATGGAGAGAGCTACACAACGTCAACGAAGTTCAATACACACGTGTCTAAGTGACACCACGGATAACGCGGGTGCGTATATCCTTTACAAATAAAAGAGAATAAAATTTCTCTTTTCTTTATTTTCTCTCTCCTCACTTTCTCTCCTCCTTCACATACACACAAGAGAAATGGGGTTAAAGAACCCTAATTTCTCTCAACTCACAGGATGTTAATCTCTCAAGGAAGAACTGATGCTGAAGAAGATGAGGAACCTCCCTTTATAGCCACCTGAGGCGGTGATGGAGGGTTCCATCACTTTCCACCATCTTCTTCTTCTTCTAGCTGTCTTCTAGCAGATTCAACTTAGATCCAGCACGATTCAACCTAGATCCAACCGTTCCAGCCGAAATCCAGGTTTTTCTTCAACTATTTTCTTTCAATTTGGTTGTTTGTCCTGCCGACATGCCATTTCTGTTCCCTAACTCAACAATTTTGAGAACTTGTGCTCGGGGTGAAAAAGCGATGCCCCCCGGCACCACCACTACACGATATGTCTCGAGCAACGATATTGTCCTCAATTTAAACACCCGCCACCGCCCGGGTATGGGTTTTTACGAATGGAGCTCAACTTTTCAAATGCTCCCAAAAAGCCTCGTCGCTTATTAAGACATATCTAATCACTTATATTCTTCACAGGAGGTTACTACTCGATGTGGGATTATGTTGAGCCAACATTTCCAACAATCTCCACCTTGGCGAAACATATTGAGCCTACCCGGGTCCAAGGGTAAGCTCCACCACAACATGCTATTCTGCACTTCCAACTAGCTAAACCCAAGGTCGAGCCATCGGCTCTGAAACCATTTGTTGTGCTCGGGGATGAAGAAGCGAAGCCCCCGGCACCACCACTACACTATATGTCTCGAGCAACGATATTGTCCCCAATTTAAACACCCGCCACCACCCGGGTATGGGGTTTTTACGAACGGAGCTCAACTTTTCAAATGCTCCCAAAAGGCCTCGTCGCTTATTAAGACATCTAATCACTTATATTCCTCACAAGCTGTTGGTTACTGATATTCACATAATTATTACATAATATATCCCTTAATTTATACATGTTAGTGTTTCGATTATTATATTTTATAGTAATTATTTCGTTTTCATGTATTTGTAGGAATTTGAGCGTGAACCATGAAATCGTATTAAGGCGACAATTTAAGGAATGACAATTGGTCGATTCTAGAGGTGGTACAAAGCAGATGGTCACAAACCTAAACCCAAAACCTACCCATAACCCCAAACCCAATCCTACCCCTAAAGAATATTCTCTCATTTATACCTTGATGAATGTTCCCTTGATTTCATCCCTCTTCACTTTGATCTTTCTCTATAAATAGAAGAGAATAGGGTGAGAAAAACAAGGAAGAGAAGGGAAGAAAAAAAAATCATTAGAACAAATCCTCTTCCTTCACAAAAGGGAGAAGATAAGGGAAAAGAAAATACAGAAAATTAAAGCCTCTTCTCACTGTGATTTTCATCACACAACCCCATCCACAGACACACATCCTCCATTGTCCTCACCTGTCTCGCTCCACCTCGCCACCACCGAGCTCCGCCACCGTCATCACGCCACCACCACGAAACAGGGGCGTGACAACCCTGTTTGGTGTCAAACTTTCACTCCGCCACCACTCTCTGTCCCTCTCCCTGTCCATCATCCATCAACCACCATCACCTCCAGACAGCACCGCCACCACCACGCCGCGAAACAGAGCCTCACCGCGGGTCTGTTCCGCCTCGCCACAGCGCCCTGTTCCTCCTCTTCTCTCGGCCTCTCTTCGTCTCGAGCTCCTTCCTGCCTCCCTCTCTCGCGACCACCGTCACGACCAGATCGAGCACCACCGCTGAAACAAGAATCGAAACAGGGAGTCTCCTTCCTGTTCTCTCTCTCTGTTTTTGAGTTTCTTATTGCATCTCTCTCTTCTTTTGCAGGTTCTGGAGACATTTGGAGGACGAGGACCCTCACGAGGAGCACGGAGGAAGGCGGAGCAGCGGTGCTGCTCTCTGGAGACGACGACCAGGCACTGTAGCGCAAGGCGGGTACTGTAGCGCACTGTAGCGAGGACGGGAGACCGAGTCAAATCTGTTATTTGGCTATTGGCACCTTGATTTCTGCTCTGTACCACCACAGAGCATTTGCAGCCATTTTTCTCGGGATTCGTGTTCTGACCACCTGCTGATCTGCTGAGTACCACCACATCGAGTTTGTGTCAAACCAAAGGGATTGCATAATTCATTTTGATTTATTTTACTGAATTGTGTGCTTAATTGTTAATTACAATTTATTTCTGAATTTTTGATAAATTGCTTTCACCCTTCATGTTCGAGAAATTAAACTTGATATGTTTGGTAGTTAGAATTACCCTTTATCAATATTCAAAGCATGTGCTAAAAATATTAAGCTTAAACTTTGATTAAGTGTGCCCTAAAAAGACACTTAATACTTGGTAAGAGCGTATTTGCTTGAAATAATTTGTTAATGTTTGATAGAAACATGATATAATTTAAATTGGATTTTAACGATCACATATTCGGTGTAAGCAAGGGATTCTCATCCCTAAAGCTTCTCGTTTAAATTTTCAGTAATTTAGATTTAAATGTTTTTTCTAACTCATTGGTGAGTCCAAGCCCACAAAATTCATCTCATCTCATCTCATCTCATCTATCTTTTATTTTATTTTATTTTTCTTATTTTTAATTTATTTTTAGTTTAGTTTTAAAAACACTGTAACCCCATTTTTCTCTAAATTAGTTTAGATAATTTCTAAAATTCAATTGCACTCACTTTCCTCGTGGGATCGACCCGTACTTGTCGTTGTCTACCAGTTAGGCACCGTGCACTTGCGGTTATTACAAGTGGGTTAAATTAACCTATTTATTTAGGTTAGTAAAATTCGCATCAGTTACTACTCGATGTGGGACTATGTTGAGCCAACATCTCCAATAGGAGGGACGTCCAATGGGGTGGTGTAGCTCGATGGAGCAGAGAGGGGATAGGCGAGAAAAAAAATTTCTTCAGAAAAGACAAAGAGCAGATAAGAGAATAAGAAAAGGGGTGGGGAGGGATGTCCTACATGGCGGGGAGGGACATCAGAGGGGTGGGTGTTTGATGGAGAAGATAAGAGAGGGAGGGAGCGAAAAAGAGGTGAGAGTTTGAGTGGAGCCGATAAGAGAGGAACAGAAAGGGCGAGGAGCATAGAGTGACTCAGAATCGGGAAATTGAGAGTTTATTTGAGTTTTTTTTTTAAATGGTTGTGTGGAAGATAAAAGTGGGATTTGGTAGTGTGCGACAATAAATTTGGTGGTGTCAAACAATGTTTGCCATACTTTAATTATAACTGGGGGTTACTTGTGCGGATATTCACTATTTTTTAAGGGCATATGTATAGTTTATAAATAATTAGATGACTTCAAATAAATTATCATATTAAAAGCTTAAGTCAATCAATGTTTTAGACAAACTTGTTTAGATTGTAAAAATATGAAATATGAATGACAAAATGGAAATAAAAAAATTAGTTGCAAAGGCCTTTTTATAATTTATAGATAATTGGGAGGTTTGAAATAAATTATGTTAGGGTTAGATATAATATATTAATCTTTAAGATGGGCTGACTTGGTTTGTAAAAATTATGAAATGTGGAAGGCAAAATGAGAAAATAAAAAACTTAGATGTAAGGGCTTATTTATAATTTTATAGATAATTAGAGGGCATCAAATAAATTATGTTAGGTGCTTAGGTATAGTTAATGAATTTGAGAGGCAAAACTATGGGTGGGCATGAGTCTCGTCCCATCCCGTTCATTTGGGATCGGGACGAGATATACTTATCCCGACCTCGTCCCATCTCAAATGGGTTCATGACGGGACGGGATCAGCGGGCAATAAAAAATTTGCTATAAATGTGCCAAGCATGTGTTCATTTGTACAAGTTGCGGAGACCAATTTGCTGAAAATTTTGTATACTTAATTTGCAGATACCAATGAAAATAAGAGCCAAACATTGGGCATTCTAATAATGTGCCAAAGAAAAAAAAATACTCCAAGATGAAGTTTATAATTACAACCGGGTAAACAATACAACATGTAAAATATTAGAGAATATATGCTAGAAAAAGGGGATGACCAAGTGTAAATGAGAGAGAATATATTGGTGATACAATCAAATGATTAATAAGTATCTTAGATTGCTTATATCATCATAGAGTTACTTGTGCTTAGGGTGGTGGGCAAACGGGTCGAGGAACCGCTGATCCAAATTGAACTGGACTGTTTGGAGCAATCAGTCCGATTTTGAAAAATGTAAATTTACAAATGGTCCGGATCGGTTCGGATCCATAGACGAACAGATCGAGTCTGGTTCCAAAACTTTGGATTCAAACGGTTCGGTTCCAACCCGTTTGATTAAAAAATTTATTATTTTTAATTTTTATACTTTTTAGTAGTTTTGATTCTTTTCACCCCTACTGCCTAATCTTTTATCTTCTTCATTTTCTTCTGCAGCAGACTCACACAGACACAACCTTCCTCTCTTATCCTCTCCATCATTGATTACTTGATGAATTTATTCAGTTGAAATGTTGAAGTCCATCCCACAGACACAAGGCACACAACCTTGCCCAGTTAGCAGTTGCCTTCACCAAGCTTGCATCACTGAAAAAATGAAAGAACTGACAAATGTTTAAGTAGATGAGAAATTATACTTTATATGTAATGACACAAGCAACAGTTTGTTTTGTAGCAGAGAGACAAAGTTTATGAAAGAATATCAAATGAAATGTTAAAAGAGGGGAAGAGAAAGAGAAGATAGACCAAATTCTTCCTGCTCTCCACTCATATTAATTTTTTTTTATTTTTATAAAGAAGAAAAGAGAGGAAATAGTAGGGAGAGAGAGAATGAGAGCTAGAGAGTGGAAAAACATCTACAACATTTTTACATTGATGTGTGGTTGGGGGCAAAGTGGGGTTGGTTGGGGAGACTAAAATATTAAAATAATTAGATTCCCCCACTACATTTCCACAAACACTCATATGCCATATGACCATCTTTGGGGCTTTGTGACTGATGGGATGTTCAGATTTGAGGTACTCTGATCGATCTCAAATCATATTGTAAGCGTACGGTTATTTATTGAGTTAGATAACAGCAAGTACGGGTTGAATCCCACAATGAGAGTTTTTTTTTTTTTTTATAAAGTTAGGAAAACTAATCCTCAAATCTCTTTTGAAACTTAACTTAGAAAAAAAGTGATTGGTGAAATGTTTAAAATAAAAATGAAAAGTAAAAACTAAATGTGAGAGTTGAGATTTTGAGTTTACCATCATGATTAGATGACACCATTAGGCCACTCTTCGATTAATCTTTTCCAAATTCATTAACACATCCTAAGGTAGATTCTCATCTCACCTTAGGATGGAGAATATGGCATTATGAACAATGATTTCAAGCCTAAATTATATTATTAGTATAAGAATCAAATGTCGCTTTAAAAGCATACAATGAATTCATACTTAAATGAAATACCAAATATCTAACAAATCACTATGAAATTTTGACTAATAATATCTAAACATTGTAAGGAGCTTGTTAGAGAAATGCAATAATAGAAACTTATCTAATCTTGAGCTTAAGAAGTAGAAGAAGAAAACATGAATTAAATTCATAAGATGAAACATAAAACATCTTGATTACCTCATAGATTCATGATACAGCCAAGCTACGAGATCAATCTAACTAAACTTGCTTCTCTAATAAATGAAAATGGTAAGAACTAATCTAAAAGATAGCCATCTTGGAACTATCCTCCCATGGGCTCACCCACACCCTAAGGTAGGATGTTAGCCAACCATGGTAAGCTCTAGGCCCTCCTTCCACTTATTACTCTAAACTCTACAAATACTACAACTTCTCTCAATTTGTTTTTCTTCCACCTTCCCAAATATACTCCAAACATGGGGTATTTATAGGTAAAGAGGTGTGAGATGTTTTAATGGATGGTGAAATAAAATAAGGAAAGAAATATGGTGGAATAAAATAAGAAAAAAAGGGAATATGTTGGAGAATAGATGGTGGAATAAGGAAAAGATAAAAGAATAACGTGGAATAAAAAAAAAGGAATATGTTGGAGAATGGATGGTGGAATATGTAGAGATTTTTTTTTACTAGGATAAAGTTGTCATATGGATGTCCAAATCTTCAAATTAATTTCTCGAAATCCATAGATGAAGGTCTTTTGTGGGCTTGACTTCATGGACCTTGGGTTTGAAATTTTTTGGTAATGCATGTGTTATCTTCCAATGGGTTTTGTTGTTGAACTTAAACTTATTGTGTCATTTTGTTTATATTTGATGACTAATACTTGAATTTTCTGCATTATACACAAAATACACGTAATGAGAGTTTTTTTTATTAGATAATAGAATATAACAAATATAAAATTAGGGGCTTAAAATGTACCATTTATAAGGCTATCAAATCCCCCCAAACCTACATTTTGCTAGTCCTCGAGCAAAAGAATAATAAAAACTAACTCACTTTCGTAGGAATCACGATTATGTTTTGCATATGTAATAAGCCTTTAAATCTCTAGGTTTCCCCTAGTGGATGAGTTGTAGTCTTGTGAGGATTTCAAGAAATGATACTCACAAATATCAGTGATACTCGAGACTCGGACTATAAAATTTAGTAAAAAATAACTTTTTCCTTATTTAATATCAGAGAGTTCCTACTTGAATGCATAAGCCTCAAGAGATGTATTCCTGTAACTTTTTTTTTTATCAATATTAAGTCAATAAGTGACTTCAGTAAACACTATTCAAAAGACATAGGAATTATTCATTCAAGTTTATATAAAGAGTTTGATCATCTTCTTTGTTGCAAATTTCAATTTAAAAATTGACATATATCTATTTTCTCTCAAATGAATGTGAATAAGATGAAAAAATGAATAAGAGATAGTTCACATACAAGACAAAAGATCAGAATTCGAGAATATAATAAAAATGATCTCAAGAAAGAATATCATCCGCTAAGAATATTGATTCATTAACCACAGTATTTCTTAATTTACCCTTTACACTTCAGCCATATTTTCCTAAGGATCAAAAGATTTTGACTAGGTTATAATGGCGCTTGGGAATGGGCAACATTGAAGGTTAAGGACAAACAAAAGTACTTTTGATAAGGTCAGAGGTCTTCTATAAGTGTTTAACTTCATGGATTGACTTAACTCCTTCTTTTCTATTAAAGAGTTTTTACATCTTCATGGATGTGGAAAATAAGGGACCACTACTACAAATATTAGCTTAGGTAACGCCACTTAGATAGCGCTTTTTTAAAGAGCTATCCAAGTGGGCGCTAGGATAGCGCTTATTTGTCTTTAAAAAAAAAATAATAAAAAAAAACGCTACAATAGCGCTTTTAAATTTTTTTTTCAGTTAAGCGCTATCTTAATTATGTCTTAGATAGCGCTTTAAAAAACGCTATGTGAAAAAACGTTACCAAAACTACCATAGCGCTTTTAAAGTGCTTGCATAGCGCTTTGAAAGCGCTATGCTACTTTCCTCTTGTATAGCGCTTCAAATATCAAATTAAATCTCGTTTTTTAAGATCTTGATATGATCGGACGGTTAATATCAAAAGCCCTAATAAAAACCTAAATCTCGACCACATGTATTTTGGTTTTGCTTTTGCCATTTTTTCAAACACAGAGAGAGGAGGGACGGAACAGAGGCGAGGAGGCGAGGAACCAGATCGAGGAGGCGAGGAACCGAGGAAGGACGCGAGGAAGGACGCGAGGAAGGACGCGAGGAAGGACGCGAGGAAGGAGGCTACTCAGGCGAGGAACCGAGGAAGGAGGCGACTCAGGCGAGGAACCAGAGGAGGCGAGGAGGCGAGGAACCGAGGAGTCGGAAGCTCATTTAAATCTGGGTATTTTGTTTCAAGTTTATATCTTTAGAACCGGGTTGGTTAAGCATGCTTTGATTTTGAATGGGTTTTCATTAGTTTGGTTTTGATTTGCCTTTTGTGCCCTAATTTTTTGATTTTCTGAAACGAAATTGAATCATGTTTATTGATTGTTTTGGTTTATTTTTATGAAATTGACAATGGACTTTGATTATGGTGCTTAAATTTGTGATTTTTTGTGAAACAGACTTGAACAATTTTGACCTAATGAATTGGGAATCTAATTTACAATGGGTTTCTTCTTATCAGGTGTTGGAGTTAGCAGGAAAAGCAGCGAGAGACAACAAGCAATCCAGAATTGAGGTGGAAGATGACCATATGTCTTGAGAAAATATTGTTTGCTCCCATCCTAACAAAACATTTTCCACAACTTCGTCGAAAACATGAGGGTAGGGACTATCATTAAATTCATGTTTTGCATTTTCTCTCCCTTTTTTCTCTTCTATTTTCTCACTTTTGGCAAGTTTTCTTGGAGAAAGTTTCTTTTAAACATAGCCTAAGAGATGAATGTCCTGTCTTGTTATACGACTAACTAAGTTTTTACATGATCGACCAAGTTATATGCTTATACATACTCATGATATACTCAAGGATACAGAAGTAAGCATGCCAAACCATCTAATATATCCTTCAGTACAATCGGAAACTAACTAATCAAATTAATAAAAAATAGTTGAATCCAATTGTTTTCCCATGTATGGCTGTGGCTACTTTCTTTGTTAATAAATATTGGTATACGAGTATTGAGATTCAGGAGTGTTTTGCATTAGATATGGTTTGTCACTGCTGTTTGTAGTGCAACTTTCAGGCAGTTCTTCTTGTTTAATAGATATTATTAAGTCACAGGCTTAGCTGGGTTTAGTATCTTAGTATGGTTGAAGTCTCAAGATTGCTAATTACATTCAGCAATATGGTATTGCTATTTTGTCAGGTTGCGGAGATGGAAGCTTGTTTGCAGGAATCCAATCTTACAGTTCCAACTCGTGAAGTTCTCTACTCTATTGCTATTGTTAACTGTGTCACCTATGCCTCGTGATGATTTGGCTCCAATGAGGAATGTGACTCAAACTGCTCCTGTTCCGTCAGGTTGTTATTTTACCAGTTGCCTTTGCTTTTACGTTGTTCTGGTCACGTTTTGTCAAGTAAGGTTCTTATTTGGTTGATCTGAGTGCTTTAATGCTTTTATCTTGTACTAGTTTTTATTTGACCTTGCTTGGCGACAAAACTTAGGTTGTGTTTTTGGAGTCGAAAGTAAATGCACTTGTACTTCTCATAGAAGCACTAGGCTATAGTGATAAGTTATGGTTGTATTAGTATGGTCAACCAGACTTCTAAGTTTTGGAAATTGAGTTAGTTATTGAGACTCTGAGAGATAGAGATAGTGGCCGTTAGTTATTTCTGGAAGTTAAACTATTTGCAAGTTACTGGGCCAGGAATTTTTGCAAGAAAATAATTGCTGGTAGTTTTACGTGGCTATATCCAATAAGTAACTTCACAATGTGTTGTGTAACGCAGCCTTAGTCTAAACTTCAAGCGTGACAACTATTTGCGCTATGCACACTCAGATAATCCAATTGTTCAGCTGAAATGATCCTCTTCCTAACTCCTTAAATCATTTTTAAGCTGATGATAAAACTATGGTTTGAAGTTATACTAAGATGTAGAAAGTGTTGTTTTCTTTATGTTTGTGATTAAATTGTTGAATCTAAAAGAGGGTACAATGTAACCTTGAGTTAGTTTGCGTTTCTATAGCTTTGATTGGGTTATACTGGTTGCTTTGATTTATGTAAACGTTTGATTGGGCCGTAGTTTTATTTATTAAGGATTCATCTTATAAGATTTGTAGATAGATTTTCATTAAAAAAGAAGTTGATGCATCAGATATGAGAATATGGCGAGGCCGATTGTTGTTGAACTGAATGTGCCTCAAAATTTGTATTTCATTTCTAATATTAGTGAATGCAGGAAGGAGTGCTTTGGATAACCCTCATCATATGGAATTTGAAGCCAAATCTGCTAGAGATGGGGCATGGTAACTTCTAACTTGCAGGTATGATGTTGCAACTTTTATCTCTCATAGGTTGTTTAACACACATGATCCGGTAATTATCAGCTCATATTGAATATGACTGATCTTTGATATAATTGATTAGCTTGCTTCACTTCATTTTCTGGGTTGATTTGTTTCTTGATTGTGATCATTGTTTGAGTTCTTTTCATTGTAAGACATCTCACAGGACTGCACCTTCTTGTTTCCAATTTTTTTAGGCTCGTGAAGTTGACATTTTTTAATGAATGAAAGAATGAATACACACCTGATAAACTTCAGGGACAATCTGCTTCATGTTAGCCATATCAAGTTTGATTTGCTGTCAAAGGTGTATTATTAGATGATGCTCCTTGGTGCTCTAAACTTTGACAGTACACTACTCAAAACCTTTGCTAGCTTGACATTTTCAATGAGTTAGGTAAGCTATAATAATATAAAAAATATCAACTATATTAGTGTTCTATTCTTTGTTCCAAACCTTTGTCTCAAATGACTCAGTATAAATAGTGAGCTCTACAAGCTTATCTTTCACAGCTAGAGCTCCTACTACTTCAGTTTAGTTATAAAGTACTGAAATTGTGAGGAGATAGCTATAATGGCAAACATCATTATCTTATTTGCTCTAATAACCATGGTGTTCACCTACTCTCCTACCTTTGCCTTTGATCCAAGTCCCCTGCAAGATTTCTGCGTAGCTGACCGTGCCAACTCAGGTACATTTCCATTCAGTTTCTGATACATGGAATTCTTGCATTAAATGTTTGAGAATGTTGTCAGTTCTCGTTGGCTAATTTTTGTGTCATTATGGATCTGACGGTAATTTGTTATATATCCTTGATTAAATAGTGGTTTGTGTTTCTGGTGCATTGCAGTAAAAGTTAACGGCTCTGTCTGCAAGGACCCGAACATGGCTAAACCAAGTGATTTCTCTTTCTCGGGCCTAGACAAGGTTGGAAACATTTCAAAAACCACAGGATCTGCTGTGACTCCTGTCAATGTAGCTCATATAGCAGGGCTCAACACTCAAGGAATTTCACTGGCTCGTATTGACTTTGCACCCTATGGGATCAACCCTCCACACACGCACCCACGAGGCAGTGAGATCTTGACTGTACTAGAAGGTACTCTCTATGTTGGCTTTGTCACCTCCAACACCGAGAATCGCCTAATTACCAAGGTACTTAAGAAGGGAGATGCATTTGTCTTCCCAATAGGCCTCATTCACTTTCAAGCCAATGTTGGACATGGAAACGCAGTTGCACTCGCTGCATTGAGCAGTCAGAATCCTGGTATGATCACTATAATGGGAATTTTTTTTCCACCACTCATTACTAGTTTACTACCACTTTTACATAGAAAGAAAACTTAGCTCTTCTTCTCATGAAATTTATATCATGTTGTTCTTTACCTCACCCTGCAAAACCACACATTCAGTAAATATTTGATCAAAGTATGAAAACATGGGTTAAAATAGTAACAAGAACAAGTTGAATGGCTTACTTGGAGCAGTCAGTGGAGGGGCTGATTTGGTAAGGAATGTTAACACCACACTTCCCTAGGAGACTCGCGCTAAGAGCGGGCTTGAACCCAGGGACGCTGCTTGTGGCTGCTTTCAAGCAGCCGCAAACAGTCTGGCGGTCTGGGGTGGTTTTTACTAGTGCATTTAGTGATCTCACCCCAGCGCAACAGGGTGACAGCCCCACGCTCTACGTATGGGATGCAAGGGGAAACCTTGCTGACCACTGTAGTGCAGGAAATGACAGCTTCAGCTTTTGGTGTAAACACCACAATGTAAGCTAGTAGTGCACAGGAAAGCTTGAGGATTAGTGATGCTGCCATTGTTGTTTCTTCTCTGTTACTACGACTCACTTGAGATTTTGCAGTGAATTGTTGTGTGTTTTTTTTGATTTGCCTTTTGTATAAGCTCAAATCATCTTCACTGTTGTTTTAGATTTGATTTGGCCTTTACCTTTATGTTTTGAAATTTGTGAGTCATCTGCTAATAATTCTTCTTCGGTTCTGTTGCAACAGGGAAGCATGCTTGCGGTTTGTCCATCGGCTGTTGCTGCTGATGCGCAGTGCAGAGCTGTTGCTGCTTTGCTGCTTGCTGCCTGTTGCTGTGCCTATTGCTGTTGCAGTGCAGAGCTGTTGCTGCTTTACTGCCTGTTGCTGTGCCTATTGCTGTGCCGGTGTTGTGGTGCTGGGCTGTTGCGGAGATTCAGTGTTGAGGCTGCCGTGTTAACGTTGTTTTGGTGGTGCTTGAGCTTGTTTTTAAACTGTAGAAAAGGTTTTTACAATAGTATATTAGAAGACTACAATTATTATTCTTTTTTCTTGTTTGATGTCACTTCCATATCTATATTCTCTGTGATTATAACTCTAGGCTTAGTAACTCAAAGAGTATAACGATAGTCATCTTTACCTTGTGCTTGCTGAAAAATACAACTGATCTATTTAGCTATTTCTTTCACAGAGATTCTGATTCTTGGAACTGGGAGGTGTGTGGATCCTGAAGTTCGACGCTTCGTTCGTTCGACTGGCATGAAATTAGAAGAGATAGATTCGGTATACTCTTATTAGCCTACCCAAGTTTTTTTGGTTTTTGGTTTTTGGTTTTTTTAGCTAGTCTCCTAGTTGCTCATTTCTAATTATTTTGATTTCCGAGTCTGTAAGAGCATCTTCAGTAATAGTCCATCCTCAAACACAAAGGGCTTGAATTGAGGGACTTCTTTTGAGTTTTAGCAGGACCTCCTCCATTGGTGAAATTGACATATATGTTTGATATTGTTGTTGAGAGCTTCCTACGCCATCAATATGCTATTTAGCACGGGTAGCTCCACCCATATTATTGACGTGGATTATTTGATTCATGGAAGTATTGACAAAAGGAGGGCCTTATGACATATCCTGAATTGTTTCCTTTTCTCATCTACTTTCAACATATTGAACGAGGAAGGAAGGATCACAGCTGCTGCACTTCTTCCCTATGGTGTTTCTTCATAACTTGAGGTAAAGTACCAATCGAAAACTCCCTACTACTTGTACATTTCTTTCAATTCTTGGCCACTAACTGCATTTTCAATGCCACATATTTGTGTATTTATTCATTTAATGTGTATGCCACGACTTCACTTGTAGTTGCTGGTGGAGTTGCTCTATGGGGCTCTACAGGGATGATTTCTGTGAGCATAAAATCTTTCTAATATTTACTGCCCTTCAGATTTCATTGCAGTTAAAAGATTAATACTGATCATATCTGTTATATGCGAGCTTAAGAGTTGTTGATAGCTTGTATGATATTTATTGAACGAAAGTTTAATTTGTGCATTCTGTTTCTGCAGGCCATTGATAGGCTTCCTTTAGTTCCCGGAGTTCTTGAGCTCGTTGGAATTGGTTATTCTGGGGTAAGTTCCACACCTATTACTGCTACTATATATATATATATTAGTTGAGAAGGCTGCTATCAAGAAAACCCTTTGTGTTTGGCAGTGGTTTGCATATATATAGTAGCAGTAATAGGTGTGTTCTTGTATTTCAGGTTAAGATTTATATACCGACTTAGTGTGTGTGTGTGTGTTGTTATACTTATACAATGCCATGATGCAATTTCAGGTTATGCGAGGATACAATTTGAAGTGGCGGTGGAATCTGAGAAACATTCAGCGGTGCCGCAATGTACAGACGAAGTTAGGACTGTAGGAGAAGCTGTTGGCCATTTCATTTCGTGGCCAAAAAAGCTGGTGTATATATATAATAGCATATTAACAATTTTGTATGAATGCTTAAATTATATTTTGAATGAATGAGAAACAATTAGTTATCATGTTGTGTCTTTATTGATTGATTGAACGTTGTCATTATTATATTAAATATTATATAAAAAAATATTATATGGTAGTTAATAAAAAAAATTCACCGAAATTAAATAGCGCTTTAGAAGCTAATTAAAAAAAAAAAAATTAAAAAAAAAATCAACAAAATTAAATAGCGCTCATAAAAGCGCTATGCAAGCTAATTTAAAAAAAAAAATTTAGCGCTTACATAGCGCTTAATAAAGCGCTATCTAACGAAGCGCTATTCAAGTACGCGCCTTGCATAGCGCTTTTTTGAGCGCTATCTAAGCCTATTTTTAAGCGCTATGCAAGCCTATATTTGTAGTAGTGGACACTCGTGTTTTTTTTTTTTTTTTGAAGCCTTGTACAAAATGGTAATGCAATATGAAGCTTTCTCTCCTCGTTTTGGCAATAAGAAGTGTGTACTTATCCATTGATGGTGGTAAAACATTTTTTGTTAATCATTCATTTCAAACCTTTCTCAAAAGTATAAGGGTCAGGAAAAAAATAATTGAGTTATTTTGGGGTTATCAATTATTGGGTTAATAAAAAAATTGTTAATATGACAAGCTTCAAACTAGCTCCAAGGTTAAACAATATATGAGAAGGTTAAAAGGCTCAATATAGGCAAATAATGATTTTTCTTCATTTTCCAAGAATAACATGATTTCTATGCCTTGGGTGAATTTCAAAATGTATTGTTTGTCAATTTTAGACAATAGGTTGCACTACTTATAAGCTAGGCAATTTCTAAGAGTTTATCTTGAGAGCTGTGTTTTTTAGCTTCGATGTTATTGTTTAAAGTTGAAAAAGTGGATTAGTTATTGATGAACATGAGAATAATAGTGGGGACTTGAACCCTGTGAGAATTTTAGCCTTTCTCATTTTTTAGGATTATAAGCTAATTTTGAATTTCTTGAGTCCTACATTATCTTGTTGCACGATCTCTATAATTCTTTGTTTATGTCAAAAATTGAGAATACCACATTAAAGTTGAATTATACCACTAAACTACTAACTTTCAAAGTTTCAAATCATATACTCAGATGCCTTTGCAACTAGATTTATGGAACCTAATCTCATAATGGACAAGTATTCGGGTTACAAAGACCGAATTTTTTTTTAATTGACTCAATAAATTGGAGAAACCATTTTCAAATAAAATATAAGTTTTGAAATATCTCTCCCCTAAACCTAAATCATACATTGTCATCAATGTTCTAAAATAAGACACTGTGGGTTAACATGAATAAGAGAAAAACAATAACAAGTAGAAATAAAAATAGTATACTATTAAAAGACATGAGTGCTTAAATGACTTCTTTTAAGATCCAAAAATAGGTTCCAATCAAATCATAGTCAATCCCCCCCCAAAGCACCATCTCTGTTTTTTTTTTTTTTTTTTTTTTAAGATTCAATTTTTTAAATTCAATTGACTTTATATGTACACTAAAATCTTAGTCTAATAATAAATCATACAATAAGGACCTAAAAATTTGTGGGTCATCCCAAACATGTGTATATGGGACCACAAGATTTGTCATGCCCCACAAGTGAATCCCAAGGAAACATTTCAAGATGAAATTCTAATTTAGCTCAAAAAATGTTTCCTCAAAAGAATGATATAAATTCAATTTTTCAAAAGGAGTATAGTCAATTTGGTGTTCTAGGATAGGCCATCGATCAGACATGGATATGTCATCGACCTCTTTAAGTTCTTTCCAATTTGTTTTACATTTTCCAAAATAATCCTCCAAGATTTTTGAAACATGCAATTCAAGTCTAAACTCGGGAAACTTTCTAATATTGAGGAGAATGTTAACAATTTTCTCAGGTTTTACATATGTATTAGATATGGATGTTCTAACAATGGTCAAAGATCACAAGAGTTACATGACAATTCAATTGAATAATCACTTATGTCAACATCTTGTGTGTACATAGGAGTTACATCAATAAAGACATGGTTAGGTATAAAATCACCATGACTAATTTTATCTTGAACACAACACTCATGATTCACATGCAATCCTTCCTCATCACATTGTCTCGCATGTTTTATGCACTCATCTTGTTCTACCTGGGAAGTTTGAGGGGTAGATATAGGTATATCAATGTGGTATAATTCATCAAACCTCTCACTCTCCTCTAATAGGATTTCTCCACATTCATCCCCAACATTCATCAATGCATTATTTTGAAGCCTTACCCAAATTTTAGACAAAAGTTGGTAAGTGGCCCGCTGACTTTGTTTTATCTCTCGTATGGAATGACTAAATGATTGCATATATTGATCTAGGCTCTCTTGGAATGAAGGAGAAATATTAGTTTTCTCCCATGAGCTAATTGGATATGAAGATGATGTGGATTGCATATTTTGCATAATATGGTATGGATTGGTCTCTACCGAAGGCATTGTAGGACAACTAACGTAAGACTTATTGTTATGCACATATTGGGGATCAGAGGATGGTGTGGACCTAAAAGATTCATAACCCCAATTGGGTTGGTGTTGGTTCCACGGTGATTGGTTTCCATATCCATTTTGTGAAAAATGATCGGTAAAATCAAAACTTGATTTTAAGGGTTGACCTTGGTTTACTGAGGCAAAATAATTTACCTCAGCATTGTCGTCATTTTCCCAATGAAATTCATAATTGTATGGCTCCTAACATAAAATAAACTCTTTGACACTGAATTTGAATCAATCTTGATTGAAATTTTTTTTTTTTAATTTTTAATTTTTTTGTTTGTAAATGACTAAAATCTTATGCAACCTTTGATGATATGACTTAAACTAGATGCAATATGCAAATGTACCTAAAGGAGGATACTAATCATGACACGCAAATAAGGCTCAATCAATTCCTATCCATCCATTAGCAAGCAACAAGTTGATTATCTTCATTTAAGTGCAAATGTCGATTGATTTTTAAAACCCAATCTAATTGAAGTGGAGAATGATTTTGAGCATCTCAAAATCAATTCTCACCTTAGTTATATTTTTCCATATGTTTTGTAAGTGAGTAAGAGGTAGTTTATTATGTAAAAGTTCCTTAAACCACCACATTAGGCAGAGATGCGTTCTAGCCAGGTTTTACCATTTTTAGTATGCTAGAACTGGCTAAGCATTTGAAGGTCGTCTTTAAGATCCAAGGATTTCATACGATATTTAGCTGTTATTTAAAAACTTTCAAGAACCCTTGTGTTCTTAATCAAAATAAGATTAGACTTGTGAAAAAACTCCGTCGAAGCACCACTCTCTAGGCGAAAAGGTAAGAAATGGCGGTGCAGTCACACTAATCTTTACCGGTGCATACCAATTTGCACTAGAGCAACCTTACTTCGAAAGAATTCAATCACAGTCTTCCTTTTCTGAGGTCCTATAAACACCGTTGTAATTGGCTCTAGTTATCTGAATTCATTTTATTAAATTGGCCAAGTTTTAACGTATTTGAGTGATGAGGTAGGTGATCAAATCCAACTCAGTTGCAAATACCCAGGTTCGCTCCTATGTAGTTTAGAACAGTGGATATCTTGCAAAAATTTAAACACTCAAAAACATTTCAGAAACACTTCTTGCAGGAGATTCGAAGTAGGTTGAGAGGGGTACCTCACTTTGCTTTCGGTTGTATCTTAGACTCTGTTTTAATTATTACAACTTAATAGTACAAATTTAAATCCTCACAATCACTCAAAGAAAACAAAAAAATGTCATAATTATGATCCAAGTATCCTCCATTGTTCACTAAGTTCACCAAAGCTCTTCTCCAAGTATCATTTTTACACAAACCCTTTGATCCAATGAACAAATGGAAAGATGTCCGTGAAAGTTCAGATCATGTACATTTACCAGATAAATTGAAAAAAATAAAACACCAAATATTAGTTAGTCTAAAAAATGCAAACATAAAATTGTTACAGAGTTTCCAAATTACAAATGTTATCAAAACAATGCAAATGCACCTAAACTATGAAAATGAACCTAAACTAAACTAGTGATATAAATTCGAATTTGATTTTAAAACAATTTTCCTTTTGCTCTCCCCGGCAACAGCGCCAAAAACTTGATCGATCTCAAATTATACTACAAGCGCACGGTTATCTATTGAGTTAGATAACAACAAATATGGGTCGAATCCCACAAGAAGAGCTAGGGATGGCAGTGGGGCAGATTTTCACGGATATCGGCCCCACCCAATCCGTATGAGGCGGATTTGGATATGGCTAAACAGATTTCAGGGCGGATACAGATATCCAAACAAAATCCATCGAATATTCGGGGCGGATACGGATTTGGCCATTTCTGCCCCACGGATATCCGTTTAGGTATTGATATTACAAAAGTATCCTTAACCTTTTAAAAGGCAAAAAAAAAAAAACCTTATCCATCTTACCTCTCTCTCACTTTCTCTTCATTTTTTCTCAGAGAGAAAAAGACCTCTTCTCATTTCTGTCCGCCATCGTCTTCATTTCTCTCTCAGAGAGAAAATGACCTCTCGGCCCAGCCTCTCTTCATTTTTTCAAAGAGAAAAAGACCTATCTCTTCATTTTTTCTCAGAGAAGAAGCCAAAGACAAAGAGAGGTCTTTGCTCGGCCATCGTCTCCTTCTCCTTCTCTTTTTTACTCTAATCTTTGTCTCCTCTAGCATGAAGAATGCAACGAAGAACCACCATCTAGCCCCGCTGGCCGCTGGCCGCTGGCCGCTGCGTAGTGCGTACCTCCAGCAAGTCCAACGCATTTCATTGGTTCATCCTCTGCTCCGCCGCGTCGATCCTTCTTCTTCTTAAAAAAATCAATCTAAAGAATAAGATCTGATATCTCAGATCCAAAAATCCAAAAATATCTCAGATCCAGATATCTCAGTCTCAGATCCAAAGATCCAGATATCTCAGTCTTAGATCCAGATCTCAGTCACAGATCCAGAGATCTCAGTCTCAGATCCAAAGATCCAGAGATCTCAGATATCTCAGATCCAGAGATCTCAGTCACAGATCTCAGTCTCAGATCCAGATCTCAATCTCAGATCAAATTATTATTTTATTTTTTTTGTAATCCAAAGATCTCAGGTTTTTTTTTGTATTTTTTTTACACGTGTCAATCAGGTATTGATGTTGAGTTATAATTTTTGTATGGATTCTTACTGGTGTTAGAGAAGATGGATGAAGTATTTTTTTTTACTGATGAATGAAGTATCTTTTACTGATTTTTGTTATAGTTTTTGTATGGATTCATATGTATAAGATGGATAAGCCTGATGTTAGAGAAGAAGATTTTTTTAACGGATATTTGGGCGGGGCAAATATCCGCCAATCCGTACGGGGCGGTGGTTGTTTTTAGATAAATTTACAAACGGATTGGCGGAGCTGATTTAGGGATCCGCTATTCCTGACAGGGGCGGGGATGGATTTGCTCAAATCCGCCCCGTTGCCATCCCTAGGAAGAGCTATAAAGTTTGGAAAACTAATCTTCAAATCTCTTTTGAAATTTAACCTAGTTAGAAAAGAAGTAATTGGTGAAGTGTTTAACATAAAAATGCAAAGTAAAACCTAAATGTGAGAGTTAGGGCTTTGAGTTTACCATCATGATTAGATGGCAACAATATGCCACTCTTTGATTAATCTTTTCCAAATTCATTAACATGTCTTAAGGTAGATTTTCATCTCACCTTAGGATGAAGAATATGACATTATGAGCAATGATTTCAAACCTCAATTATATTATTAGCATAAGAATCAAATGTGGATTTAAAAGCATACAAGGAATCCATACTTAAATGACACACCAAATATCTAACAAATCACAATGAATTTTTTACTAATAATATGTAAACATTGTAATGAGAGAAATGCAAGGATAAAAACTTATCTAATCTTGAGCTTAAGAAGTAGAAGAAGAAAACATGAATTGAATTCATATGATGAAACACAAAACATCTTACTTACCTCATAGGTTCATGATACAACCAAGTTACAAGATCAATCTAACTAAACTTGTTTTTCTAATACATGAAAATGGTAAGAACTAATCTAAAGAGAGCCATCTTGGAGTTATCCTCCCATGGGCTTACTCACACCCTAAGGTGGGATGTTAGCCAACCATGGTAAGCTCTAGGCATTCTCTTTACTTGTTACTCTAAACTCTACAAATACTACAACTTCTCTCAATTTGATTACAACTCTTTGGTTTTCATTCACTCTCTCAAGTATACTCCAAGCATTGAGTATTTATAAGTAAAAAGTTGTGAGATGGTATAATGGATGGTGAAATAAAATAAGGAAAAAAAATGGTGGAATAAAATAAGAAAAAAATAAGAGAATATGTTGGAGAATAGATGGTGGAATAAGGAAAAGATAAAAGAATGTGGTAGAATAAATAAGAAAAAGATAAGGGAATATGTTAGAGAATGGATGGGGGAATATGTAGATATTCCTTTTGGCTACGATGAAGTTGCCATGTGGATGTCCAAATCTTCAAATTAATTTTTTCGAGATCCATAGATGATGGCTCTTTGTGGGCTTGACTTCATGGACCTTGGGCTTGAAAATTTTTGGTAATGCATGTGTTATTTTCCAATGGGCTTTATTGTTGAACTTAGCCTTATTGTGTCATTTTGTGTATATTTGATGATCATTACTTGAATTCCTGCATTATACACAAAATACACGTAATGAGAGTATTTTATTAGATAATAGAATATAACAAATATAGAATTAGAGGCTTAAAATGTATAATTTGTAAGGTTATCATACCCTTAACCCTTATTATTAACCAAAGCTCAATTTCTTTCTTTCTTTAATTAATCTAATATCAAATCACTACGTGGGTTGGTTTTATTTTGTGGAACAACTAACATAATTCCTCAATTCACTTTGGGGCTTTGGTTTTCCTTCTTTATTAATTCCTTCATTCATTTATCTCTAAACACAAAAAATAATTAAACTCTCAATTCTTCCAACTAATCAAATGCTGACCATTACCAGCTACTTTGCTTCTAACTATTTATTTGCAATGCCCGATCGATAAGCACAGCCTATTGCTATGCTAAAGTGTCTCTCGGAACCGTTTGGAATCAAAGGAACCGGACTGTTTCAAAAGGTTTGAGTTAGATTCGGTCCCAATGTATAAAATGAGGGAATCCAGAACGGACCAGATCTGTTAAATTTAAACGGTTTGAGTTAGGTTCCTCAAATTTTGGAACCGATCCGAACCGTGCACCCCTACTTGTGCTTATATCATCACTGAGTAAATATGTATATCAAATTATCAATATGTATATTAGAATGCTTATATCAAATTATCAATATGTATCTCATAATATGATCAAGAAAGAATTATCACTACACCAAAATATGTAATTAGTAACATCAATATTTTTTAATTTGTTACTCTTTACTATGTTACAAGTCTTGTAACTAAAACAAATGTTACTAATTATTGAGTAAAGTTACCAAAAATAAATTAATAATAATATTTATAAAATAGTTAAACAATAAATAGAAAATATTTAAAATTTCCCATTTCACTGCTCAGTTCCACCCAAAACCCCTCTCCTACATAACCTAAAAACCTCTAAGAGCATCTCCAATCACCCCCCTAAAATAGTCAAAAAGCTATTTTAGGGGTTCCATTGAAAAAAACCACCCTCCAATCATCCCCCGACCCATCCCTCATTATAACTACTCCCTCAACTTCCCCCCTAAATTTAGGGATAAGTTAACCATCCCTTATATCTTATATATTAATTAAATAATCATAATATTTAATTTTATAAATTAAAAAAAAAGTATCTAAATAATAGTATAATTAAAAAAGTAATTATTAATACTAATTTAAATAATGAAAAATAATTATTTAAAAAATATTTTAGTATAATTAAAAACAAATTAATACTAATTTTAAAAAAATTAATTATTAGTTCTAATTTAAATAATGATAAAAATTATTAATAGTAATTATTAATACTAATTCAAAATAATACTATAATTAAAAAAGTAATTATCTAAATAATGATATAAAAAAGTTGAAGATATATTTAAATAATAATAAAAAAATTAATTATTAATATTATTTTTTTTAACTCCCAAATTTTTTAATTAGTCAAATTTAAATTAAGTTGAAATTAATAATAGTATAATTAAAAAAGTATCTAAATAATAATATTATATATTTAAGTTGAAATTAATAATAATATATTTAATAATATTATAATAATATAATTGAAATTAATTAATATATTTATATTAAGTTGAAATTAATAATAGTATAATTTAGATTAAATTGGTATAGAAAAGTTGAAGATATATTAAAATAATGATGAAAAAGTTAAAATAGGGGATGTGGTTGAAGTGGTGAAAAAATAGGAAAGTCCTAAATTTAGATTTTGATTAAAATGGGGAATAGTTCCATTGGAGACGCTCTATCTACAAAACCTAAAATCTCTCCCTCAATCTCTGATTTCAATCTCTATCACTCTATATCGATCTCTTCTACACTTTCGATTCATCACTCTCCATCGATTTTTGCGTTCTCTATCATTGATCTCTCCCTCCTTAATTTCTATCTCTCTAAACTTGGATCTCTTCTTCTTCTGTTGTTTCATTATCTGCCTCACACTTTTTCTTTTCTGATTTGATGCTTTGGCAGTGATCTGATCTGCTTGTATTCTACTATCGCCACATGTACAACATCAAATATGAGCTTCATTGATTTTCTTCCTTTTGAATTTCATTTGATATTAGATCTCAGATCTTTATCATAGTGTTTGAGATTAGGGCTTAGTTTGAGATTTTTGATTTGAAGGTGTGTTTAACATTGTTTCATATGTTGTTGCTAGGACTCCTTTTTTCGGGTTTTGTTGTGTTTTGATTGAATTTTTCACAATTCATAGTGGAGGAGTTGTGGTTTTCGGTTGTGATGGAGTTAGGGATCAATTCAGAGGAATTCAGGCACGGTTGAAGGAGCTTCTGTTGCGTGAATTGCAGCTGGGAGATTGAGGTTGGTGGAGTTAATTTTGTGTTAGTTTGCTTTGATTGGCAAGTGTTTACAGTCACCTTGATGAAATGCCACTTTAGCTTTCATATATTTTTTTCATTTTCCGAATTTCACATTTTTTATGAAATGTCATCATGGACTTGTGTATGCACAAACACGTATTACATTCCCCATGATAAACATCCTCGACTGTATGCCATATTAGTGTTTTGGTAAAAAAGAACAAAAACTTTTCATAAACTAACACAAATGTCATTGCTTCTGACTAAATTCTGGTAAGAGCATGAATAGGTGCTAGAGTTTGGCTTAATTGAAGGTGAGAGCTTTGAGGTTATGTTGATCTTCCTTGACAAAGAAGAAGAAGCCTATAAGATGAGTATCGAACATACGCCATGGTTGGCATTGCCCTTGAAGGATAGCAGCTGTCATAAGCTTATTAGCTACTTTGAGTTTAGACAACAAATTGCTGGGAAGAATGTATTGCTTGGAGTTGAAGATATGGATATCTTTAAAAGGATCAATTTGAAGGTCTTGGCAATGGAACAAATGCTGATACAACATCCCAAGTGGCAGGGAAGAGCAGTAATGATGCAAATTGCAAATCCTGTTAGGAGGAGAGGAAGAGATCTTGAAGAAATAGAGGCTGAGATAAGGTCAAGCTGCAAAAGGATCTTCAAGAAATTGCACAGTCCAAATGCTGAAGGATCAGATAGTATCAGGAAGCAAAAAGTAATAAACTCAGTATCAGGCACCTGCAATGATAATCAATCTCCCAGTACTGAGAAACATGCTTTCTCAAATGTGAAGTCTTCTGTTGTTGACAATGTTAATAGAGTGCCAGCTGATTCATCTGAGATTTCAGATTCTTCACCAAATGCTAGTACTGTTTTAAAAACCTCAGTGCGGAAAGTGGTTCACCAGTTCAAAGTTTATAAACTTTTAAAACACAACACAATGGGGTTGGGAAATGAGAGTACTGAAGCTACTTGGGAAGAGTTTGTGTTAATTAGGCAGCAATTTCATTTCCAGAGTTTCACCTTGAGGACAAGATGATTGCTTTGGGGGGAGGAATTGATAGACCCCCAGTGTATCATACATATCAGAGACAAAGGCGTAGGCAGCAGCACAACTATGGAACTGCAATGAGGCAACAAGAATCATGCAATGAATCAGGAAGCAGAACAGATATTGTAATGAATCAGCAATGAGCTAGCAGGGGAGATCTTGACAGAGCCATTCCAGCCAGAAGCCAGCAGGGAGTCTTGACAGAGTCAGTGCTTTGTTAATACCAGCAGGAAATAATCTGTTATTCTGTTAAGTAGTCTGATTAGCAAGTGGTTAGAATTAGCAAGTTGTAGCAAAGATGTTAATATTTTGTTAGTGAGTTGCATTAGCTAGATATCTGTATTAGATGCAAGTTGTAGTAACAAGTTGTTCTGTATTAGCTGGACAGTAGGTATAAATGCTATATAAAGAGAGCTGTAAGAAGAAGTGAGGCATTCATTCAATTTGTAAAAGCTTTGTACAAAGAGCATTGCTCTGTGGAGAGTTTAGGCCTCTTGAACAACCTATATACATAATTCAATACATTTCCATTCTTGATTTCAATCTTCTGTGTTGCCTGTTTCCTGTTCTGCAATTGCTTTCTCTGCAAGTGTTTCCAATCCTCTGTGTGTACTTACTGATCCGAATTGCTCAAATCTGCAGTTCATATAATGATAGGCCTCCTATAAGGTTCACTTATGCAAGGAGGAGATATAAATTGAAATAGAGCTACAATTGATGTAATGAGCCAATAGATTATGAATTGGTTAGTACATTGTAAAGGGCTGGCAAGATGGTGCGACCTTTATAAATAGAAGTAGAGAGTAGTGGCTATGGGGGGATTCTTTTTTTCTTGTTGTTGAACAGAGCAATTGCTCTCAGGAGAGTAGCAGGTCTCTCGAATACCTGTGTACAGTTCTATTGCAGAGAATACAGTTACACTTCAATAAAATCTTTCTTTTCCTTCATATCAGTTCATATCCTATTTGAGTGATTCTTCTTTTCTTCCTTCAGTTCATATCAAATCTTCTCTATTTTGGAAGAGCAAGGGTAGATCTTTTGGGAAAATCTGCAGTTCATATCACTTTTCTTATATAATTTTCAGTGTCCAATGGAAGGGTATTGAAAGCATGATTTTCATGCATCAATCTATAGGGGTAACAATGGATATGTTGTCTAATCAATAAGATGCATGTGTGGGAAGAGTACTCTGATCTGATTGTGTAAGAATCTTTGTAATCTGAAATTATGAACACAGATATTAGGAATATGTTTCCATGTTCTATTTAGCTAATTGTGTTTTGCCACTTAATTGGAGTCCTATAAGCTTTGGCATGTTAGTACTTTATCTTGAGCCTTGTCAAGAAGCAGTTCCTGAGTTACATTCTGGTGCTACTAAGACCAGTCAATTTATCACCTAAGTTGCTCTTTGAATTACCATGGTAAGCTATAGTCAAGTGAACCAAGTCAGTAATACAGTTGAGTAAAGTAGTAATTACAAAAACAAGACTTTTACTCACATTTCTTTACACACAAAAAGTTGTACCTCGCAATTTATTTACTAAAAACTGTTGGTCTTCAAACACACATCCTTTTTACCAGTTTCAGTGATATCAACCAGAGATCTCAATAGCCTTAACTTGAGGCTTTTTCACCTCCTCTTTCATTATTCTCATCATTTTCATTTATGTTCCATAGGTCATGAGGGAGCCCAAGAATGCTTTGGGTAAACAATACCAGTATGTTAGAGGTGAGTTTTTGTTGAAATGTTAGTACCCAATTTTAAGTGAAAGGTTTGTTCTTTTAGCTTGGATAGAATGATGGATATTGGTTATGTTATGTGGATTGAAGCTTGAGCATTTGTGCGTGTGACAGTTGCTGTTTTGGAGGGTTTGGCTGGACTCAACTTGGAAATTGGGCAGGTTTGGTGTTGAATTTCTCATTTTGATTAATTTGTGTTTGGTTAAATTTTGTATTTATTTGGAAGTTTTCATCCTTTATCCTTTAAAAAAGCGTAATTGCATATGTATTTAGTACATATTTGGAATCAGAAACTATTTTAAGGAATATGGACAAGAAAACAACAATGTAGTCTTTATTCTTCTCAATTTACTGCTATTAATATATGAAAGTTGGAGTGCAGTTAGCGGTTGACATGAAAGTGGCTGACACGACAGCAAGGCGCAAGATCAACTTCTCAATACCCCCATCACTAATTGTGAGTTTCACTTGTAAAAAATGCCTATGTATTAGTTCAAAATTATTTTTTTGGAAATTTTCAACCCACTGCCCGTGTTCTTGAATGTCTGACTTCTAATTCCTAAACCACAAGTTTTTATGTGTTTTTCTTTTTTATATTCTTTTAATTTTTATACATATTCTCTTTATTACAGTTTAATATTACTGGCCCCTAAGGGTAATCCAACCATGCCCTGTATAGAACCTTAAGAATAACATTTACAAGGCGTTGTTGTTTGTATACTCTGCATTAAGTTATTTGCCTTTTCATTTGTGATGCTAACTGTTTCTAGTTTATTCTCTGGACTACCCCGGAATTAATGCAATCAGCTGCCACCTCTTCCTCCTCTCCGGCTTCCCCCTTCTCTTCCATCTCCTTCTCCTTCAACAAGTGACAATGGTTTCAGTGAGTAACATATCATTCTTTGTTGATGAGACTGTGTACGAATGATATATAATATATATCATTCATTCTTTGTTGTTGAAACACCTCACCATGCGAAGGTATTGTTCTTAATTATCATAACTTGCAGGTGCCACCATAGTATTAGTAGGTGTAATCATTGTAATTGGTTTTTTCTCCATGGTGGTCTGTTTTTGTTGGAGGAAGACAAAATGCATGGATGAACAAGTGAAAAATGTGACACTGGTAACAGCAAACCCAACCTTCAACATGGTTCAAGTCTTGCAGGTTGATGTAGCGATGGTAGAGAAATTTATCTATGACATGGATAGAGAGAAACCTACCATATCAACCTAGTGAGAAGATTCTGTTTTGACCATCTGATGAGTGCACTTGTATACGAATACATGGAGAATGGATCACTGGACAAGTATTTGTTTAGCAAAGAAATGGTGATAAGAGAGGGAGAGGTTGCATGGCGTCGCAATAGGAACCGCCAAGGGTCTTGCTTATTTGCATGAAGTACATTTTATCATCTAGTATCGACACAAGTTTATGTGTTGACACATGTGATGCATTGTTACAGGATTTGTGTCTGGAAGTGTACTGACACCTTTGATTAACAAGTATCCTAATGTTTGATGACAAATCTTGAAGGAAAGTTTATGCAGAGTGACAAGGAGAAAGTTTCCTATTACATTTGTTTTTTTCATCTTTATTCCAGTCTTTTTAGCATTGCTTTTTATCTGGAAATCTTGCTACGTTGATAGGCTATTATTGAGAGTGCTCGCAAGGTGACTGTCTGGAAGGATTTTGCTTTGGAGGCATCACTTTGCAATGGTTATTCAGATCTTGGAGGGATGCTTGTCAAGCTTCAGAGTGTAAACCCTCGTTCTTAATGTTCGAAATAATGATGTTCTTGTTATATAATCTTTTGATTTCCTCTTTAAGTTCTATTTTTTGTTGGATTGCAATTTTAAAATAGAGGTGGTTTGACTCTTGAGTATTGTCATAGCGTCAAGTTCACTTGTTTTATGTCCTCTGTGTTGTTTTTGAGAAGAAACATATTCCTAATATCTGTGCTGTTTTTATATGATCCATTTTGGAAGCTGCCACAAATGAAGGCTGACATCAATAAACCACATACCTTTGTCCTACTCCTATTTAGTTATTACTTAGTGCTTTTATCTTTTCAATAGGCATCTACTAGTTATCACAGAAGAAACATCCATTAGGTGAAAATATGGTTTGATTCGTAGAATCTGCATTTTGTAGGATGTTCTACTTTTTCTTTGAATCGAGGAACATCAAGAAGGATCCTGTGGTGATATGGTTGACAGGATGGCCTGGATGCAGCAGTGAATTGGCAGTTTTCTATGAAAATGGACCTTTAAAATTGCGAAGAACTTGTCCCTTGTCTGGAATGACTATGGCTGGGATAAGGTATTGCAACTTGTAATGAGTTTCATCCTTTAAATGTTCACCTATCTTCAATATTTGTTGGACTGTCTTTTTCTAATGCTGTCTAAAAGTCTAAGTTATTTATCTGAAAATTTTGGATAATACGTGTGCTTATAAGTACTATTAAGCATATGAGACGTAAAAGTATTGTTTGTTATGGTTGCTGAAATGAATTCTTAGTCTTCTTTTGCAGGCATCAAACCTTATCTTTGTTGACCAGCCCAATGGAACTGGTTTTAGTTCCAGTTCTGATCAACGTGACCTTCATCATGAAGAACATGATTTAATGACTTATTGCAGGTATATATTTTTTAATGCCTGCTGTAGTATTCTCAACATCTTAGTAGTTAATATTTCGTGTTAGTGATTTCTCAGTCCTCAAAACAGAAACTGCAACGTGACTTTGATGCATTTTACATGTTACTGCTCACAAGTCACAAAATGCTTTCTGCTTGGTCTCCACCTATAGGACCTATACAGAATACTTTTTGGTGCAAATAGTTCTACCAGCAAGCCCATTGATAAGCTATTCTCCCAAAATTATAGTACTTATTTTATTCATACCAGGTAACTCACCTGACAAAATTTTCAAAAAAAAACTCACCTGACAACCTAATCGTCTTTAGGTACGGTGCTATATAATTCTGCATACTACACAGTCATGGTGTACTTCAGTAACTAGTTTCTCTCAGATGAATTTCTTTAGGCAACACTAATTTCATACTTGGTATAAAAGAAAAAGAAGTGACACTACTCCATTGTCACTGAAGTTAAAATCTCAAATTGCACTTGTAGTTCACTTTTTTACTTTTTCAGTTAGATTCCTTGATCAGATTTTGCAATAGATCCCTTTTTCATTCACTTGATTGGTTTAGAACGAGTTTTTTTAATGGATTTGTTATCCGAGATTGTTTACCAAGTTTCTGCCTTATGAAGAATTTTTCATTGATTAGAATTTAAAAATGTTTCACTAACTAATTACAATATGGTCAATTGCATGCTTCTCTGAAGACAGAGAGGGAGAAGAAAAAAGAGATGTATTTCCCCATGAGAAAGTATGCCATCAAGGTGCAACTGATGGTTTATCTTAGAGATAATTTCGTGCTGTTCCATCTAGGATGATTTTGACAGCAGATTTAGATGCAGATTGGTTATTTTCCTTGTTTCTTTTTCATCCAGAACAAAACGAGCATTTCAATTTAAACTTATCGTTTTTCATACCATAGTTTTCTAAAGAAGGAGTAGATTTCTTGCAAAAATGCTTGCAAAGGGATCCAAATACGAGGTGGACTTGTCAAGAATTACTAGACCATCCCTTTGTTTCCAACAAATCGGGGAAAAAGGTTATAACTTATAAGCAAAGGGACTGCTTCTTCACTGGTTAGTGTGCTAGGCAGTGAGTCTGATGGATCAGAATATGAGAAACGAAAACGAGATGAATTTCAGATTAATTTTAGCATTAAGTAATTATGATAATTCTATACATGTATTTTTCCTTTAAATACTGATCCAATATGAGAAACGAGATGTAATTGATTGCAACTATTTCACTTTGTAATGGTTGCAAGAATATTTTAATTTAGGTATTAAATATTTGGGTTTTATAATCTCATGGATGTCATTCATTCGTTGATATCTTTTTATTTATTTAATTAAAAACAAATAAAATTTTAAATATTGATTAAAAAAAACATTTTTAACACGTCGATGTATTGCTAATATTTGAACATTGTAACATGCTACAGTAGCAACATTGGACAATTGTTACGAAATTTGAAGATTGTAATACGTCGATGTGTTACTAATATTTGTAATGCCATGATTTGCAAGATTAGTGTTACAAATTTTTTTAGTAATAAAGCTATGTGTTACTAATTATCCATTTTGTGTAGTGTACACTCCTAAAAATTATTAATAATAAATATTTAAAAATAAATTTGGGACGGGACAGGATGTGCGGGATTGAAAACCTCCATCCCGATCCCATCCCACTCTAGATCGGATGGATCGAGATCGGGATGGGATTGATCAATCCCAATAAAGTCCAAAAAGACTAGGACGGGATCAGGATGGGATTAGGATCGCAGGATGGGATGCCCACCCTTAGGCAAAACTGTAAAAACATGTAATAGTGTTTTCTTTTAAAGACACAAACACCCTTTGGCACTTTTACCATCTTTTAATTTTTCTTTGTAAAATGTTATGAAGTTGGGAGGGCATTGTCAGAATTCAAAAATTAGGTTTAAGACAAATGAGTAATAATGTTTTCAATTAAAAGACACAAATATCCTTAACACTCCTCATTGGTTTTTTGATTTCACATGTAAGTATTAAGAATATGGGAGGGCAAAATGGGAAAGAAAAATTCGAGTTGAAGACATACTTTTTACTGTTTGGGGAATAATCATTATATAGTCCAGATCAACAATTCTAGGGAGCCATGTTTTGTGGTTACTTTGGGATTCTTTGACACTTCTACCCCTTCTATAAATAGTGTTTGTGGTTGTGTCTTAAAGAGAATGGATAAAAAGTGTAAAAAAAAAATTAAAAGTGGCCACCGAACATAACTCCCTAGACTTTTTTTTTTTTTTTTGAAGACGAGCAGGGTTTTTATAGGATCACAGAACCCATTAAAGACCAGAACTGGTCAACACACCATAAACTAATAAAGATGCCATAAGCTGGGTTCGAACCCAAGACCAAGTGGTACCATCCGCCAAGCTCCAACCGTTGAGCTGTCATGCCATTGGCACTCCCTAGACTTACTCAGTCTAGATAGCACCTAAAAGTCTTCCAATGATTATTTCAGTTTCCGTGTTACAAATCGAGGATCATCCCAATAAAAGATCAAGCAATTATGAAATTTCTATATGAGTGAAACAAAATTTTGGTCACGTGTGTCCCTGGATGCTAATTCATTTATTTTTTCAGAGATATACTTTATTTACCCAAATGATTTGTCTAGTATTACTTAAATTAGAAAATAGAAAAACTTTTGCCAAGCTAATAATAACTAATTGTAATTTTGATTGACAAACTTTAAAAAATACAGTTTCTTCCAGATTTTTATGTTTAACACATGGATAGTTCAAAGGCTAAACTCAAAACATTGTAGAATGTTGAGAAATTGAGCTAAACAATCAGGTAAGCATAGAAATTCCATAATTAGATTTATTTGTTCAACTATCACAAAGGTGGGGGGTCAGCGAGGATGAAAGGAAGTGGAAAAAGAGGAAGAGATAATAATGGCGATGAAAAGAAAATGAGGGATGGGGTGGGGAGCGGGTGGGAGGCATTGGTGAGAATATCGCGTTTAAATCATGTCTTCTCATTTGAAAGTTCTGTAACAGTTTAGAACTCAAGTATTTTAGTATATCGCGTTTCAAGTGAATAAAACAAGAATACCGCATTTTGTTCACGAGAAATACAATATTTTTGAGTTATTCAAGTATTAAACTTCAAAGAAGCAAATTTTGATGCTTAAATCTTAATTTTTTTAAAAATACCATTGCAATCTAATTTTCTTTAATTGTTGTAAGAATATAATATAAATGGAAATAACAAAGGTATTTTTCACTTTGATAAACGAGGAAGAAGGAAATGATGATATTGACAAGGAACATAACTGTACTACTACTAATTTGGTAAAAGATGACGCTGAAATTTCACTGTTTGATGAACATACATATTGAAGTTGGTGCCTTGTTCAAATGGTGTGACTAAAGTTGTTTTATTTCATAATAATGAAGTTCAAATTATGTTACCGGTAGGTAGTTTAGGGTTTTTTTGAGTTTAACACTCATTAATTTATATCTATTAGAGTTTGATCCTCATTTTGAAAATTAATTGAGTCTAACACTCATTTACTAATGAAACCGTTAAGTCCACGTTATTGATTGTTCAAGACTAATTTTTGGACTTTTTGCCTATACTTTGTGTCCAGGTTAACCAAAATTTCGGGCTGGGCCAATCTCCGTCCAATCCCATTTCAGCCTTTTTTTTTAGCTTTGTTCTTCCCTGCTGCTGCTGCTGCTGCTGCTGCTGGATTATACATAAATTTCAGGGAGCAAGTGATGAACAAATTGAGGAGGCTATGGCTTCATTTGCTATAACTCAGTGTTCTAAAAAGCGCTAGGCGGTGGGCGGGCGGCGAGCAGATACCTAGCGCCCAGGGGCTTAGGCAACACCTAGGGGGTCTTAGGTTTTGTATTATAACTTTAATAATTAAAAAAGTTAAGCATGATAACCCTTATCAATTACATCCAATTTAATGCCAAAATACATATGCAAAATTTAAAAACATGAAAAATTAACAATCATGAACAAAATTAACTCAAATGACTGAAGTTGGTCATGATGGGTATTTTATACAAAGTTGAATATTTGTATAAAGTACCAAATATCCAAACATACTCTTTTATTTTTCTTAAATTGCATGAATGACTTCAGTCATGTTTGATAAAATCTACATTACTAAAATTGGTATCAGCAGATCCTTTGAGAATTTCATTAAGTAATCATTCTTTGCTACATTCATATACTAAATAAAAAATAATTAAATTATTTATTTCCAAAAAAAAGGAAAGAAAAAAAATAAGAACACAATCAGCCTTGTTAAAAAAAAAAAAAAAAAAAAAACTTGCCCAAACCACCTAGACCCGCCTAAACAGCCAGAACCCGCCCAACCATTAATCTGGGCGTTTCTCTAATGCCTAGCGCCTAGGCGGCCGCTTAGGCCTATTTTTGGAACACTGCTATAACCTCATGGGGGTGATCTTTAGGAAATAAAGAGGTTGGAAGAGTTGCTCTTTTACCTTACCTTGCTAGTGATGATGCAAAGTATGTGAATGGGCCTGATGTTGGTAACCATTTTGCTAACCTCTCTAAGCTTCATCACATCACTGAAGTACACAAATTTGCACACACTTCAAAAATAAATACTCATTTGTTTCCTTCATAAACCCATTTTTTTAACCTAAATCAAAGAACCTATCCTTCAGTAAAACAAGAAAAACAAAAAATGAAAATCAATTCGAACCCCCTATCCTGCTTTTAATCCCATTAGAGCTTCTCATAAGTCTCTCCTCTTGTAAAAAAAAAAAAATTAATAAAAAAACCTTGTGAAAATATCGATTTTTCCCACTATCAGATTCCACTCATTTACTCTGTTTGAGGGAGTTTGTCTGGGTAGCCAGGCTTTATAGCAATTTTTTAGTCAGGTTTGGACTTTTTTACACTTTTACCCCTTTTCTTTAAAAGACAACCACAAACATTATCTATAGAAGGGGTAGAAGTGTAAAAAGTTTAAAACCTGACCAAAAAGTGACTATAAAGGCTGGCTACCTAGAATTTTTGAAGTGTAATAACAAATCACTATCTTGGATGTCGATGGGATGTCTCCTTGCAATCAATTCTGATGTACAACTTGGGTATATGACAATCTCCGCCATGGTGTTGGGAACATTTCTAGCAAGTTTAGCAAAAACCTATCATGGAATGTTGGTTTTGCAGGAGAATGTAGGGTGAAAAAGATGGGTAAAACTTTAAGGATAGAGAAGATGGGTAAGAATGAAGGGTTAAACTCAATTAACTATGACTTAATGGTTTATGGCAAAAGGACCTACAAATTAGACTTGACTAGTAAATGACATAGACTTAACGGTTCCGTCAAAAAATGAGTGTTAGATTCAATTAGTTTTTAAAACGAATGCCAAACTCTAATAGATATAAACTAATGAGTGCCAAACAAAAAAAAAACCCTTTAGGTTTAAGTCATATTCCTTAGTTCTTTTAATCGAATGGCCAAACTATGAGCAAAAAAATATTAAGCCGATTTTGAATTTAAAGAGTTATTTGTTATCTTTCATTCTAGTTTAAACTCCAAATTTATTAATATAATTAATGTCAACTTTTTTTGTTTTTTTAATTTTTTTTAAACTTTGTAGTATTTTATTTGTTTTACACTAGTCTTTTAAAAATCATTATTTGTTGTAATCATTATTTAGCCGATAATCATTATTTTTTACTAGTTTTTTTAAATCATTTTAAACTCCAATTTTTTTTTCTTCATTTCTGTCCTTTTTTTTCAAGATGAAGTTTTTAATAGTTGGCGTTTTAATCTCGTTTCCGTACTTGGTGACTAGTGGGAGGTGTTGGTATGGTTTGTGTTGACAACGTAATATGCATGGAAGAAAATGAAGGAAAAATAGATGGTCAGGTGCACGGAGGGGTTCACAAAGTAGAAATGTTAGATACATACACATAACTGGGCCTTTTAGGATGGCAAATTGGCATAATGTTAAAAAATAAAATAAAATACAAATGCCTACCAAATAAACTAAAAACTGAATAGTTCATTCTCATTTAACGTCATGTTCTTCTTCGGGGACTATGTAGGGGCAGATTTATGCATTGGCTAAGCCCCCCTTAATTTAAAAAAAAACACTAAAACAATCATAACTTTTATTTTGCCCCCCTTTAAAAATTTAGGTTTCCCCCTCTTCATAGAGAAGACACCTAAGAGTAAGAGTATCTCCAATCATCACCCTAAAATAGCAAAAAGCTATTTTAGGGTTTTCATAGAGAAAATTTTTACTCCAATCATCCCCGTAAACCTATAATAACTTCACATACAACTTTCCCCTAAATTTAGGAGGAAGTTAACAATCCCCTATATCTCATATAATAATAAAATATTTTTAATATTTAATTTTCTAAATTAAAAACAAATAAAAAATAAATACAAAAGAAATTCTCAACTACCTTCCCATCTTATTTAATTAGTCAAATTTAAATTAAGTTGAATTAATAATAGTATATATTTAATAATATTATAATAATATAATTGAAACTAATAATAGTATAATTATATTAAGTTGAAATTAATAATAACATAATTGAAATTAAATAGGTATAGAAAAGTTGAAGATATATTAAAATAATGATGAAAAGGTTAAAATAGGAGATGTGGTTGGAGTGATGAAGAAATAGAGAGACCCATAAACTTAGCTTTTGGTTAAAATGGGGGATGAACCATCCCCATTTTAATTTTTACCATTGTAAATGCCCTAAGAAACCATAACAAACCCCTTAAAAAATCTCAACATTACTTCTTCTTTTTCAGTGTTGATTGAAGTTCCAAGGGGTTGTTTGGGCTTCATTCTCCCTAACAATTCTTTTTCAGTAATAATCAGAGCTTAAGTTGTTTTGAAGACCAAGAAATTGGATTCTGGGTCTTTCTGTTTTGAAGACCAAGAGATTGGATTCTGCAGATAAATTGGGTTTTGTGGAAAAATTGGATCTATCTACTGAAGACCAAGAGATTGGGTGCCGTGGAGAAATTAGATCTGTTCAATGAACTGAAATCATTTAGTTTTGAAAAAACTCGTTTAGATGATGATAATCTCCAAAAAATAAGTTGAAGTTTGGGTCTCAATTCGATTCTATCAACATCACAAACACCACTACTACATCAACTACACCACCTATTGAGGCTTCATTATCTCTTGAAATACAATGCCACTCTTCTTTAAACTTGAGCTACAACACCAGCATCTACTTGTTTTGGTGTTTGTCATGTTCTTTCTTGGTAACTGACAAGAGGAAATGCAGTGACAAGAGGAAATGCAGGGCCAAGAGGGATACGGAGAGAAGCTACGAGTTTGTGAAGATGGGGTTGCTTCTGCTCACAGAAATGCTAGTTTGAATGTTTGATAGAGTTCGTAAATTATATTTATTATATTTATTAATTTATTTTAAGAATTATTATCTATGATTTATTTTTTTGGCCCCCTTCCTGGCTCCGCCCCTGGGACTATGAATCATATATACTGACAAATTTCCTGCCTGTTCCTGACTACTGCCATGACATACTACACAATATGAAGAAAAACATGATAATGTTGTAGTTTTATTGAACAATCAGTTCATATCCACCTTACTTCACAGAGAGGGGTGCTTGATGGCAAATTTAACTGAATGGATGTGCAAATGAAAACTTCTTTCAGCATCTCTGCCAAACCACCGATAGTTGTTGGAGAGGTGAAAAAATTGTAGAGCGCAAACGACAAAACGCTTTATCTCCGATCATGCATCCCTAATTACTTTTATTTGGGCCTTGCAGCTCCATGGGAGAGCTGGTCATGCTACCAACTGAACTGAGCGTCTGTGGGCTGGCTGGGCCATTCCCTGTGTTGATAACAGTTAATGGTTGCATTGTACCGGAGCTCAGCTGGGGGCTCATTGGGTTTTGTTGGTTCATCTGTTGTGGACTGATCTGTTGATGCTGCTGAGGCTGTTGGGTAATTTGTTGCGGGATTGACATGGCTGACGGTGAACCCACCTGTGGAGATGAAATGACATTTTGTAATGGAGAACTAATTTGCTGCTGCTGCATGTGCTGTTGTTGCTGCTGCTGCAATTGCTGTTGCTGATGTTGCACTTGTTGCTGCAACTGCAGTTGTTGCTGTTGGTTCATGTAAAAACTTGTTCCTGGAATCATCTTTGGTGGACCCATGGGCGCTATGTTTGTCCTTTGCAATGGGTTGATGTTAGCTCGGTTTAGCGTTTGCCCAAGCATAGAAAGACCAGCAGAGCCAGGGTGCATCTGTCCTGTTCCTGACATCCCCGCAATCCCTGACTGAGGACCACCCAACATGCCAGCTCGACTCGCCATTCTGAGGTTTGATTGCATTGTATAAGCTTGAGCAGGGGTTATGTTCCCCGAACTAAGTTGCTGGGTTATGACATTGCTGTAGTTGGAAGCCTGGGCAAGATTCATTTGATTTTGACCAATGTTGCCAACACCAGATATAGGTCCCATTGGTGCTGAAATCCCAGCTCCCCCCATTCCTCTGACACCCCCAATGCCCATGACATTGTTAAGACTTCCAATGCCACCAACCATGTTGTTTCCCATGCCCATGCCTGTTCCAAGTCCCATCATCCCCTTCCTCTGCATTTGTTGTTGCTGCTGCTGTTGCTGTTGCTGTTGCTGTTGCTGTTGCTGTTGCTGTTGCTGCTGCTGCTGCTGTAACAACTGAAGCTGGAGATGAGAAGACTTGTTGACCATATTGGTACCCAACTGCACATTCGAGTTCTGCCCCATAGCATTTAGAGGAAGTGGAAGCATCAATGAGGATCTTTGCTGCACATGTGGCTGCATCAGGAGATGCTGTTGCTGCTGCTGCTGTTGCTGGTGGTGTTGATGCAGTGATTGTTGTGGGTCCAACTGTTGTGCAGCAGGCATGGAGACCCCTTGCATTAATGCTTGTGACATCTGCAACCCTTGGCTGTTTCCAGGAGGCAAGACTCGTGTGCTGGAGGGATGACTCTGTGATAAGTTCATAGATGAATGGCTACTGTTAAGTGGTGCTGTCATTGCACTGGATGATTGGCCTGAAATAGCTTCTATGGATTTCTGCATCTGAGATGCCATACTATTTGAAGGGACTCCACTAGCATTAAATTGACCGTTGGAGGGAGTACTTGTTGGTTTTGGTCGCACTTGATCCTCGGAAAGTTGATATCCTTCACGTACCATCTACATGAACATTGAACAAAGTATTTAACTTCAATGCAAACCCAACACTAAATTTAAGAAGCGGGTTTCTGAAAGTTGGACACAACATGAAAATACTTACAAGTGAGAAGAATTGTTCAGCAAGCAAGTCTGCGTAATGCTGATACAAAAGATTGGAGAAATCAATCAGAAAAAGAAATAAATGATAAATACATGACGCAAAAAGAGAATGGAAAAAAAAAAAAAAAAATAGTAAACAAGAAATCTAATAGAGACCTTGACCTTTTGATTGGAGATCAAACCACCTAGATCCTTTGATTGGGGATCAGCCACCAATAAACTAAAATAAAAACTTGTAATGCTTGCCTAAACTCTATTACATCATATGTATTTATAACTGAAAGCAAAAATAATACTTCCTAATTGAATTCAAACCTAATTCTAATCAAACAATAACTCCTAATTCAAAACAAGCTAATATTCCTTAAAATAGAATATTGTTCTAACTAAGACATTCTAATCTCAAGTAAATACTAAATACGATTGGCATCCTAACATCCCACGCCGCCTGAAACAAGGCTTGCCCTCAAGCCTGAAAATCTGGAAAACGTACACGAAACTGCTCGTAGTCTTCCCAAGTAGCTTCCTCCACAGGACGGCCGGTCCACTTGATAAGCCAGCGTGTAACGGGCTTATTATTGCGTTCAAATAATACTCGATCAAGTAGTTTCTCCGGGACCCATGAGGGTTCATTGGCAAAAGTAGGTAAAGTTGGGTCCGGAGTAATACCATTACCTAACTTCTTTTTTAAAAGAGAAACATGGAAAACGGGGTGGATATGAGACACAGCCGGAAGATCAAGTTTGTAAGCCACAGAACCGATCTTTTCAAAGATTCAAAAAGGCCCATGAAACTTGGGAGAGAGCTTAGAGTAATTCTGAGATGCAGCAGTGGATTGTCGATATGGTTGCAGTCGTAAGAAAACCCAATCATTAACTTCAAAATGGCTCTCAGTGCGCTTACCATCAACATATATTTTCATACGGTCCTGAGCCTGATGAAGGTTATCTTTGAGAACTTGCAAAGTGCGATCACGATCCTGTAAAACAAGGTCAACAGCATGAACCGCGGTGCTACCAGGTATATAGGTTGAGATATTCGGAGGTGGCCGACTATAAATAGCTTCAAAGGGAGTCATTTTGATTGCACTATGATATGTAGTATTGTACCACCATTCTGCCCAAGGTAACCATTTTGTCCAACGGCTAGGATGATGACTAGCAAAACATCGAAGATAACACTCTAAGGTACGATTGGTAACTTCAGTTTGACCATCAGTTTGGGGATGATAGGCTGAACTACGAAATAATTGAGTATCTTGTATCTCAAAAAAGGCCTCCCAAAAGTTACTTAAGAAAACCGGATCACGATCGCTCACAATAGAACGAGGCATACCATGGAGGCGAGTAATATCCCGCACAAAGACTTCGGCAACTGAGGCCGCGGTGTAAGGATGAGCCAAAGAACTGAAGTACGCATACTTGGATAGACGATCAACAACGACCAAAATCGTAGATTTGCGATTGGACAATGGTAATCCATCAATAAAATCCATAGAAATATCTAACCAAATATCGTCGGGTATTGGTAAGGGATTAAACAACCCAGGAGGAGAAAGAGCTTCACTTTTATTCCGTTGGCAGATATCACAATGAGAAATAAACAACTTTACAGCAGCTTTTATACTAAGCCAGTAAAAATTATGCTAAAGACGTTTATATGTGCAGAGAAAACCAGAATGGCCCCCAGTAGGCGAGGAATGGAACTCATGTAAAAGTTTAGAACACCAAGATGATGATGGAACTACCACAAGTCGACCTTTATAGCGAAGAATACTATGCTCATATGAATAATGTGGTCGAGAAGATGATTGTTGACAACTATCAATCTATGCAGTTAATGCGGAAAGCGATCGCAAAGCGGTCAGGACCGCATTACGATTTTTCATAATTATGCGGGACTAAGCGGAATTATGCGGACAATTTTTTTAAAGTATATATTTTTAAAATTTAATCATAGTCATAGATTACAAAATAAACAATTAATCAAAAGGGTGTAAATATGTAATCATAGTCATTTATTATTTTACTAATTAATCAAATGAATTTAATTTTGCAGGTTGGAACACCTATAGTTACCTGGACCGCTTTTTGACCGCATTTTACCGTTTTAACCGCTTTTTGACCGCTTTTGACCGATTTTACTGGTTCCGTTTAAAGCCGGCCGAGTCAACCCTGTGCGATTCGGTCCAGCCCCGCATACCATTTTTTGGCCGATTTTAGGCCACATTAATAGCATAGCTATCAATAATAGTACGCATGGAAGGATCGAGATGACACTCCCGGCTAATTTCATCAACACTGAAAAATGCCGGGGAAGATAGAGCCAACAAAGAATTGTTGGAAGGCAAGCGAGAAAGTGCATCTGCAGCTAGATTGACGGAACCAGAACAATAAATGATTTCATAGTCATATCCAAGTAATTTAGAGAGCCACTTTTGTTGTTCAAGAGAGGAAAGTCATTGGTCCATAAAATATTTGAGACTACGATGATCTGTATAGATTTTGAAGTGCCGACCCAGGAGATAAGGCCGCCATTTCTGTACTGCAGCAACAATAGCTAACATTTCCTTATCATAGATGGACATTTTCAAATTGCGTCCAGATTGACCTTTACTGAAATACGCAAGGGGACGACCTCTTTGCATAAGTATCGCACCAATGCCACCATGAGACGCGTCACATTTAATATAAAATTCAGTATTGAAATCAGGAAGAGTCGGTACGAGGGTAGAAGTTAAGGCTGTTTTAAGAGCAGAAAAAGACTTGGAGGCATCATCATTCCAGATAAAAGAATCTTTCTTTAATAACTGGGTCAAATGAGCACTAATCTTACCATAATCGCGAACAAATTTACGGTAGTACCCGGTGAGTCCAAGAAACCCACGAAGATCCGTCAAAGAAGAAGGACACGGCCAGGAGACAACACTCGTAATTTTATCATCGTCAACTGCAACACCAAGCCTTGAAATAGTATGCCCAAGATACCCAATAGAGGATTGAGCAAAAGAACACTTGGACGCTTTCGCAAAAAGCTTGTGAGTGCGCAATAGCCTAAAGACAATAGAAAGATGGTGAAGGTGATCAGAGAGTGAGGCACTATACACCAATATATCATCGAAGAAAACTAGGACAAAGTTACGTAAGTGAGGACGAAAAATGTCATTCATCAAACTTTGAAAAGTGGTTTGGGCATTGCTCAACCCGAGGGGCATAACCAAAAACTCATAGAGACCATCATGTGTGCGAAAAGTTGTCTTGGAAATATCCGGTTCATGAACTCGAATTTGGTGATAACCTTAGCGTAAATCGAGCTTAGAAAACACCGATGCGCCGTGCAGTTCGTCCAATAATTCATCCACAATCGAAATTAGAAAGTGGTCCTTAATAGTGATTTTATTAAGGGCTCGATAGTCAACACACATGCGCCAAGAACCATCCTTTTTTTAACCAAGAGAACTGGTAAAGAATAAGGGCTGGTACTGGTTCAAATAAGGCCTGCAGCCTTCAATTCAGATACAACTTTATCAATTTCGGCCTTTTGAAAGTGAAGATAATGATATGGCCGAACATTTACTGGAGAAGCATCTGGTAAAATCGGAATATGGTGATCATGTGCTCGGGCAGGGGAAAGGGTGTTGGGATTGCCAAAGACATCCGAAAATTCAGTGTAAGTGGCTGAACGACAGCTGGAATGGAAGCGCCCAGGTCAACTTCCTGAGTTAACTGTAAAAGAATGTCGTGACGTTCCTGTCGTAACGAACGATGGACCGGGGTACTATCCATGAACATGACCATAGGAGAATTGTCGCCAATTAATATATAAGTACGATTTGCCACCGTGAAGGTCATAATCAGCTTGAAAAAGTCCCAAGTAATAACACCCAAATAGCGAAACCATTTAGCACCTAGAACCACATCACATCCAGTGATACCCAGAAGGAAGAAGTGGCCGTGGAACTCATAATCCTGTAATTTAAGGGAAACAACCCGACAAGAGCCTGGACTATGCAATTGGCTACCATCCGCAATCATGACGCGTAAAGCACCATCTTTGTGGATTGGAAACCCACATTGTTTGGCAAAAGATGAGTGCAAAAAATTATGAGTTGAACCAGAGTCAACAAGGATAGTGACAGTCCTGTGTTTTAATTGCCCAGTGATACGCATGGTTTCAGGCCGTGGGGACCCGAGAAGAGCAATAAGAGAAATCTCTAAAGGAGGTTCAGATAAAGTATGATCCGAAATAGGAGACTCAACATCAGAATCGTCTTCTTCTTCCTCATTACCCTCGAGGAGCAAAACGTGGGGCTGAGGACAACGATGGCCACACTTATATACTTTATCGCAGTTAAAGCAAAGTCCTTTGGCACGGCGTTCTTGTTGTTCAGCCCATGACAGACGTTTAACACCTGGTGGTATACTAGTAACAGGCTTTGAAGAATTTGCAGCAGTCATAGGGTTAGCAAAACTTCGGACAGGCCCTTTAGATCGAGTAGCATTAATGACATCTTCTTGACATAAAGCCAACTCAAAAGCATGTGTAATACTGGTAGGGTGTAGCATCCTAACTCCTGCTTGAATATCAACACGCAAACCCGATAGAAAAATGTTAATTTGATGAGATTCAAACAAACCTGGCACCAAATTAGAGAGTTTTTCGAACTCGGTAATAAATGAGCAAACTGTGCCTCGTTGTACTAACTTGGAAAGAGAACTACACGGATCGATATGTTCGCGAGAGCCAAAGAAAGAGCAAAGAGCTTTCGAAAATTGTTGCCAAGTTAATGTGCCCATTGATTGGCGAATCCATCAGTACCAAGAGTTGGCATCACCCTGAAGGTGAAGAGCGGCAATGGGAAGCATTTGTTCGTTGGAAAGGCCGTTGAGTTCCTGGTACTGCTCGGCCTGAAATAACCAACCATACGGATCAGTTCCATCGAAACGGGGTAAATCAATACGGAGGCCCTTGCCAGAAATAGGAATAATTGGCCATTGTTGTTCCGGTTGAACGTATGGTGCCGAGCGATATGGCTGGAGATTCCTTAATGCCTCTAGAATAGTGACATTAGTGGTTTCAAGTGTGTGGAGGTGGGATGAGATCCTGACAACTTGAGCAGTAAGCTCATCGACTTTCTCTTATAATTCAGCATCAGTCATTATAATGAGTGTTGTTGGTATGGTGTGAATATCCGAAAGAAAATTAAGGGACGGATTGGGGTCACCAAACAATACTGTGTGGTGTGAATAGCCAAAGGAGTTAATATCAGAAACTCCTTTCTCCACGCGTTTTTGCTAGTGTGCGGTGATGCGCTCGGGATGGTTGCTGATATTGGCGTGGAAGGTTGTTGATCTGTGCGTGGAAGGGAGGTTGATGTGATGATGTCGAGGTAGGGTTTTTGTTGTGGATTAAGATCTGTGAGGTGGGAAGGTGAGGAAACGGTGTTGTTGAAGGTGTTTGTAATTACAATGAAGGTAATTGCGATGAAGTGGTTGTTGTTGTGGGGAGGGAACTGTTAGCGGTGCGTTGAAGGGTGGTAGTTATTGAGTTGTTGGTGATGCACGAGGAAGGTGATGGCCGGTGAAGAACGAAGTAACAAGAAATTTTTTTGGCTCAGAATCAATGATACTCTGATACTAGATAATAGAGACCTTGACCTTTTGATTGGAGATCAAACCACCTAGATCCTTTGACCTAGATCTTTTGATTGGGGACCAGCTACCAATAAACTAAAATAAAAACTTGTATTACTTGCCTAAACTCTATTACATCATATGTATTTATAACTGAAAGCAAAAATAATACTTCCTAATTGAATTCAAACCTAATTCTAATCAAACAATAACTCCTAATTTAAAACAAGCTAATATTCCCTAAAATAAAATATTGTTCTAACTAAGACATTCTAATTTAAGTAAATACTAAATAGGATTGGCATCCTAACAAAATCATATGAACTCTAACAGTCTCCAGTTCCTAGGTGTCAAGGCCTCCCAGTCAAACTTCGTGCTTTCAACGACCTAGCTATCCAGTCAACATACCATAATCAAGAATCACAGACTGTTGACAACTCCTGGCTTAGGGTTCAAGAAATGTTTGACATATCACAATACTTGGAAATTTATATCAGAAAATACACGATCATTACGACATCTAACCAATACCAATGGTCTATTTCAAAGCAATTTGAAAAGGGTAAAAAAATTCAGATATCCCATGAAATTTTGAGACATGCTTGATATCTACGACATTGACTACATATCGATGCAATTCCATGTGAATGAAACTTTATAAAAATAAGGGTGAGAAAAAAGAAGAAGAAGCCTACTTTTCAACTGTCTTCTCTATGTCTCCTTTTCTTTTCTCTCGCCGATCTCTTATTTAATTGCCCTTCCTTTTCTTTATTCATTCCCCTTCTCTAGTTATTATAGCACATAATAGATCTTCCATCCTAACATGTAACGTTGGCTTAGAACCACCCCATATGAAATCAATCGAAGAATTTCCATCATCAACAACACACGCCATTTTCAAGCTCTGTTCCTAAAGCACAAAATTATAAATATGCGGCACCAAGGGTGGCACTCCAACCTTTTTCATAGATCTTTGCTTCACATGGACAGAATGTGTCAAATTTTACAACTCTCGAGTGTGTCAAAAATTTCAACTAAGAACTTCGCACCTCCTCTCAATGATGTAAGAGAACTGAAGAAAAATGACTATTTTATTTCTAATTTCGAAATATCGTGGTGAATATCACTTGAGTTCAAAGTTCGAATATGTATGCAATTTTATGCGATATTCCTAAATTTTCTACAATTTTTTTACCAAAAAAATCTCAAAATTGGAATAAGTCGCGGCTTCCTGCGATATCTGTCTTTTCTCTGGAGTCCAACACCTATGCCATATCCTGATAGTTAAAACTGTGCTTGCGACTAGCAATCCAGTTGAAAGCTGATAGAAGTTGGATTAGGTCACTTGCTGCTCAAAATATGGTGTTTCTGTTCTTTTAATGGAATGGGCCATCTTATGTGATATGATTTACTTGATTGACATTTCAGATTGGTCCATAATTGAATTGTTCAGATTCGAGAACAACCCATTAACACTCATCCATTCATGCATGTGACAACCTATGGAATTTATGATACAAGGCTCATCTGCAAACAGTAAAACTGATTAAAGAAAGAACTTACTGTATTTGGCAATATGGGTAGATGATCCTCGCCAGCTAGAAAATCACCATCATCAACGTCTCCATACTGCATTGCCACTGTCCCATCATTTTGTTTCTCTGACATAATCAATCTATTCCGTGCCTTGTGAACAACAGAAAAAGAATTTCCTACAGAGAAAAAAAAAATTTGAGAAGTCACAGGAGAGATGCATTTACACTTCAATCAAGTAGCAGAGTTCACTATAAACAGACAAACTAACCTTGTAGTCTACGCTCTGTCTGCAGAAAAGTCAAAGCCCGTGTTTTACAAATGTTTATGTTCCCACCTATAAGTGACTTTGACATTGGCCTTGTGCATGACTCCTTGGGATCTTCGTTATCATCAAGTGCCTTTTTGAGATTGTACGAGACCTCTTGAGTTGAGTAGGACATGGGTTTCCTTACCGGGTAGTCATCCACCTTATTCTTTTTGCAGTTGAGTTGATGCCTGAAAGAGTAAGATACCCTGCTTAATAGGAGATCACAACAACAGTACTGTGACTAATTTATATTAACGTAAACACCCTTATTTACATGCACTGAAAGAGAGAGATCCGCCCAAGTGCAAGAACATGCAACATATGCAGGAAGACTAGGGGCCAACTGAGAGGTCTCAACGAAGTCTTCCCTAGGCCAACCATTTATTTCTAGATCAAATGACTTTACCATCAAATTTTACGCAACTCCATCTGACAATTGGAGGTAAAATGGACAATCGAACATATCAGTGCATTAAATTTATAACCACACTTGCTGAGACGATCGAGCAAGGCTGCTGGGTGAAAGTGGGAGAGAGATGGGTGGAGAAGACAAAAACAAAAGAAGTGCGGGCATCGTGAGAGAGGTGAAGTATAAGGGATGGATGTTCAAAAATATGGTTTTGTGAGTGACCAAGAACGATTCATTCGCTATGCTCACTCGCCATGATAATTGATCAATTACCAACTTTGAACAAGAAATAAAACATGGTTTAGACCAATCTAGGCAGTAGGTCACCACCAATTTCATATGGAAATAGGCAGATAATCTGGTCATGTACAGTTGACAACAGTCGAACTATTAATTGAAATTGCAATATAACCTACGATAACTTGACATGCTGTGTACCTCATGGTCACCATTTCAATCTTCGAGAACCTTTCGAGCATGAATTGGTCAGCCAAGGGTGGAGTACCAACTGAAGGGCTATTAGCATTCATCGGAAAAACACTCATAGTACTAACACTAGCAGGAGACCCAACTCCACTCATTGCAGGAGTTTTTGGGAGGGAATTTGATTTCCGTTTCACGGATAACTGTGATTGGTGTTGACGTTGCACGGAATCACTTGGGCTAGAAGTCACAGATGGAGCTCCGCCACCTGCTGCTCCTGAAATGGCAGTTGATTTTTCCTTCTGTGATGGGCCAAAAGCTGTAGGTGTTGCAACTGCACTGAATTGCTGTCCAAAAGAACCACTTGAAAATTCTCCAGATTTTGATGATACAGGAGACTGAACCACAGGTACAGCAGAAACTCGCGGACTCTGCGCTAGCTTCCTCTTCTGGAGCTGGTCATCCTTTCTTGGATCTTTGTCACCAAGTTGACCAAGATTAGGCCACTGCATCTGAGAAGGATAGTTGGATCTCATCAGTGGATGCTGGGGAAGCCTTTGGTGCACTCGCAACTGCTGTGGATCAAGTTGATTGTTCTCCGACTCTAATGGATAGAAATCATTTCTACTCTTATCAAGCTCTGTCTTCTCCAGTTTTTCTGCCTCGGGCCGCTCCTCCTTGACACCATATCTCATTCCCTGATGCTCCAAATAAAAGGAACCACCCTCCTGATTTGGAAACCCTTCAAGGACCTTTTGAGGATACTTTTGACTGGAAACACTGGCATATTGGATGCCTCTGGGGTCATTTTGCTGGAGTAACAATGGATTACTCCAAGATATATCTGTTCCAGGAAGGTTGTCTAACTGCGGACCAAGCTGCTGTTGTTGCCTCCCATCAAGACCAAGTTGTGGTTGCCTTGATCTCTTTGATGATGGGGTAAGTGGTCCATCTTGGTTTTCCCTCTTGCCATGAAGAGAAGAAACACTAGAGGTCATTGTATCAGTGTATGAAACCATAAAGTCCCGTCCAGCAGGGGATACTCCTGATGAATGTATAGATGGTCCTGACGCATGGTCTTGCATAATTGTTTGGTATCCCATACCCAATGGATACTTGGGTTGGTGGGATAATACTGGCAAAGCTGGTGTGGAAGTCTCTCCAAGGTTTTTAGGTCTCAATGACTGAGTGCTGTTTGGGACATTTTGCAGAGTCATATTCTCATGAACATTCTGGCGAGTAGTATCACCTGACAAGATTCCTTCTACCGACCTACCATTTGAGCTTTCTGGTACCCTATCAATGCAGACTTTCTTCCCATGGGTTTGGTTATTAGAAGTAACAGTAACTTCTGGGGTCTGCCTCAACCGCCTCTTCCGAGCTCCACACAGCCCCAGATTGAGCTGCTAATAAAAAATGACCAGAATTCAGATAAAAAGCATCAATTCCATTTTTGCAAGGAAACACTATAAGCATTAGATTTAAAACCTTAGTGGGAACAGGGTCACCGCAAAGTCTATCTAACATCGGAGTAGGATCTAAGCAAAGTTGAGGTTGCAGAGCTTTCAATATTCGAGACTCAACTTCCTACAGAAGATCAAACATGCATAAGGTATGAAGACAATTTCTGGGGAAAAAAAAACTATAGTCACTTTCATAAAGCAGGCCTAAAGAGCATACTGACCATTAGATCGCTGTAAGTCCATGAATCATCTGAAATCAATGGCATGTCCTTCACAACATTCTCCAAGGACATCCGAAGGCTTACTTTGTTAACAATAGGGGAGCCACGCACAGAGGAAAATCCACCGCCTGTTTCAGATACTGAGTGCCGATAATCTCTTACCTGCAAAAGAAACAAAATCAATCAAAACTAGGAACCAAACAATCAATTGATCAAATGACCCCTATCAATTGATCTTCAATCCTTATGGATTGCAAACAACATGTGCAAGAACTAGAAAGAAGTCAATGGATAGTTGCAATAATCTACTTGGGTTATCATTTCTTGGAATTCTTCTAAGGTGTCCCACAGCCAAGAGCATCATGTGTAACAACACAGTAAACTCATTTTGAAAAATGACAACTGTCTCTAACAATCATACTGTAGAAGAAACCAAAGAATAATAGTTTACAGTATCTATAATATACTCGTAAGTTGAGAGTTCTTGATCCATTATTACCCACCTCACACACAAACATCCCATCAAAATATTTGCTGGGTAGATCATCCAAAATATCTCCAGGCAAATGCCCTGACTCAATTGCCTCCAAAAACAAACACATGAAAAGACATTAATCACGATATAAGTGAACACCAAAGATGTAACTTTTTTTAGTGAGTTACAGGAAGTCAAAGGGTACCTTTATGAATAAAGCTAACTGTCATATAAAATAAGAGAAAAGCAGAAGTAGATTATTGAAAACCCAGGAGTTTTTCCCTAGTGTAGTTCCAGAAGTTACTGTCTGAAAATGATAAGTATGGCAATGTAAACCTCAAAAAGGAAATGACAAATACGCAATTGGTACTTACAGAGAATAGAGTCTCAGATGCCCTATCATATGGATGCAAGGATTTTGGTATTTCTTGAAGTGATGTCTGCACTGTTCCCATCTGAAATGAAACATCATGAAATAAAATGTCGAAATGACATTCATTATTGTTAAAAAATACTCTAACAATCATATCACCCATTTCATGTTTATTCAACATTTTACTATCAATCAACTAGAGTTATAAGTCTTGTTAACAAACCTCTGAAGGTTTCCCGATAGAATATCCGTCCTGGTAGAGGTCCAATGTGAAGGACACTTCATGGTCTGCTAAATGAGAAGCATTTAGAAATTTGACTTGCACAGTAAAAATGAAATAACTATTAACCTAATCACATTCTAACCTGCTGAAACTAGATTTCCACCCGAGCATGAGGATGACCCAGAAATACCAGCAGCATTCTCACGCACTTCATTGGCATCATCCTATTGCAAGGATTACAAGTTATCATACAAATGGAAGCAAAACAACACACCAACTTGTGAAAGATGTAGGACTGTTCCAGTTTTAACATCAAGAAATATAAGAGCGGATCTGGAAGTTTGGAACAACAAAAATTGTGTCCAAATGGCAAGAACATGGTAGATGTGTATAAGAAATCAACGATTAACTGAATCCCATAAGACAACCATAAGATCGACTGAAAAAACAGTATTTGCATTGGTACTAATTGAGGCAGTAATTTATGTGTGCATTCTCGTGTTATGACTTGAATAGGTTTACATAAGTAGAGTTATTGAATACTAAGTATTTCTGTTAATATACTTACCTAAGTAAGGTTATGAATTCGAACAAATCAATTGCAATCTCTGAAAACGCTAAACGGGTATTCCATTTAGGTCGCCATGGGCATATCGGACACCTTATCGGATATGACACTCTTTAAACACTATTCGGATGGGGTTTCTTAAGTGTCATGTTGTTAGCATGCCTAAGACACATTTTAAACTATGAAATTAATTAGTATTTTTTTTTTGAAAGGCGAACATGGTTTTTTATTGATCCCAGAACCATTAGATGCCTCTGCCAGGGTTCGAACCCTGGACTTGTGATGTCATCCGTCACAAGTCTATTAGCTGAGCCAGATAATATATCTTAAAGTCGTTTCCAACCCGTACTCGTGTTCTAGTTTGTTTTTTTATTTGTCGTGTTGTCGTGTCCGTATCAGTCAAAATAGTGCATTACTACCAACACATTTATGCGGCCACCACGAAGTTCTCCAACTCTTAATTCTGATATCTCCTATCTCTTCCTTAAAACCCCTTCTTTTCCTTATCTCTCTTTTCTCCCTTTGTTATAGTAGTTTGTTTCTCTAAAAAATCTAAGGGTACTACATTTACGAGTTCAGTTGGTTTGGTGATTAAGAAGATGAGTTGTATCATTGCAACATTGAAATGGATTAGACCATGGCCTTAAATTCCCACATAGTATCCGTTGTTATGCCATCTGGTTTCTTCATTTTATCCACCATTAGAAAGCAAGGAACTTTGAGGATTTTGCATATCCCATAAAAGAAATTGATTGACTTCCTATTATGTTAGATCTTTATCTTAATCACAAGTAGAATCATACTTAAATAAGAAAAGATATCCTAGCTTCTTACAATTCCTCGAAATAAAATATTTAGTTATAAATTTTCTAATGCAAGGATTTCACATATTTTAGTTCCTAAATACCATTTAAAACTGGGAAAGCAAGTAGTTAGGATAAAAAATAGTACCACATGATGCAAAAATAGTACCACATGAGGCAAGATGCTAATGGAATGTTTGCGAAGAGAGGTATGTACACGACAAGCCAGATAGCAGTATGATACCCTTTCAAACTGATTTATGTTGACTTTTAGGGGTGGGCAAGAATCCCGATCCCGACCCGTTCCGGTATGGTCCCGAGCCGGTTCAGATCAGAACAAATCAGGCTACACTGTTTTTATCCCGATTCCGGTCCCGGACCGGTCTGAACCGGAACGGAACCGATTTTAACAAAAACAATCCCGGACCGTTCCGGTTCGTCCTAGTTACTAGAGCACTTAATATCTAAATTCAAAGCCCAACCCAATATTTTACCACAGCCCAACCCAATGCCAAAAGGCCCAAAACAAACACTAAAACAAGGTTTTGAGTTTTGACCAAACCAAATTAGCAAAGAGCCAATAGTAGAAGGGAACTAGGGCAGCCACATCTCGCCTCTAACCCTTCTTCTTCTCGCCTCCAACCCTTCTTCTCGCCTCTCGCCTCCAACCCTTCTTCTCTACTCATTAGGGGTGCTATCAAAAAGGGCTTTCACTTCAGCTCTGGCTGCAAGAACTGTACCAAAGATTTCAAAGCATATGCAAGGAAATCAACATCTTCAGGTGACCAAATCTTTCATCTCTTGGAGCGTTCAGGGTTTTGGAAAGCAACTGGAACTAACAGACCCATCTACTCATCGCAAGGTACCAAGTGCATTGGCTTGAAAAAATCCCTTGTGTTCTACAGAGGTAGAGCTTCTAAAGGGGTAAAAACTGACTAGATGATGCATGAGTTCAGGCTGCCTTCTCTGCCTGCCAACTCGGCCTCGCGCAAGAAAACTCACAATAGCAATCTTCCTCCTATGGTAAACCATAGATTTATGCTTTAATATTCATCGATACAAAGTGATACCGCCATTTATCCAAACTGATCAGTTTGTTATTTGTTTGATGTACAGGATTCATGGGCTATTTGTAGGATATTCTTCAAGAAAACCAACTCTATTGCACAGAGAGCTCTGTCTCATTCTTGTATCTCTTCACCGCCTGTAAACATGGGGTCTCATGTACAAACTGGTAGTAGTACATGCACCAATCGATCAAGTTTGGAGAACATTAGTTCTTGCACAACTGATTTACCAACATCCTCTAGTATTACTACTAAATCTTTGGCAGCATTGTTTTGTTGGCAGCACTGTGTAATTTGTTAATTAAACAACCAACAAAACATTTCAGCAATTTTGTTGGTTGTTTAATTTGTTGGCTGGCAGCATTGTTTTGTTGGTTGTTTAATTTGTTTCCAGCATTGATTTGTTGGCAGCACTATTTGTTGGTTGTTTAATAGCAAGTATGTTTAAAAAAAAAGATGATATGTATGTACTCTTTAGTTTGTTGGTTGTTTTATAGACTGATGAGATGACTAATGAGAATAGTAGTCAAGTCCAAAAAATGATGAAATGAATCATTTTGGGCCTCTGGTAAATCAAGCCCAAAAAAAATTGGCTGCCTAAATTGGAAAATAAACAAATCAGGTAGGCATGGTCCTGACCCGGACTGTCCCGATTCCATACAATCTGGGTCCAACCGGGTCGTCCCAAAAAAATTGACTTTCCCGACCCGGACTGTTCCCGGTTGACTGAACCGGGACTGGGACCGGGATAGGCCTCAACCCGGACCGTGCCCACCCCTATTGACTTTTCAAACTACAAGGAGCAATGGAATGAGTCATAGACCTAATATATTGGGACGATATTGGTATATTAGTGACAAAAAACATTTCGAATTACATTTAGGACTCGTTTTCATTGTAAATTAAAGACACTAAAAACACATGACTAAATGAAAACTATATTATTTGAGCTCCGTTTGATATGAGATTTTGAGAGAAATTGAAGACCAACATCAACAACAATGTTTAAAAGTTTCGGCTCATTTCGGCATGTGCATGTGTGCCTCAAGGTATGTGTTAAAATGTGCAAAGGTGGATTTCTCTATCAAAAATTCATAATCATGAAGCTAGCGAAGCGAGGGACCACCTTGGGCGCGAAACAGGTCGGCTGGAGCTGACCAATGTCCATTGTCTAAGACCACCTTTCGGGCCTTAAACTCCCACAAAGACCGTTTATCAAGATATTTAATAGCGTTGACCTAAACACATATCTCGAGAAATGATATCAAAACATACTTAAACTTTGGCACGTTGTTTTTCTAGTGTTAATCCGTAATTTTCCTGAAATTTTCAGCTCAAACGAATTAAAAAATATGTTTTTAGTTTGTTAGTGTCCTTAATTTCAAAAAAGAAAAAAAAATGGAGTCCTCCTGAGTTAGTAAAACCATTTTTTTATCCCTAAACTACCAATGCCCCTATAATTAATAAGAAAATTAAAAACTAGAAATATTATGTGCATGGTTCCTTCACATGCCTCTATCGCGCCTCACTCCCTTACACCCTCAGAAAAGATAAAATGCAACTATGATCACACCATTAGTGAAAGCATGCCTGTAAAGTCAAATGTCATGCAGAAAATTAAAATGGAAAGGCAAAGCAACTACCATTTCTCTTGGGGGGCGTTAGAACCCAAAGGAACTGAAACTATCGGTATAAAAGAACAAGAGAACATCCAAACAACATCCATTTTCTATGACTATTTGTCTCTATATGACAAGACTATAGAAGAAACATGTGATACAAGAGAATTATAATATCATTGATCATCTGAGTTGAAATAATTTGGCTACGTCCCTAATCATAGGGCTTTCCACCCTCGATAGACAATGATGCCAAGCCTCTCTCATTCTCAGTTATGCTGAATTGTAAGCTCTCCTGATAATGTGTAAAAAACCATTTGATCTGTGAGGCAAAGGTCAAGGGAATCAAGGCGTAAGCCTCAACCCTATGAGATTGCCCACCAAGTAAGAGCCAAACCATTTTTTAAACCGTAACTTAGCTGCATTGCTGTTTATTCCTTCTGTTATGAAAAGTCTATGGGCTTCTAAAGAAAGAGAGAAAGGAAAACTTGAGAATAAGAAGTAGACTCCATTTTTGGTTATGAAACTGTCCTGAATGTTGATATATTGAAGATTGAGTGGTAGACTTAATCTGCACGTTATGGATTTGTTATAGGTGAACTCACGACCTAAGTTTTATCGTTTGAATTGAGTATAATTTCATTACTATATATTTGGATAACAAAAGACTTGCAAGCATTGAACTCGATTGAGCTAAATCAACGCCTCATCTATTTAATGTTGAACTAAATGTCCTCTTTTAGTTTTAGATGGATCATTATTTATTTATCTTGACTTTTAATAAATATTTTAATTTTATTTTGAAAATTTTAGGCTTGGAAATCCCCAAACCTGAATCTAGGTAAAGGAACTCCTAGAGACAGCGCCACGTATCCCAGCCCACCTCCCCCCTCTCCTCAAACAAGGTAGCACTTACAACAAAATAAGAACAACCAATCAAAGTAAGAAGCTTCCACGTTTCCTAAAGTAATACTAACTATATAACATATCAACCTGATGGAAAAATCTAGGGTGCCTGGTGGTATGCCTGGTGTTGTGCCTGGTGGCCACCAGGCACCGTCCATCTGCCTCGAGATGTGCATTATTACATATCTCATAACAGATAGACGATGCCTGGTGGCACCAGGCATACCACCAGGCACTGTAGTAGTGCTCCAACCTGATTTCAAACTTCCTAAGTTTCCCTAATTTTACATGGAAAAATCAAAATCAAATTTTTTTATTAAGAACATAAGATTCCTGGCCTGTCATATAGTATAGACACATCCCTCCAACCTACCTGATCAAGAAATTTGGAGCACATGTAGAGCTCTTTTGCAAAAACTAATCTTTAGAACTAGTGAATCACTCCATCACAAGATGAGGCTCTAATAATCTACCCCAGGCAATGAATTATCATTTACTTTTAAAACCTCCCAAATGAGCTACAACTTGTACGCTTTCTCTTCAACTTTCACAAAATTTGCAAATCATAGATTAAATTTGTAGACTTATAAATCAAATCTATTAAAATACCCATTACATTCTACTTCAATTCCTACTACCCCAATTCATCATTCGAACAAGAACCAACATAAAACTCACAACTTTCCTAATCAAACATCACGAATTGTACATCATTTCAAATACAGAAAGCTCATACCTCGACCTTCGGATTCGTAATGGAAGCAGATTCAATTCCACCAAGAACCAGAGAGTTGGGATTCTCTACAACGCTATCGGATTGAACAAGTTTCGGCTGAAACCTCTTACCAATCCTTGAGACCTTGAATGAGACCCCCATTAGCTCTCTCTCTGTATTTTCTTTCTACAACAACAGAGATGGTGAAGTCGTCATGAAAGGGTGGCGAGAATGGGAATTGAAGAAACCCTAGAAAGTCGCAAAAAGTACAAGAAGGATCTACTGACAAGACTTTTGAAACGGAGAATTCAGAAAGATGGTGTATACAGGTGAAACTGTGTGTTTTCTCTCTTTCCTGCAACAAGAGAGAGAAGAGAGGAGATTCTTTTTTAACACAATTAAACGATTAAAAATAAATAGAATTTGGGAAATAAATATGAGTACGGGAGCCCTGTCTGTAACTGAATCATGGCATTGGTCTGTAGAGATATAAATGGGGCAGCGACTACTCCACACCACCAAAAGCACTACTCACACCACAATGTATTTTTTTTTTCTACTAACTCACACCACCACCACCCAAAAAATTGTTTTTAAAAAGAAATATTATCAACAAAAACTAAACTTTATTCACGAATTCTTAACTTTCATATTTGCGTACAAATATCAAAGATACATTAACCATCGTCATAAGTTCTACAATAAATAACAAACATTATGGTAGGTTGTGTAAAAAAATCTAAAGTGCAGAAGAGTACTATAATGTGTTCATCAAACACAGAGGGGTTGATAAAAACTACGTATTAAAACCCAAATTCCATCACCAAACACTATGGTAGTATAAACTTTCTTGGGTTTGAATGCTTTTTTTAATAGTTGCAGCCACTTACATTTCTTATAATTTATTTACTGTCGCTCCTAAACGAGAAAAATCCATCACCAAATGGTTTCTATTTATTAAAAAAATAGTAAGTTGGTGTTACATCTTTTATGTTGGTACAACAAAGTCGAAACATCTTAAAAATATCGGTGCAATAAAGAGTTGGTGAAACCAAGTAGTCAGGTACACGTAGAAACACCCAAAATTATTTAGGATGGTGTATCAAGAAACAAATTGATAATTTAGACTTTGGTTCCAAAAATTCTCACTATTTAAGTTTTATTTCAAACCGTGAGTTGATTGTCAATTTAAGTCAGACAAAAAAGACATTTTGGCCCAACTCCAACGTATTGGCAAGTTCTTAGGAGTAAAGGCAAATATTTTTTTTGTTTAACTTGATAGAGGACTAGACGGTCAACTCATGGTTTGGGACTAAGACCTAAATAGTAAGATTCTGGGAACCAATGTCTGAAGTGTCATGTTATTGTCGGACCAATATCTAAAAATTCTTTGATAATGAGATGCATAACCTAAAAGCATCATAGCATGCATTGAGTGATTTACTAAGAATACCTTACTATTTTTATTAAAAAAAACTCTCACTACTTCGTTTTAGGACAAGATGATTGTGAAAAGACAACATAAACTTTTTTTTTATGCTTAAATGTCGACTGCCATTATTATTTTATGTAACAAAAATTAAAAAAAAATCTACATTTCAAGGGGTTATCTTTATTAAGATAAATAACTTATTTTGTGCCTCCTTTGCTTCATCCTACCTTTTCAATTCATTATATGATTGGATCTTAATCACAAACATCTCCACATTTTCTTTTTAAATATTGTCAATCTATTAAAAATAAAAAAATAAAAACTAAACACAAAAGGTTCATCCATAATAGCTTATATTAACATGCTCTACACTTTCTTTGTTTCACTATTTTCTTTCAGTTTTATGCATGAATAGAATTGAAACGTCGTTTCCAATTCTTGCAATTTATTTTTATTATAACATTCTTATTATTATTATCATTATTTTAACTTTTTTATCTAAACAAATGTCTAATGATAAACATTTGTTTTTTTAACATTGTTGAAACGTTGTTTCCACTTCTTGCAATTAAATTCTTTTATGAGTCTTTGTATAATATATTTTTTTTTCCTGAACAAATGTCCAATGATAAACATTTATCTTTTAACGCTTCAATTATCTGCATTTAAAAAAACACTTGTATTTTTTGCTTGAAGTTTACACCTCATTTGTTTTGAACATGTATTGAGTTATTATAAAACACATAACGCTTTCCCTTTCTTGAGAAGTTTGTTGAGAAAAATGATCATGAACTCCATTACCTTTTTTTACCAACGGTTGTGCGCACGTTATACACGCCAATAAAGTTTAATAAGGTTTTGAAACTTGAAAACAAAATTTAGAAAAAAATTGTTTTGACTCTTGGTCAGACAAAAAATTATGTTAATCATAGTTTTACTCATATCAAAAGTTTTATTGTTATTTTAGAAATAAAATAATATCAACCATTACCACCTCCCTCATATCCAATGACCTGCAGTGTAGGTTTAGTTGCTTTCTCCTTACTCGAAGAGTCACGATAATCGAAGTTTTTTTTTTTAATTTGATACATTAAAAAAAATGGATGGTTTACATTATGTGGTTTTAGTGTTTCTCTTTTTTAATCTCACATGCATGTTATGTCTGCATAATCGAAGTTATGGCACATGAAATCATGTGTGAGCCAAGTTGATTTGTTGCCCAATAAAGCCAAAATGATATGGATAAAAAAAAGTTTATTTTACATAAGAACACTTTGATCAGAATGAGTATAAACATCCATCTAATGATCCATGTTTTTCCTTGAGTTGAAGTGTTAAATTGAAGAAGTGCAGACTATTGAATTCAAACAAGTTCTTCAACATCATAATCTATGTCATGTGGGCACATGTACATGTATCCACAGGTGTTGATGTGGTTGCTAAATATATGACATGTATTGTATTTAGTAATAGAATATTGATGGGCATTTTGGCCTGGTACGAACATGGACGGACCAAATTTATTGTTCCTGAGAAGAAGATTCGCTATAAGATATTATTGGAATTTGTTCACGCGCTACTCATGCGCAGTCCATTTTTTCTTTGTTGGTGTATTAGCATGGCAAACCAAAAAAGTGTTATTGTACAAGCCTATAATGGGGCACCCATGTTCTAAAATATATGTGCATTTACTATTTCATCATTTACATCTCAAAAATTCAAATAATTATGCATGGATGTAAAAATTGATATGGTTGAGAATTATGTCCATAAGCCTCATTTTCATCATCATCGATATCGTTCAAATTTTGTGGGCTACATCATTATTTTCATTCGTCGTATCTCAGCAGACCAAAAAAATGAATCAAATTTGAATTGAGGATAACCCTGTAAACTATGGTTAGTATAAAAATAAAAGTAAAAATTTTCGGATAAAACCTATAGATCAAAATTTATAGCAATAGGCGAGAGTATCAAACTATCGATTTTGATCAATAAAGAGCAACAACATAGCAAAAATAACATGTTGTGAACTACAATGGGTAAATCAAGAATACATCAAAAACTCATTCAAAACATGGTTGCAATTGAAATTGACAATGAATGGCCATAACTTAAATTTAGAAAACTCTTACCATCAGTATAGGTTGAAACTGCAATCTAAGGGGCCTCAAATTTCACTATGTCAATATTCATTGACATTACTTAATTGTCTTACTGGTGTTTTTTAAACAATGATAGTGATCCTGAGCCTGAGATGTTATGTAACGAGCACCCTTGCCCATTGATAAAGACAAAGACCCATATTCTAAAGGCAATAAACCCATTGTACAGTTTTCAGTGTTTACATGACCGATCCTTCTTCCACACATGAGGATAGGGTCGAACTACGCGATCCGCTTTGCTGCTTCGCCAGAAGCGACGAATGGGGGCTAGGGAAGGCTGACGACTACATTAAAATGTTTATCTAATATTGTTGCCATATTTTTTTGGTTGAGGGGGTTTTATTGGATCTCAAATTCATTAAAGCCTTAAAATGTTCAACTTTAATATCACACTTATATATATATATATATATATATATATATATATATATATATATATATATATATATTTTAATTTTTTTTATTGAAAATCAAATGTGGATTATGTGACAATATTTCTAAAGAGATATATCTTAAAAAAATTGCGTCTTCCTTACGATTTTAAAATCAAGTTTTTGTTGTTTTTCTCTAGAATAACATGCGAAGACATTTTTCACAAAAGTCCATTTACATATATTTTGAATGCATGTAAACTGTTTGCATACCATAAACTAATTTAGTTGATTATGTAAATATCGATAAATGACACTAAGGTATATTGACATTTGAATTTGTTTTTTTTGGCCTTTGTTGCTTTCGCTGTTTTCCAATGTTAAGTTTTGGCGAAGTTTATTTGAATCAAACTAACTTGTTATGTACTCCAACTGTAATGTTTGAAACTCTTGTGATTTAATATTGGATTTTGATGAATACACAACTATCATCTTACGATTTTCGTATATTGTTCTTACCTAATATAAAGAGTTCTAAAGCCAATAGTGGAATTTGAAAAGATTGCGATGATGATGATGATGATAATGATAATGAAAATAGGATAAGATAAATATGACTATGGGATAATAATTTCTTAAACTTTGAGTTGTGTTAGATAACTTCCCCTCCTACGCATATCTTAGCCATAAATATAAAAAGAAAATGATTGACAACTCACAATTTTTTTTCTTATCTTACTAACATATCTAATGTGGGAAACACAGTCAGCATGCTACGTTGGTTTTACCTTTTATATATATATATATGTTTTATCTATTACCAATTTCAAAAATTCTCGTTTTTATCTTTTTAACAGTCGGAGCAACCAAACCTCAATGCCCCAAGAGCTCAACAACAAGAACTTAAACAACTTACAAACATAGAAAATGAATATAGAGTATGAAAGGATGCTAACTAGGCTAATGAGACTAGATGGGTGAATAATATCTTTTTGAAAATCAAACTAGATATAAAAATCTTTGGCGAAATGTTCAATTTCCAAGATCTTCGCATGTATGTTGGGGAATGGTGTCGCAACTCGAAACAAGTTGACTACAAGTGGTTTTCCGCATCGTGTTTAATTGATTTACTTGAAAGAGAACAAGTAAAGATCAAAATAAAAAAATAAAAAAAATTACAGCTTAAATAAAGTCAGGTACTTACTATATTGAAAAAAAAAACTAAGGTACTAATGGGGTACTTATGAAAAGATGTAGAAAGATTAAATCAAGCACCAATTAGTTAAATCTTCTTGTGTGTGAAGTGTTTTTGGAAAATCTCCAAAAAAATCAAAGATCCGAGTATAGACGTTGAGATAAAAGATAGAAAATGTGTAGGCTCAATTAACGATCTAAATGTGCATGTGAATAAATAGAAGCGTGGGGATAATGAATTAATCGAACACAAGACATTGATATAACGAGTTTCAACTAAATCAAAGTTTGAATGGCTTCGATTGATTACTTTGTCAGTGGAAGGGTGAACTCGCACCAATAGCTTTTCTTACTGTATTTTTCACGAACTAAAATACAAAATAGTTCTAATGAGATATCCAATCTTGAACTAAGATCGAGGAACTCACAAGGCCAACTCGAGACTCACAAAAAAGTTTGAAACCTACAATACAGTGAAGTTGAGTTAAGACAAGCTTAAACTAAGATTTATCACTTCTAGTGACACTCGGTTGTTGGATGAGAGACAATATGTTTTTTAAATTCAATCGCTCGCTTAATAGAGTGTCGTAAACTTCAAACTCAAGATGTGATGAAGTTGTTGAAGGGTTAGTAACTATCCATTGGAGGCATATACCAATTATCTTCTTGCTTCAACCTATCTCTATTCTATCTTTTTCATTATATAACCTGCACAAGCATAGAAAAAAAAAGATATTCCTCATTTATAACACCTTAGAAATAAACCTTGAAAAATGTGGTGTTGATGGGATTACTTGGATGCTGTAAGAGTGAAGTCTTCAAGCCAATTTATAGTCAAAATTCGATTTTGGAGAATTGTAACCATCTATCTGACATTCTAACATGCTGCATTGGCTCATTTAAAACAAATATATTTAAAATGTCTCTCTGATTGATGTAGACGTCTCATCAACCATAGTCGACTATGGTATGCCAACTCCCAGATCTAGACATAGTCGACTATACCAAGTTGAAATTCTAATTTGAATTTCAAGCTGAGTGTGGTCACGTGACATTGTTTTCATCTTTGTCTTCTTCTTGTTTTGTCCTTTCTTCCAACTTTGACCAACCACTTTTTGACTTGAGTTGATTTGTTCTTGACTTGCTTGACTTATTGCTTTGACTTGGTCTTCGAGGATTTGACTTTGTCTCCATGAGTTGACTTTGGTCTTCATGAATTGAAAACCTTTAAATGATCTCTTCAAAGCTTAGACCTAACAACCCCTCTTTGATATTTTGTTTATAATTCACGCAATATATTTTCACAAGAAACAAATGAAGTTTTGGCATAATTCGCAAACACATTATCAAAGTGGGTGAAAGAAAAATTCACCAATTCTTTGTCAAGTTTTTTGTTTTGGTTCGATAGGGACAAAGAGCCTAGAGCCACGGCTAACTCTACAAAAAAACCTTATGTTTCTAGTGTTGTTAAGTGTTGTGTAATTTAGGAAACAAGAGTCTTGTTGACGTAGCCTTGCTTACTCAGCAAATGATGTCATGTAAGTTATAAAAAAACACAGTTTGTGATAAGGTATCTAAAAATGTATTTGCACTCTATATCAAAACTATTGTAAAAATATACATTGTAATTATAAATCATATATTGAGTGTTGAAATTTTAGGTTTAATGTTTTGTAAAGATCATTTAAAGGTCGTCTAACTCATGAGGACCAATATCAAGGACAATAAGATCAATTCATCCCATGAAAAAGAAATCAAAGCTACAAAGACCAAGTCAAAGCCACCAAGAAGAAGTCAAGTCAAAGGAGAATTACGGTCAAAGAAGTATTATCTAGAAATGGTTCAAGACTTGAAATTCAAATTTAAAGAAGGGGCAATGCATTTCAAGTCCCCAAAACCACTAATTCCAACTCTACAAGAGATGTGTACTAATTTTGGGTTTCAAGTCCCTCAAGTAACAAGAGGTGGGAAAAAACCAATTTCACAAAAACCTTCACTCTCTGAGAAAACCTTTTTTTAATCGTCTCCCCCACATGCAAGACTCCTTTCTGGTTCGTTAATCCTCTCAAGCCCATCCTCTTCTTCCTCCTGCTATTCACCTTCTCAAGCAACTCCTCTCCCTCTGGTTCGTCTAGGATTTTGTCCTCTCAAGCTCCTTCTCCTCCTCTTGGTTCGTTCGTATTCTCAAACAACTCTAAGGGGCATTACTGAATCTCTCTTTAGTTTTAATCGTTTCTCTCCATTTCACTGAAACTCAGTTTCAATGTGAAATTTAGGGTTCTAAAGTGTGAGAGTTGGCTTGGGAAGATTGTTATGTGAGACAATTGGTTTGATTATGAAATTTAGGGTTCTAAGGTGTAGAAATTGGCTTGGGTATAGGGTTGAGAGGCTTGTTGGCAGTGACTATGGAGCAAAAGAGAAAGAAATCAACTGAATTTGAACACCCTCAACACAGAGGGCATCCTAATATAAATGGTGAACTTGAAGTTCACAAGCTTCAATTTTGTTTGAATTTGTGAAAAATTTGAACTAGCGGACATTAAGTTTGAAACTATATCTTGTGTGCATGTATGTTGTTTATGTCTTGTTATCATTATATTAGGAGGCAAAGTCTCAAGATATCATTTTTGCACTTTAGTACAATTATCAATTGATGTTTATGTAAATTATGCGTAGTCTATAGATAACATTGGTGAAGTTGTTTTCGTGGTATATTATCAATTAAACAAAAGGAGTAAGGAATAAAAGAATTAAAGTGTGTTGAACTTGATATCTGAGTTAGGATGCCCCAAACACGAAGGGGTGTTTAAAAATGAATAATGAACATTATATACGAGTTAGGACACCCAAAACATAGAGGGGTGTCCTAACATAAATAATTGAACTGGAAAACTTAAATAGGGCACCCCAACACTAAGGTGTGTCCTGCAATGAATAATGATCTTGAATCTGATTTACGACACACAAAACACAAAAATATGAACTAGGAAACCGTCTACACATAGGGGTGTCCTGAAAATACTTATGAACCAAAGATCACATATAACAGCTTTGATTGACAACTTATCTTCAATCTGTGTTTTGTTTTGCAGAAAATGGGTAAGAAAAGCCATAAGGCTATTAATCCCAAGTGCCAAAGGGAGTTACAAAACCAAAAACATGGAAAAATGAGGAAGAAATTGGTATTAGAAGATGAGAGTGACAATGACAAAAGTGACAACACTAGAGCTCACGAAACACAAAATTTAGTGGGGAGGAGTCCAAGATTAGTACAAACAAAAGGAGACCAAACATCTTCCACCCCAAAAGAGAAATCAAAAGTAGGATAAGAACCAAACATCATTATATACATGGAAATTTTTTTTTCTTGCAATATATGACCAAGACATTGTTACATACATGTATTTTGGAATGTATGAAAACATATATTTGTGTATTTTTTGTGATATTGTCAAATGTTGTGCTAGTTGAAAAAGACCTTAACAACCTCTAGATACCCCTCCCTTGTGACACGTGTCTAGTAAAATGCATTAATAGTAACTAGGCATTCATTCTCTTTATATAGAAAATTTTTAGGAAAATAAAAAAACAATGTATCAAAGTTTCAGCTCATTTCAATATGAATGTCTCGAGATCCTTGCTAAGTAGGATAAAGGGAATTTCTCTATTAATATCATGAAGCGAGCGAGGGCCCACCATAGGCCCGAGACAACCTGACTGATAGGCCGAATAATACCCATTGTCCAACACCACCTAAAGGGGTGGTCTTTAAACACTCACAAAGACCATTTATCAAGATATTTAATGGCAGATACCTAAATACGTATCTCAAGAAACAATGTTGAAATGGTCCGAAACTTTGACACGTTTCTATTGGTAATTTGAAATTTTGTTAAAAATTTCAACTCAAACGAGTTAAAAAAACAAGTTTTTTTAGTTTGCAAGGGAGCTGAAACATGAAATTATGAAAGGGTGTCATATAAATACTCATGATACATCAAACCGTCATCTGATCAGCATCGTACACGTGTCATGATAATCTCGTCTATAGAACGAAACAGGCCCGATTGCACGCTCAATCCAATGAGGCCCAAACAACAGTAAGCCCATCATTGGCAGAATTCAGACATGTTGGGTCCGACTTGCAAGGAACTAGTAAGCCCACACATCACGCGGTCAGGCCCAATACTCGTAAGACCCCTAAAGCAAGTATCTGAGAGATCTACCCAAGACAGGCAGACCAACAACAAATTGGATCCAACTGAGAAACATATATTAGAGTACAAGTTGAGCAAGGAAACTTCCTTGCATGGGCAACACTCATAAAGGGAAACTTCTCCCGCATATCTAGGAGCACGAGTCGTGTGAGAAAACTATCTCACATGGACAACTCCCAATCAGGAAATGATCTCCACAACAAGATCACTTTCCCTAAACTACGCCACCAAAGGCCTAGCCGAACGATGACTCATTCACTATAAAAAGGAGATAAGGTCGATGCGCTAAAGGTAGGCAATATAACCTAGTTTACAGTTTTAAGCCTCTCCTAAGCCTTATCTAACTTAAGCATCAGAGTGCTATCGGCCACCACACGGTGGTCCTTGGCTCACGTTCGCTACCTGTGCAGGTCTAGGTAAGCAGCAAGGAATGAAAACATAAAACTACATCAATTTGGCACCGTCCATGGGGAACGACAAAGTTCCTCAGAAAAAATTGTAGTTCCACCTTTTCCAGAGAATCAACGAGATGGTGACACCAAGGTCTCGCAACAATGAAGATGTTGTTGAGCCTTCGAACGCTCAAACTGGCAGAGCGCCGCCAGTTCCACCACCGCCACGAGAGAAACCTCCTCAGACACCCACGTCGGTGGTGGCCGCAGTAGACTCGAGGGTGAACCTACTCTCAACACAGATGCAGCAAATCACAAAGATGCTGGAAGCTCTCAAACAGTGGAATCCTCTACCTGTAGAAGGAGACCGTGAGCAGCGAAGAGCTCGTTCCCCAGAAAGTTCCAGAGAGCATGTTTAGGAGGGTCGCGCTGCCCCAACAACTTCTCAATGGACAAGAGGCAGATGCACGACTAACAGAGACCTAGTGCCCAGAGCCAACATGCACGTCTCGTACAACCCCCTTCACAATGGGGCCACAAACCTAGATGTGTTGTTTAGTCCCACGATCTATCCGGTCATGGACCATATCATGGCCAAACTGCTGCCCAAAAAATACACCCCATCGAAGTTGGAGTTTTACGACCGGACATCAGACCCGTCCCATCACTTGCGTCACTTCTAACACATTATGGAGCTTAAGGAAGAGTTTGATGCAATAATGTGCCAATCATTCCCTGCAAGCCTGAAAATGTCAGCATTGACGTGGTTCCACAGCCTTCATCCGAAACCCATCGATTCATTCTGGATGTTGGCATTGGCATTCCTTACATCCTTTGTGGGCAGCCAACGGCTCGAGAGGGGCTTGGGTTATCTGCTGACCCTAAAGCAAAAATAGAACGAGACGTTGAGGGAGTACGTCACTCGTTTTAATGATGAGTTGACCCTCATTGACGGCTGTAGTAATGACACCGCCGTCTTGACTTTCACTTCGGGTTTGAGAAGAGGCAAACTCTGTGACTTCCTCACCTTGGACCCCTTACCAATATGACAGACTTGCTCAGAGATGCCCACAAATACATTACTCTTGACGAAATGTTGGCCGCCAAGAGAGTAGCGGAGTCAGAGAAGAAACCCCTGTTCAAATGGACATGAAAGAGGGGAAAAAGAAAGAGGACGATGACAGTAAAAAAAGGAAGTGCACAAATAACAAGACAGACTCGGCCTTCCCCAGGTAGGACAAGGCCTCGAATTACGTCGGACCCAGGTCTGTCACCTATCTCAATACCAGTCTATTTGACATCCTAGATTCCATCAAGGATTGGGAAGAGTTGAATTGGTCGCCTAAGCTTCGAGGAGACCCTGCTAGGCGCAACAACAACAAATACTGCGCCTACCACAAGGAAGGCGGACATGATACTGAGGATTGAAGAAACCTCATAGGAGAAGTCGGGTACTGGATAAGGAAAAACAAACTCAAAGAGTTCCTAGGCTTGGACTGGAGGTTGGGCCGAGTAAAGGAAAGAACAAACACTGTCAAGGAGATCGAAAAGGAAGATCTTGGCATAATTTACATCCTCTGTAGGGTCGGTCCTGAGGGAGAGCAATCAAACAGGTCCCGCAAGAGGACACTGATCGAGATGCGGACACTATCTCAGTATGAGGACCGACAAGTGCAGCACACCCAAGTTCACAGCCTGATCCCATCAGTAACGTATCTCTAGGGAGTACATTCTCCTCACAATGACGCCCTGGTCATCTCCGTCCTTATCGGTAAGTGGGAGGTAAATAGAGCTTTGGTGGACACTGGAAGCTTACTAAATGTCATGTTCCTTAGTGCATTTCGCAACATGTAGTTACAGGAGATATCTAACGCTCGCCAACCACCCTAAGGTTGGATTCAGCGGAGAGAAAAGCTTCCCCATCGGGAAGATCAATCTAATGGTGGTGGCAGGAGAGCTACAACTACGAAAGTACATTGTCCAAGAGTTCATGGTAGTTGACACCCCGTCCACCTACAACATCATTCTGGGAAGGTCGTGGCTTCATCATATGGAAGCAGTGGTATCCACCCTGAACCAATGCAAAAAATATACAACCAACCATGCCCAAGGGACTATCTGAGGAGATCAGCCAGCAGCAAGAGACTACCATTATGCAACCCTAAAGCAGCTGAATTGTTGCCAGTTACAGCTCGAGCCCACAAAATAACCATGTCAGGCGTTAGGCCTAGACAAAAGAGGCGGATCACTCTATGAAGGCGGAGGAGCCTAGATAACCAAGGCGCAACTATACAGAGATCCATAAGTCAAAGCTAGCTAGGCAATTCAGACTAACAAAGAGTTAAGTAATAATACTTCAGCAAACAGGCATCAACTCTAAAAGCTGTTAATCTGCATGGAGCTGCCTGCCAACACGAAGTCCACTATTAAGTAACTTCGTTAGCTTTCCAAAAGAAAAAACTTCGCTAGAAGGACCACACAATCCGAGCCAGGACCATTTGCGCCTCCTTCAGGGCCAGATTAGCTCAGTCTCCGTTTGGAGTTAAAATAAATGTTGCATTGATTTAGTTTCTTGTTTTCTATTTTTCATTTCAGTGTAGAAGAGTTGTTCGTACATGACATTACAAAAATAAAACAGATTTATTGATTGCAATGAGAGTTATTACAAAACTTGTCGACCAACTAGTACATCAGTTTATACACTACGAGTTTCTAAGTCTGATGCAAGCATTTATCTGCTGAAACAAGGGTAAAGACTCTGATATGCTATTCCGCCTCCAGAATAGAAGGTGGTGAAAGTAAAACATCTGGAGCAAAAGGCAAAGGAACACACTCAATTCATCGCTCTATCGAATCACCCCACAAAGATGTTTCAAAAGTGGAACCTCTATTCAAATTTGCCTCATGGAGAGGAATAGAATAAAACAATAGAATGCTGGCGAAAACATCCCCGGACAAGCAGAAGATCAAGGTTTCACAATGCTGCCAAGCGAGGGCGACTTTCAAACATGTAATGCCTATGGTAAGGCAGAGGTGCCACCCCAGGAACGAGAGTCATGACCTCCAACACTCCCATCAAGCATAAACTAGCTGCGAGGACCAACCCTCGATAACAGTACACGAATGGGAGAGTGCTTGAGCACCGGAGGATGGAAGACAGACTTGACCCCGAGAGGAAGTCCGTAACTCTTTTTCGCAATGTAAGAAGACATTACAAGATCTCATGAGACCAATCCGATGCCCACCCAGATCACGCGGCACCGCATAATAGCAAGTCTTATCAAGACTCATCGTTACAAATGTCAGAACATTCAAAGACTCCAGTTAGGGAAACCTTCCTTCAGCCTTTGGAAAATCCAAAGCAAACTCTCTGGTAAGAAGCATTTGATTAACATTCTATACCATTTTCATTGCAGTGCTTGAACGCAGAATAGTCGCCCATATATAGGCGAAATGGTTTATGAAGATGAGTCAACAAACAGTTACTTTAGCATTAAATGTCGTACGAGAAATCCGGAAATGATGATTCCAATAGCAACTGCACAAGTCCACATCTTTTGAATTAATGACCCTGCAGGCAGCCCCATTAACGAGGGGGGGAGTAATCGATACTGAACCATCTTGCAGAATGCGTTGTATCCCTGGCACACTAATCCACAAAGATTTTTCTAATTGGGCCTCTCAACTAATGGGCCCAAGCTTATGCCCTGCCAGATCCGGCCCAACACACGCAAAGGAACAAACATCAAAGGCTTTGATCGCCCACAAAATAAGGAGCGCGCCTACAGAGTGTTATCATTAAACCCAAGGTATCAATTCCATTATTATTCCACTGCTGTTCACTGAATCCGATCAATCTATTATTAGTTTGATCAATCGATCATATATTGGAATTAGACTGCCAGGCGAGTTAAGTAAGCCAAAACCCACAAGTCAGACTTAAACGCCCAGAATCTTACAGTCGAGTTAAGTAAGTCGGGACACCCAAGTCAGACTTACACACTCAAAATCTTATTCTAACCAAAGCTTAGTCAGTTTTGACTTATGACAACAGCTTTTGGTACGCTTTAATGCCCAGTCTGTTAAATTAAACGGGTGTCAATGGTTTAGAGAGTGGCAGCTTAGTCAGCGCTTTGATGCCTGATCTAGATGACTTGCCAGGGATCATTTTCCAAACATGGGCAACAGAAACCAAAACCGACCAAAGCTTAGTCGGTGACGATCGACAATGATGGCTTTTGGTATGCTCGAAGCCTAGTTCGCAAATAAAGGATTCCAACGGCCTAGAAAGTGGGAGTCTAGTCAGCACTCTCGACACCTGATTAAGATGGCTTGCCAGGGGTCACTACTCATATGCAGATAGTGATCATCAAACCCCGACAAAAGCTTAGTCACTGGCCGCTGATGACGATGGTTTTGGTATGCTCGAAGCCTAGTTCGCTGCGTGCGAATTCCGATGGCCTAGAAAGTGGAGCTTAGTCAATGCTCATGGAGCCTGGTGAAGATGGCTTGCTAGGGATCATTGGCCAACTACAAATAATGATCGTCTAACCCCTGCCAAAAATTTAGTCAGAATGACTGATGATGGTAATTATCGGCTCGCTCCAATTCCTAGTCTGTCAAGAACGGATCAAAATGGGTTCGAAAGTGGGAGCTTAGTCAGTGCTCATGTAGCCTGGTGAATACGGCTCGCCAAGGACCACTAAGGTCGCCTAAACTTGATCCCAGTTTAGTCAGTCATAACTGGCGATAACAACCCTCAGTCCAATTAAGCATATTCTACAAATAGAAAATAAGGACGAGTTAAAAGCCCGATCATCTGAAAGCTCGACCCAGACGACTCAAAAAATGTTGTCCAATCATCTACAAGGGTGCAAGAACTGAGACCACAGTCTGACTAATATGCTTATAACAACAATTGTTGGTCCAACAGACAACTAAGCCGTCAGACAGAGGGTGTATTACACTCCCCGATTTCTAAAAAGGTATCTGACTAGAACTACACAAACTACTGTAGCACAAGAAGTCAGAGCTCCCAACAGCGAATCAAACATAAGCTTCCTAGTTCAGCAAAGTTCCTCGTCTGACAATTAATGTTGAAATAAGACAAAACAAGTACGAGCTAGCAGGAAAAGCAAAGGAACACAAAAAAGTGCGAAGTACTATTCATTTGCAAACTTAAGTACAGATTCACCTGTCATCAGGAGGAGAGTCAGATACAACAGAACTAGACTTAGTAGGGGAAGAAGTAGGAGACACATCTATAGTACTGCCTCTCGACCCCCTCATCAGGGCCGCCTTCTTCTTCAGACGAATCGGAGGTCGCTCCAAACTCTGCATATGCAATATATTTATAATAGGAGACATCCCAATCGGGGTGCTATTCCTTCATCAGATGCAACATCTGCAGCCTTCCATGCATGACTTTATTGAATTCAAATGTGCCCTAGGCCTTGAGAAGCTTCTTTTTGTGCCATCTTGACTCAGCGAGCTCCTGCTTCAGTTGCTCCAACTGGCACGAAAAGATTTTAGTCTTGGACTGCTCAACATCCAGCTTATCATTGGCGATATTTAGCTCACTCTGTGCCAGTTGGAACTGCTTTTCATCAGTCCGCACACTCTCGGCATTAGCCTCCAACTGTTGACATGGGACAGTCCACTCGAACTCCTTTTTAATCTTCTTAGCATGCAGAGCCTGCATTCCATACACAGAATCATAGGAAAATTGCAAGTCTTGACGGACAAGGTTCAGTTCATTCTCGAACCGATCCCTCGCGGACACTGCCCTCGCCAAGTCAGACTCAAACGCCTCCAAGCGAGCCTTTTAAGCCTCTGACACAATAGACTTGGACTCCGTTTTAGTATCCGCGAAAGATTCAAGTTGTTTCCTCAACGACTAAATTTCGTGAAGAGCATCAGAGTATGACTTATGCAGGTTTACGAGGACTCACTCCATGGTATACACCCTCACATGAGTGGCCTCGACTTCAAATTTAGACGCGGCCACTTAATTCAGATATAACATCCCTAGCACAAAGCGTTTCTACCCTTTATCCAAATGCTCTCCTAGCGTCTCTCCCACCGACTCCGGAGCACAGCTTGCCAGCCAGTCATTCCACCTGCTGATATGCTTCTTCGTAGCGTAAGGGATGTTAACCTCCTGATGCCAAGCTTGGTTGCTCATCCTTATTACATTTGGAGCAAGCAGACTAATCCGAGCATCCGGATGAAGATTGTTAAATTGGAATCACTCCAGTACCGCCCTTAGCAGTATTCACTGCATCAGGGCCCTCATCAACAACTTTTCCTTTTCTCACAACAGCCGGCTCTCTTTCACGTACTGGTCGAGCTTCAATTGGCGAAGAAGACAGAAGCGAGTTATTTCTTGGACCCGTCGTTAGTTGAACATGAGGACAAGAACGAGATGGAGCACAGTACGTGTGACAAAAAGGATAACCCCTTCACCATGACACCGACGACCAGACGACTCTTCAACAGTTTCATGATCCAGAGAGATGCGGAGTTTGAAGTCCTTTATTGAAAAAGGATGATCGTTCGAAGCTTCTATGCCCGCCTGCAGCAGCATCTTATTCATAAACTCCACATGCTTGGTGCTTAGTTTGGTAACATCCTCCACACCCACCATTTGCAGATATTCTCTCTCCATGTCAGAAAGATAGACATGGGCCACAACTTGAGTATCACGCCGCTAAAAAATAATAGTCTCATTAGGCTCTTGCCAGACAACACTGACGTCCTTTAGATAAGGCCAGACGCATGCGGATGGACCTAGACAAAGCACTAGATCTTTTTGGATGCAGAGGAGAAGGAAATGCATCATCTATTTTTGCCATCCTTGAAGGGTTTGGAACCTTGAACTTGGGAAGCTTCCTCTTCCGCGAAACATACGCACCTTCAGGCTTTGGTTTTTTCACCCTTTATACAGTGGGAGTCACATGCCAATGAGCCCACAGGCCATTGTGCTCAACATTAGAAGGCCTAACAACATCTTTTACCTCCAGGCGAAGCATGTCATGGAACACATCCAAAGTTGCTTTATCTTCAGCAGAAAAAAAGCGTAGTAGAAAATCTCCTTGCAAAAATCACAATAGGTCAATCTAATATGCAGTTAATGCAAGCAAGATCGATAAAGGAATCAACTTACTCAATGGTCTAAATTCACGCTCGACGGAAGGACCAACAAGCTCAAAATATGTCGAGTCCGCCGGAGCCATGAAACAGAACTTCTGCCATGACTTGAAATCATCAGGCAGTTTGCCAAAGCAATTCAGCAATGTCAGCACACACACAACGTGCTCGTTTATTCGATGAGAAGTGAGCAATTGCATCGCCCTCGAAGACACTTGTAATACCAGCCTAATTACATAAATATAAATAATATTTATTTATTAATTTTGTAATTTATTATAATTTTATATATTGTATAAAATCTTGTTTTATTTGTAGTGGTTAAAGAAAGTAGTAACTATATGTGTATATGAGTGTATTTAACCAAAATTTGAAAACCCTAAATTAGAATATTATAAAACAGTTTGATTAAGGTAAAATATATAGCCACTTTCTCTTATACACACAAAAACAAAAGGGAAAAAATTTTGCGTAGAAGAAGAGGGTGAAAGAGGTGAAAGAAGAAGAAGAAAAAAAATGCATAACACCAATGAGTTTTCTTCATTATTTACTTATTTAGATTAATCAATTGATTAAGGTTAGAGTTTAATACGGATACAACTTTGAAATATGAAAGTTTTTATTGTATTTTCATAGGAATTGGTTGAGTTAAAAGAGAAAACCCAAAACTAGGTATTTATTTAAATCCCATAATATAGACAGCTCTGCGCAGTCTTAGTATTTCCAGTTGATCGAGACCTTTAGTAGACATAATCCTTTCAAATTAAATCTGTAGATTCATAACACACGTATGAAAAACATACCATTGGTTTGGAGCTCATCCAACGGTTAGATCTCCCACGAGGCAGAGAAAATGCCACTGACATGATATTTTAGAAATCCTTGTATATAATTTTTTTTTTGTAGAAGTTAGTGAGTTTTCTCATTCTCTGACATGATTTATTTTGATTAGTAAATTGTATTTCTAAAATTGTTAAATGTTAGTTGAGTTGAGTTTTCACTCTTTAGTAGTTTATTAATTTAAATCTATTTTTTATTATTACCATACTTTGAATTTTGTGTTATACCCATATGATATGTTACGGAAATGTAATTGAATGAATCATGTCGATGAATGCATTTTGGATATCTAAATCCATTTATTTGTAGAATATGACAGGATTATTTTTCAAATTTTGGTCAGTGGGCTATGATTTATGACTTATAAAATGAGATCCTTTTCTAAGGTTCCTATGTTACCATTGTTATGATTAAAGGACCGTGTTCTTCGATTGGTGATAACTGATGATGATGACTGATGGTGTTCATGATGTCTATAATTTTTGGGAAGCAAACAACAAATAAATTAGGTCCATAATTTAGTAGTTGAAATTTAAGAGTGAAGAGTGTATGTTTGTATGATCTTGAAGCAATTAAATATTAGAAGATTATTTTATGATTATTGTGCCGATTATAATAGCATAGTGGAAAAATTTTGAAAGATTTTTCTTCTCGGATCAAAGTGGATATAGTTTAGTTTAAGGGTTGGTATGAATGGAAAATAGATGTTATTATATTATTACTATTGATATTATCTGTTATCATATTATTACTACTGTTAGTTATTATATTTTTACTATTGTTAGTAGATCTATTATACGATTACTATCGTTATTATATTACTATAATGTTACTATTATATGGCTATGAGATTACTGTTCCTATTGTTGTGACCATGTCGTGGTCAAGTATAAGTCATTGGGAATGTTTATTTAATACATATTATATACGCATTCATTGATTAATTGTAAACACTCAATTCTGAGCACCTCATTGGATATTTTTGACCTGTTTCGAATATATAACTTATGTGAATGAATGCAAGTTAGATTTCAGTGATTTTGAGAAAGATAAGGAGTATGAATCATTATATTGAATAAGTTTGATCCCTGTTGTGTTATAGAAAATTTATTTATGAAAATGTTATTTGTTTTCCCAAAAGAAGGGGGCAAATATTGTGGTTGATTTGGTTATGGTTGACAAAGTGTCACCGTAAAAGAGTTTTGAAAATTAGTTGATTTTTATGTTCTTTTCCACAACTTCGAAAAAAATAATGAAAAATGTGATTTGAGTATACAAACTTGCTTATATACTTGGTATATATTCGGTATGCAGACTTGCTTGCATATCGGGTACGTCGTTCCACGTGAGTTCGGTAGTACATGTAATGTTTAGAATATGTTTTCCATGGATCGAACTTTCGATAATATGACATGTTCCTTGATGTGGCACCCCACTTGGAACATGTACGCTCCGAGTGGTTTCGAAGGCAAGGGAAACACACTTGGGTGTAGTGTGTCTGGCACAAGGAGGGTAATACGATTGTGGAAAAGAAGCAAACTTTTTTATGTATGTGCATAATTGTTTTAAGGGGAGATACTAAATGCTCATTTAACCATTGTGTGAGAACTACATGTCTTTCTGAAGGCAAAAAATGAGTTTTGTTGATATTTTAATAATAGTGTATTATGACTATTTGAAAATAAATTTCATTTATGAGGATTGATAACATAGAAATTTTATCCATTTGTTTCTAACTGTTTCGTGCAGGATGGTGAGTCTACTAACAATTTCTGCAGATCGGACTTACCATGTTCAACCTTCACTTTGTAAGTGTTGGTAAAATAAATGTATATCTTAAGCATGATAAAACTTATTAGTATGATTTTTTTCGAATTTTTTTTCCTCATTGTGGAACTACCAGTCTGTGATGTGTGTTATTTTATTATGCATGAAATTTTCATGTTAAAGCATGAAACTTGTTTTATTTATAAGAGATGGAGATTCTCATACAACTACCTCGCTGACCCAAATAAGTTTATGCTTATTGAGTACTTTCTTATTGGCACATAGCCATTTAGCCTTTCTCAGGTTATAGAGTTTTTGAAGCGATGTCTTTGGCGGTTTATTTTATTGAGCGATCGTCTCCAAAGAGTTATCTGGTTAGAATTTTTGTCTATGTTAACTTTTATTTAATGTTTCTGTTGTTAAATTTTTATGTCCCGAGTTTTGGGGAAGCGTGACTCAGATACCAGCGTCCTTAGCCCTAATCAGATTAGCAATCAAAGTCATGTACTCGCTCGGAACAAGTTGAGCGGGTCGAATGCCGAGGTACGCCAGGAACTCCCAGATCTCCTTGATGATAAAAAAAATAGATACCCGATTGAAGCATACCTCAGTGAAGACAGATAAACCTTTCAAGAGGATACAATGGCGTCATATCAACGCCCAAAGTGAAGAGCATAATATCATCAGAAATCATGTATGTCTTACGGAGGACTTCCAGATCAGATGTAGAGAGTAGCCTCTCCTAAAAAAACTTATGATCCTTGGCGAACAGTTCATCAGAAAGATGATCCCGGCTCACCATGATAAATATTACAAGCTTTCGAATAAGAAGGTGGAGCAAAGTCAAAAGCACAACAAACAATACAACAAAGCAGAATCTCTGACATTGAAAGAGTAAAAGAGTTATACGCCACAGGCAGGAGATCTATATAAAAAGTTAAACTCACGCTTTCAAGCTGGCACACGCCTAATTAATGAAATTCGTCGCTCGAGAAAATCACTCAGACTCAATCATCATGACTGCATAGTTGCTTTGTGAAATGACCTAGTGGACCGACAAAACGACCCACTAACTTAGGGGGAGTAGCTGATGATACATCAAACCGTCCTCTTATCGGCACGGTACAAGTGTCATGATAATCTCGTTTACAGACAGAGCAGGCTTGATTGCACACTCAAGCCAGCGAAGCCCAAACAACAGTAAGCCCATCATTGGCAGAATCCAGACAGTCGGGTCCGAGTTGCAATGAGCCAGTAAGCCCACATGTCACGCAGTCAGGCCCAATACTCATAAGACCTTTGAGGCAAGTATATGAGAGATCTACCTAAGGCAGGTATGCCAACAACACATTGGATCCGATTGGAAAACATATATTAGAGTACAAGTCGGGCAAGGAAACTTCCTTGCATGGACAACACTAAAAAAGGGAAACCTCTTCCGCAAATCCAGGAGTACGAGTCGTGTAAGGAAATTATCCCACAAGGACAGTTCCCAATCAGGAAAGGATCTCCACAACAAGATCACTTTCCCTAAACTACGCCACCAAAGGCCTAGTTGAACGATGACTCATTCACTATAAAAGGGAGATAAGGTCTATGGACTAGAAGTAGACAATATAACCCAGTTTACAATTTTAAACGTCTCCTAAGCCTTATCTAACTTAAGCATCAAAGTGCCATTGGCCACCACACGGTGGTCCTTGGCTCACGTTTGCTACCTGTGCAGATGTAGGTAAGCAGCAAGGAAGGAGAGCAAAAATCGACTACATCAGATATGAATTAGGAATTGGGTGGACTCGAAGTCCAATCCCTCTTCTACAAATGTAGATCTTTACTATGTGTTTATGGCAAAGCTAATTTCATTCTTCTATATAAACTAAACATTCCAACTCTAATATGTATACAACCATTTTCTACACAAGAAAGGTGTCCAGTGGTAATAATGACAGGGTCTATATTTAGTAAAATTCGTTATAAGCACTAGACTCCCTTCCCTATGACAGGTGTCCGTATTTTGTAAATGTTAGTAACTACTGGACACCCAGTCTTATTACCTGTGTCCATATTTAGTAAAATGCATTATAAGCACTGGATACCTGTCCCTATGACACGTGTTCATGTTCAATACTCTAAACCCATGACAAAAAGTAGTCTATCATTGAGAAAACCAAATGCTTATATTCAAAACTAATTAACATTATTAAACCAAATACAAAATCTAGTTTGCAATAGCTTCCAATGATTAACAACATTCACAAAAAACACAAACAAAAAACACAGTCGTTTGTACAAAAAATAAAAAAATAAAATCCCTAATTAACATTATATGGACAACACCTGTTGTTGTGGCCAAGCACCTTGCAGATCTTGCAACTTTGTGTATTATTCACTATCTCACCAACACTCTCAATATGCTTAACCTTTGTCTCCCTAGATATTTCTTCACATCAGCTGGAAACATTAGAATGTCTTAAGAAAATTAGTTCAATGTCTTGGGAATAAGACTCGTGATAGCTAGAAGAGAAGAAGTACAACTCCGCAAAGTGGCATTTATTATGGTTTACACTTTGGATACTAGAAAATGCATATGTGCACACGGGAACCCAAAGGTATGCCACATGTTACACAAACAAGATTTGTGATAAAGATCTACTCGGTACACCTTCTCATCTATAACTTCAAAAACAAAAAATTAGACCTATATACTCAATAAGACGTAATATTGGATTCCATTTCTTGCTTTCTTCACGGTTATTTAAACCTACACATAAACTTAAACCGTATGTAATCCACCAATGTCATGGTCCTTCAAAAATTTGCCAAAACCCTAGAATAAGAGTAGCCCATGGTTTTGACTTCATGGGTTGTCTCACTTCGTCTTGTTAGTTCATAGAAATACATGAAACATAATACAATTAATTACTTGTGCTTGGACTACCAATTGTGTTTGAACTTCTGGAAAAATCAATCACACCCGCACAAATTTCAATGGCTAGTTGCTCCTCAAGTAATGCAAATAATGCCAATGACTGTAAATCTGAATCGGTTTCTATCATAACTTACTTGGACTTCTGAATAACAAACAACTCAATTGCATATGGTATGAGTTCCACCCATCTCAAACATATGCGACTCTTCAAGCTAGCAACTGGGAGGAAGCAGGGGTGGGGGCCTGTGAATCAGGGAGGAAGGAGGGGGGCTGCAAACTAGAGAAGATGAGGGAGGACGAAGGGGTGGGGTGGGGGCTGCGAACTAGGGAAATGAAAGGGGATGCAAACCAGGCAAGAGGAGGGAGGAAGAAGGGGTGGGGGCTGCGAACCAGGCAGGATGAGGGAATAAACAGAGGTGGGGAAAGGGCTGTGAATCAGGGAGAAAGAAGAAAGGGTGGGTAGGGAAGAAGATGATGTTTTTTTTTTAAAAAAAAAATTTTAACAACTGTTAGATTTTCCTTGAGATGCGTTTACCATTTCAATTGGACCCTTTGATTTTATCGAGATGAGATGTTCAAGATACAAAACATTCAAACTCCGACTTTGATTTGTCAAGGGTATTTTGGTAATATAATTTGAAAACAAACTTTCAAGACACACTGACTGCTAGTCTTGGGGGCAAAATGCAATACCGATTTATTTTGGGGGTAACCTCTTATTAGCTATTTATTATATGGGAAAAGTGCAAATGACCCCATTTACATCATTCTCAAATTCGAGAAGTCTATTTCAGTCATGTAATATAGTCGCATAGCCTTTGCTTCCAGTGAAGTCGACATATTAGCCGAGCCGTGACCCATATAAAAACTTAGTATTGTAAAATTTGACCAAACTATCCCTATTCAATAGTTAGAAATGAAGGTCTTTTAGACATTTTCAAAAGAAACTTCATCCCACGTGGGCACAATCCTTTTAGAGTAAAAACACAATGGATTTATCTCGGTCTAGTTAATTTACATTTTTGGCATTCAAGTACTATATATATGTTTGTGTGTGTCTATATATATATATTTAAACAACTTTTAAGATAAACAAAAATGGGTGCTTTAAAAAACAACCAAACTAACTTATCTCTAACAAACCAAAATTCCCAACAACTCAACATGTGAATGTTGGCAACGCCATGACTATGCTTCACCCTCTTTGTGTTTCATTTTTACTATTATTCTTCTCTCCCTTCTCTGTGGCTCTCTTGTGATGTTTGTAATTATGTTATATTTGGTTTGCGATTGAAATGCTTTTCAGTTTGTGAAAAAACCATTGTCTTATCGTCATTAATGTTGAAATGACTAACCCTAGTATTTTCTTTTTAATTTTCGAAATGATTCATGGTATTTTTTGGATAGAAATGACTCATGGTATTTTTATTTTTATTTTTTATAGAAATGACTAAATTGAGTCCATTTGAGATTGTTGAAAAGACTAACCCAAGTCATTTTATGCCCAAAATGACCAACCAGGGTCATTAGATATGGAGAAGGGAGACAAAGTAGAAAATGTTGCAGATGGAGGAGAGAGCAAGAGGATGTTGAACCCTAAATCACTGAAAATAGAAGATGACATCATGAGAAGGGGGTAGTGAGAAGCCTTTAAGTTTTCATTCGTAAGTTGTCTAATTGGTCATTTGATTTTAGTCGAGGGTAGGGTTTAGGTCAATGAAAAGATAGGTGTGGTTTGGTTATTTTAGAAAAACAAACCCAAACCTGAAGTTTTTTTTTTTTTTTTTATTAAATTTGGTGATTTTATTAACACTTCAAAAAAATCCACAATTAAATGAAAATTTATTATAACATGGGTGACATGACACAAAAAGTATATATTCAAGACGGAGCGATAATAACAGTAGAGAGATGAGTCGTTCCCTAGTTCATCCCTGTCCGAAAATCTAGTCTTAAAATCGAAATCTCCATTGAATAGCTCCAAAGCGAATCGTCTCCTCTGACGCGACGCCTGCAACTTCATCCTCCCTCCGCCGCTCTTTTATCTTTTTCATTTAGTATCACACACCTGTCACATTCGATCAATCAACATTATAATAGATTCAGCAAGGTAACAAATCAATATTTTTCCAGAAAGAAATTTTGGATGTTTTCCATTCTCGATTGTCAGCTTTCACATTATAATCGATTCAGCAGATCAGAACCCACCCAAATGACTGATTCATCAGAGTAACAATCGATTTGGCTAAGGGTTATTTACCTTTTGGCGCCTATTAGTTCTTGCGTATTCCTACTTGGTCCCCATTAGTTCTCTAAATTCAGTCAGATCCCCGTTTTGAGTATTGACTGTTAAGTCAAGGCCCTTGACTAGCGAAAAACAAAAGAAAAAAAAACTTTTTTTTATCTCAAATTTCCTTCATCTTCTTCCCCAACCCTTTCATCCCCCCCTAATAGGTCAGTATCTCTCAAACTAATCCATTCCCAAAAGTAAAGTGGTGGTTTACCTTTATTGATCTTCCAAGAAAACTAAAAGAAAAAACGTACCCTCTATTTAATGTCTACCTTCTAGGGTTTCTCTTTCTTTCATTCATTTTTTTAGTGAAAAATGATGCCAACTTCATGTGCAGATGCCTTAGTTGAGATCGACAGAAAAACCGATGTTGCTGCTTCTCGTCCCTCATTGGAAGTTGTGCAAATAGAATAGAGAGTAGAGTGAGTGACTGAGTGGGAAAGAGAGTAGAGTGAATGAATTTCTAAATTGAATTGGTTGGTGTGGATTTCAACTCGACACAACCGCACTACTCCAACAATATACCATCTTTTACATATTTGTAGTAAATGTTGTATATTTTCAATTCAAATGTGTGACACCATTTCAATAATTATGATATCTTGATTTTTTTTTTTCATATATGTACTTTGTTTAATAACAAGGCTACAACCATTGACACCGCCACTGTACCACACATAGATAAACAAACATATATTATTTAAAAATGCATTTTAATAATTTTATAATATTAAATGCATTTAAAAATTAATATCAAATTAATTAATAGTTATCACTTTGCCCCCATTGATCCCACCGAACCTTCTTCTCTTCCTGCTTCAGCTCCCGCTCCGGCTTCTTGATGGGGGTGGTGGTGGCATTATTCCTCATCCAAGAACTAGCGGCGGTGTTGGGTGGAATAAGAGAACTTGGTGGTTGGGATCAGTAATACCCTTTCGATGATGATGGCAACAACAACAACAACAACACTGAGCAGCAGAAAACTGCAGCAGAAGAAGCAACCTAGCAGAATACCGGGATCAATTTCAATGCATATGAAGATATTCCAGTCAGAGACTAGTGGTGATAACGTGCCTCCCCCTGTTAACACCTTTGCTGAAATTAATTTAGTTCGACGATGTATGTAAAGCCGACGCCTTTGCAGCGACATGCTATCCCCATATCTCTTGGTGGGAGGGATTTGATGGTTTATGTTCAAATTGGGTTCGGAAAGACAGCTGCATTTTGTTTCCCTATTATCCGTGGTATTATGAAAGACTAGCCTCCCACGCACAGACCTTGCGGTGGAGATGGTTTTAAGAGTAGAAAAAGCCAATGAAGGATGGAGATGGAGGGATCAGAGCAAGTGGATTGGAACTTGGAAGTGCAAGGGGGGGATTATTGGTAAAGTTGGGAGAAGTTGAGAATATGTATGTATAAAATAATGTGGAGGGATGGGTGTTTTTGGTGGACACTGTGATATGGTTCCCATGTGAAATTATGATGAAAATGAGAGAGTGGTTTGATATATCCAAAATCCCCATTAACAAGTACGTTGACCTCCAGACCTCTTCAAACAATTAGTTTTGCAACTGGTTTTGATGGAAATCGCGCCTTGGTTTTGGAATCAATTGGTTATGCAACAGGTAAGAGATGAAGAGGTTTTGTGGTGGAGGAATGAGCGAAACAGGGGAGGAAGAATGGGGGAAGGAAGGAGGAGGAAGGGGAGGATGGCGGCAGGGCTGCATAGGAGGATGAAGGCGGGAGGAAGAATTTTTTTTTTTCAAAACATGTACAAAGGCTAAGTTGGACTTTTAGAAAAAATTAGATAAAATTTGTTAGTCAATGTAGTTGAACCAAGAATTATGGGTGTTAGATTGGGATACAAAAACTAATGGAGGTCACATATGAATAGATATAAACGAATGAGTATCAAAATGAGAAATAACCCTTATATAAATACAAATGAGGTGGAACAATTACTTCTAATTATTCTCACCCTTCTTCTTTTTTCCTCTCTTCTCTTCATCTTCTATGTATATCTTTGCAGATCTAAATCCCTAGATCATACTTGAGAGTCCCCTAGTCTCTTAAGGTTTATAGGGTATCAAAGCATGGTTGTGGAAAGGCCAAAAAAGGTGAAGGTAAAACTCTAGGGCAAGATTATAGAAACCCTAGTGGGAGTTAAGGGTTTGTAAAGCTTTTGATCAAGATGGTGTTTGATGGTTTTGTTGAAAATTATGGGGTTGCTTAGTGCACCGTTTTTCAGGTTTTTCCGTTGTCAGTGTTATGATGCTTCGATTTGTAATGGTTGTGTAAGTTTGTTTTAGTTGTCTTACTTTATCAGAGGAAGTGATCTTTGGGGAATTGATTTCAGATTTGTGTGAGAGCTTTTGTTATTTTTGATATTTCAGGGCATTTTTGGAAATTCAAAAAACCCTAATGCCCCCCCCCCCCCCCCAAACTTGTGTTATTGTATTCTCCAAACCCATACGACCGTGGATGCACCTGCTAATGCCACTTCTCTTATTTTCCTGTTGCCGCTATCTTTTCTTCTCCTACGAGGCCCCGATTTCTAGACCTGTTCTTCTCCTGCGAGACTGTGGCATTTGAAACTTGAGATCATGAAACTCACTTGATGGGCACGGATCAATGCCCATCTTGTTATCTCTGACATTTAAGATGATCTATCAAACCACTTGCCAGTCGTGGAAAAACAACGATTGAGAAGGATCGAAACCCCTAGAAAACCACTTACGTGTCTCCAGGAGCTAAAAGCACGACCTTATTGAATATGGACCTGGATCTTAAATTTTGTTTTTCAATTTTTACTTGGTTTAATAGCTAAATAAACATAAATATATGTCGAACTTTATAATGATCTTGTTGAATAGACAAAATATGTTTATTTTTCATTTTTTTGACATTTATTAGTAATATATTTTATGTTTCGATTTTCCGACCTATATATTTTTAAAATTCCAAAATTGGTTACACCTTAAACATTTCCAAAAGGCTTACGCCTCACGCGTTGAGACTTACGCTTTCACGTTTTTTCACATTTTTTTGTTAAAATGCCTCGCTTCATGCCTCTGCATTTAAAAACCATGGTAGTAGCTCAAGTGTTGGTGATATATCCGGAGACAAACCAAACAAGAGTGTTTCCTAGTATGGGCAGTGGTAGTGATTTCCACCCAGGATTGTGCATTACTGCTGTTAAGTTAGATGAGACTGAGTACTAACTATCTGGTGGTCTCAATCCGCTCGAATGTATGTTACTAGTTGTGGGAAGATTCACGATATTCTTGGAATGTTGGCTTATCCATCACCATCACATCCATCACAACATCATGTTAGACTGATTCACCATATTCTTAGGACTGTGGCTTATTCGTCACCATCATGGCTTATCCATCACCATCATATCCCTCACAGTATCATGTTGAACTAGGTTGTCAGCAATATGGATGGCAACCTTGTTTTCACAATGCAAGCTCATTACACCATTATTGGAATAACCTAATTCTGGAGCCATGGTAACTCACAAATCCCATGTGCTATAGACCTAAACTCAGCTTTTGGTTGTTTATTTCTTCTCCATAAGACAAGATTACCTCCAACAAAAGTGCAATATCCTGAGGTGAATTGCCTATTGGTAACAGACCCTGCTTAATTAGCATCAGTCTAGGCTGCGACTTGTAAATTCCCATGTTTATCAAATAAAATTCCTCTATTTGGGACCATGGAGATATTGAAGTATAGTATAAATAGGCTCAAAGTGAGGTGTCCAGCATACGGGGCATGCATAAATTGATTGATGACACTAAAAGCGGTTGCAATGTCTAGGTGCGCAAGGGATAAATATATCAACTTACCAGCAAGTCGTTGGAATTTTCCCACATCATCTAACGGGTCCCATCCACATTATTGAGTCAGTGATTTTGCTAAATAAGAACATCAACAGGTCGAGATCCAAGATGTCTTATAGCTCCATTGATATATAAAAACACCTTTCTTGGACCTGCACACCTCAATGCCAAGAAAGTATCTCAATTTACCAAGATCTTTGATCTCAAATTATGTTCCTAAAAAAGACTTCAACTAGTGTATCAAGGAGAAGTTTCATTGTGGGTATGTCAATATGAGTGATCAGGCGGCTGATGGATTGACTAAGGGTGTTAGTAAAGATCGTTTGCATAATATGTTAATCAAGTTGATTAATATTTTCCACCAACTTGAGGAGTGTTGTGAGGCACATGTTTTTTTATTATTGGATTCACAAGGGCTTATATGTAATTAGGTAAAACACTTTTATCTTGATAAAGCTGAGGAAGACAATTACATTTAATTGTTCTAACGTATCTTCCATTCTTCCTTTTTTTTTTTTTTTTTTTTCATATTCTCCTTTTCTCTTTGCTAGATCTAAATCCTTAGGTCATGTCTTGAGAGTCTTTTGGGGGTGTATGTTTACACCTATGAATTACACATTATGTCATTAAAAAAAAATGAAATTATCGTCTAATCGAAATGTTTGGCTACAACTTCTAATTAGAGGTTGCATCTGCATATCATCAGAGGCTTGCAAAAAGCTAAATACGGCATCTACCTCTAGACTTCTAACTCAAACAAACTCCCCCTTAGTCTATTTATAGGTAGGAGAGTTGATTAGGACTCACGCAACACTGTAGCTCGTGTGAATTGAATCTTAAAAAAAGAAGGTAAAAAACACTGTGTAGCGAGGATTTATAATTTCTTTGGGTTGGTTTTGAGTTGGACATTGGTGATGCGTAACGAGGGTTTAAAATTTTGAACTCTTGGTATTAAGGAGGATTTGGGGGAGGGTGTGAGTGTGATTGTGTAGTGCCTTTTTTTGTGGGGGTTGTGCTTCTAGGTTAGAGGCACATCATCTTTTCTTTCGGAGGTTCCCATTTTGGCTTAACTGATATAATTGAATCTAAAAAGAGTTAAAAAAAAAAAAGAACAAGTCTAGGAAGCCAGGCTAGGCGCGCCAAGCCAAACTCTCTACCCTCCATCGTCCTAGAGATGGGGGATTATGAGCATCTCTAGGACGATGGAGGGTAGAGAGCCTGGCCTAGCTTTCTAGACTTTGACTAAAAAAAACACATCAACTGAAATGGAAAGCGCTTCAATTTACTCATAGTTCCATGAGTCAAAACACATTTCTATGAATAAATACATGTGTTTTATTTCTTAGCACATATTAAGTTGAAAATATCTATCGAACTTATCAAAGAAACAAAAGGATAATAAATGGAAAATGATCTCGAAGGCCTATTTTTCTGAAAAGTAGTCCATTTAGGTACCATAGTTAATAAAATGGTTAATAAGTATTAAGGCTCAAATTGTTAACTACCCAAACAAAATGACATTTTAATCCTTTTTAATCCCTAAAATATAATGTAAATCTTGAGATACGAGCCACTACAAATCTATCTAATCTCTATGTAAATAGATGATGATCATGTCATCTTCTTCCACCAAACCTTTTTTTCATCATAAGTTCATCACAGATCTTCTTTCTCCCTTTTTCATAACTCTTGAAAACTCTGGTTTAATTGATTACCATTGATCATATAGAGATTCAAGGTAAAATTTTAGATTGAGGTTGTAGTCGCTACACCTCGAGATTTACTTTGTGTATAGAAATTTAAAAGGTTTAAATTGTGATTTTGTTTTGGTAATTAATTATAGTTAACAAATTGAACCTTAATGGTCATAGGATTGAAAAAATAATACTTATTAGCTATTTCATTAACTACGATATCTTAATGGTCTACTTTTCAAAAGAGAACTTCAAGGTCATTTCCCAATAATAAATAGATCTATTTCATTTCTACTGTTTTCTCAAAGTTCTGCTCTTATTAGTAGGTTCCCTTCATTAGTTTAACTCGTTTGTTGGTTCCCTTTCCAACACAAGATTGTTCTAATTCTGAAAAAATTAAGTTAAATCCCAAACGATACCATCAGGATTGGGTTTTGTCAGTTCGAGTTGGGACCTTTTTCGGAATGAACTAATCACTCCATGTGCAATACAATAACCAAAATCAATCTTGTTCAAGTTGTATTTGTGCATGTCTTAAACATTTAAATAACTCATTAGTTTCAATAATCTTTTCGATTAACCTTTAATATGAATGGTTTGTTCCAGGTCACTTTCACCTTCAAGGAGAAAATGTCAACATATACATCAATCAGCAATTGCACGCCAATCATGCAAATATTACTCAGAACCTCAGAAACAGACCTAACCTTGTTCATACCCTTACCATAAAACTACAAAGACATACAAAATGGGGGATTACTTCATTCTTGATGAGAGGTCACTCCAACGTGCTAATGGACTCATAATCAGTCTTGGGTAACCACTTGAATTTCCATTCATTACAGTTGAAGCAAAACGAAACAGTATGCCTGATGATGAAGAATGGTGGATATCCCTAAGCCTGTAAAATGACGGTACAGTGAAACAACAGAATCCCTTGCAATTAATAAAGCACTGAGTCAGAGAAAGAACAGTACTTAGATGACAACTGCTTTGCATGCATAACTATTAGTAGGGACCTTAATATGAAGGCCCATAATTTGGCCCAAGAGGCTGGCCGGCTGATGTATAGTAGCACTTAACTCTCCTTTTCGCTTTTATGCATAGCATAAGGCTTGATAAAAAAAAACAAAAAAAAACAAAAAAAGGTAAAACTAAAACTGACTGACCCATGTTTGAAAAAGCTACGCCTTGAGGCTGACCTCAAATTAAGGTTTTTTTAGCTTTGAGGCTTACCTAATTTATGAATGGGGCTTATGATTCGAGGCTATACAAGGCTTACTTAGATCCAATGGTCGTTATTTTTTTTTGCTAAACTTTTATGACATGGTGATCCAATGGGAACCAAAAAAACTTAGGTAAAAAAAAAAAAAACAAATAAATTTAAATATAAAACAAAGATATCATTTTAATGGTAAAATCCAACACCTCACTTTATATGTTAATTTTTGCATGAATCAATTTTGTTTATTTTTATTTATTTATTTAATCTTTTTAATGGTAGCTTACACCTTGAAGCTAGCATCTGTGGATGGAAAAAAAAAAGAAGCTAAAACGCCTCAATTCTCGAAATAGACTTTTCAAAAATTGTGGGTAACATGACAAAAGTTAATGATGACTACAACAAATATGAATAATAACATAAGAGACTTTTGGCACACAAAAACTAATCACTACTGATAATAACAAATACGTGCATGGGCTAACCTTACCATGTAAAAGGCTTTAGCACAATCTCAAGTGGATCCATAAGCAAACTATTTTTCAGCCCGTAAGTCAAGTGTCCAGGCCCAAGATACGCCAACCCAAGATGCATGAATCTTAGGGCTTGGCCCAGGACAATAAAGCCCGAACAACAAATCTCATAGTATTCACAGGTGGAGGTAGATACACCCACCTACTCACAGCCTAATCTAAGCAAGAATTGGAAATGACTAGTACGATAGATACAAGTACACACAAAGAAAAAAAAAAAAAAAAAAAAAAAAAAAAGGAAATTTTCTCATTAATAAATTGTTTCCTTTCGTTACAAAAACTGCTCATTCGGCGATAACAGAGTGGAGTCAGAAGCAGCTTCATGGGCAGCACAATCGTCTGAAAAAGGCTCTAGGACATTAGGATGGGCAGTCATCGCCGCGACGCCTGAACATGCTTCAAGGCCACCTCGTGGTCCAGAGGAAAAATAATTTTCTCCTCGAACTGAGCATAAGCAAGGGGTAAGCAGAGAGATTACAATCCTTGTGGTTCTCCTAGATATAATCTATCAGATCTAGCCTCCCATCAGCAACATCACAAACCCGAGCTTTATCAACAGTCTCATGAAGCTCCTTCTCTATAGCATTCCATTTTGCCTTAAAGCTATTCAGTTCCCCAGCTGCCTTGGCTAGGCTTTCCTCATGCTGTCAACTTGCAAGCCACCTCATCACGATGAGCAAGCTCGAAGCCGCGCTCTTGGGCGAGCTCAAAAAGTTGCACTTGAAAGGCCTCCTAAAACTCCTTTAGGCGAACTGCCTCAGCGCGCTCACTAACACACTCTAAGAGTCAGTAGCGGACATCTCAACGTTTGACAGGAACTTAGCAAATGCAGTATGCATGTTTATCACCCCTGTCCCGTTGTTCTCGAGCATACTTCAGTTCAGACAATAGCTCAGCTCGAGCAGCTTGTGCCTCGTCCAAACTCCCTTGGATCCATTTCAATTGGGATTCTAAGGAAGATTGAATAGCCCGAATGCTGGTTACACCCCTTCGAGCCTCAAACAGCTAGGCCTCCAGATCAGCTCGAGCGGCCAACTACTCGGTTAGTGAGTATACTTCCTTCCGGACATCGATGAGCTGGGCCTCCTGGTCGACGAACTTTGCCTCAAAGGCAAAAAGCCTATCCCATACAGAATCCACATCAGTACCCGCCATACCAACATGGGTCAGGTGGGGCATCCCCTAATTAGAAAACAAGCGGGTATAAAAAGGAAAACAAAACAAAAATACTAAGTGGCAAAACAAACAAGTTGTCAACTTACTAGCATAAGAAGTTGCTGCTCGCGAGTGAGGTGCGCGCTCGCAACCGCCTTCTCCAATGGAAGTTGGTCAACTAGCCAAGATAAATTCCTCTTCATCAGATCAACATTAACAAATTTGTGGTCCACCAGGGCATGGGAATTGATCCTGGCATACAGTGCGGAGAGCCCCAGGACCAAGAGCCAATCCCCACCCCCCCCCCCCCCCCCCCGCGCACCTTCTTAGCAACAGTGGAGGGAGTCTTAGACAAAATTTCAGTTCCCAGACTTATGAAAAGATCACAGGCAGTGTTCGTAGATACAGATTGTCCCTCCGCAACGATGGGCCAAGAGCATCAACCTCTGACGACGGTCGCTTCGTTTCCATCTCAACACGAGCTAAGGCCCCCGGTGACTCCTCGTCAACAGTGAGATCCACAACATCCTTCTCCCCACTCTAGGAAGCAGTAGGAGTGGATCCCAACTTGAGCCTTTTAGAGTGACGAAGGGGAGTAAGCAATCCCTCCAAAGATTTCTTTTTCGAAGGGCTAGGCATCTTTGGCCCCTTCCTCTTATAATAACCAGGTGCCGGCGCTTAGGCACTCGAAAAAGAACCGATAAGCACATCTAGGGCACGCCCCACGTCACCAACCTCACCAGAAAACAATCTACTCCGCATAATATTATCTGAATGGATAACTTACAAAATAGGCAACGGTAGCAGAGCAAGAAAGTCAGCTTTCATCTTCTCCTATTCAAAAGAAATGACGATAGAATCAGACACCCCTAGTCAGAGACAATGCATGAGCCAGACATTGATAGATATTAAATAGAAAAGCAAAAAGAACTTACGGAAGTCCACAAAGCGGTGGATGGCTTGCAAACCATCAAAGTTGAAGTACCTAGACTTCGCAAAGGCAAAAAAGTAGTATGTCTGCCAATCCTTGGGATCCTCGAACTGGCGAGTCAGACAACGTGGCCTCCACACCCAACAGACATCATGGTTGTTCATCCTGACAGCAGCCAGATAATGAAGCAACCTCGTCGACAAGTAGATTTCGGTGTCCTTAGAATAACAACCAGTATGCTCCACTCGCTCGACATTATCTGAGCCGGGCAATGCCAACTGTCGAAACATAGTGAGTCGCTTTCCGAAAGGAGTGACACTCCCATATCACTGTTCGTATTGCGTACAGAGGGAAGTCAGGTCCTCCTCGAACAATAATGACTTTCTGAATAAGTCTAAGCTGCCTTGATGCCTCCCTCGCGAGAAATTATGTTGTGCAAACATGATTTAATAAAAACTCAAGCTCAACCGGGCCCAAAAACACAATACATAATAGAAAAAAGCTCTAAGAAGGTAAATGTGAAAATTTCCCCAAAGCAGGCTTATACGGGTTTGGCGCGAAGGGGAAACGTTTACCGAACCACTTCATAAACATTTAATGCAGCGCGACAGCCGAAATGGCGCCAAAAATATGTCATCATGGCATATCACAAACCCCCACACACTGTCAGTTAGTCACCCAGCGCACAAACCTACTAACTAGGGGGAGTAGCTGATGAGACATCTAATCGTCACTCAATCACATCCATACACGTGGCATGGGCTAACCCTAGCATCTAAAAGTTTCCAACGCAGTTATAATTAGACCTGTGCGCAAACTACAGTTCAGCCCGTAAGTCAGGTGCCCAAGCCCAATGTACATTAGCCCAAGAGGCACAGATCTTAGGGCTTGGCACATGACAATAAGGCCTGAACAACGAATCTCAGAGCTGACACAGGCTTGAGATCCGCTCGCACAAAATCAGCTCTTGGCCCAATAAAGAATTAGGTCCTAAACAGAGTCAAGTGTCGAAGAAACCCAGTCATGCACTATGCGGTTGAAAAAGGAGTTATAACTCTTTTATAATGTGTAACGAATGTAAAAAATATAAAGGTTAGATATAAAGGTAGGTTGTAACAACAACCGATATATTGCTCATAAAGCGGCCGTTATGAATAAAACGTTATAACTTGTAATGACGTTATAAAGTTGGTTAAATATATTAAAAGAAAATTGATTCATTTTTCTTTTTTTTCTTCAGATTTAAGCAAAGAAGAAATCGAAGGAAGAAGAAGAAACTGAAGGAAGTAGGAGAAAAAGAAACCGAAGGAAGAAGAAGAAATCGTAGGAAGAAGAAACTAAAGAAGACGAAAATCATGCGATGGAACTGAAGAAGACGAAGACCGTGTGATCGAACCTCTGTTCGATCGATCTTTGATTCTCTGTGCGATCAAACTGAAGAAGACGAAGACCGTGCGATCAAACTTTCGAAATGTGCGATCGAACTTTCGGACCGTGCAATCGAACCTCCGGCCTTCCTTCTTCGATTTCTGGCATCTTCCCTTGAATCTCCATTTCTATTTTCTGCTTCCCCGCCCATTTATGATAATCCTTGATGGAATTTTGGATTGTTTTGAAGAATTTGAGTCTATAAAATACACAAAAATCTGTTTGATGGGTTTATAAACTTCCCTGATCTGTTTGATGGGCAATTAGATGGGTTTATAAAATCAGCTGGTGTGGGGTTGTAGAGATCTCACTAATACACAAAAAATCAATTTGATGGAACTTTTATTTTTATTCTCTCGATTTCCATTTGATTTCTTTATAAATACATTCAATCATAAATACTTAGTGGGGATATAAAAATATATTTTATTATAGGCTTTTATATACCATTATAATTCTGTATAATCCTTTATAACTTGTAACGCTCCTACACCGTTATGGGTCCGTCATCCATTTTAACTGCATAGTTCATGCAAAGGTGAGATCTTATGCGAGATCTCCCTCCATCACACCCTCGATCGTAGGGACAGTGAAGAGGAAACACTTGCTATAAGAGACGATGAAAGAAAGAAGAAAGATACGCATATACACTGCAATTTACATACAGTCTTCACTCTTCCTTGCATCGAATCAGACTTCAGCATCAGAGTGCCTTCGGCCACCAATACGGTTGTCCCTAGCTTAACTGCTGTTATTTTTGCAAGTTCGATATCATTGGGATCAACGAGGACAAATCTAAACACATCAACTACAATACATGAAATTGCTACGCGATTTTGTATTGCATTGCATTGTAGTAATGGGTGCAGCCGACATTCATTGTATACTACTTTTTAGTGTTGCAGAAATGGCAAGAATTAATGATAATAATAATAATAATAATAATAATAATAATAATAATAATAATAATAATAATAATAATAATAAAACAAAAGCAATAATCAACAAAATAAATAAGTACATATTATGACTTGCAACAAGGCCTGCCACATAATATTCCCTCACTGTACACTCAAGTTGCAATGAAAAATATGATTACTTTCGGTACAAAATAACTCTCTTAAAAAGCTTGACTTCTTATGACTCAAGCCTGTACAAACTACAATCTAGACTTAAAAGGTGTGGCTGGCTGTCCCATGGTCTGGCCATCCCGTACTATTTTTGCAGTGATAGAAATAAATGCTTACAAAAGTTTGCACAGAATTACCTGGCTCCCAATAAAATCTATGGAACATTAAGAATCATTCACCAAAGATTCTTCTTGAAGCTCCAATTGGGAAATAGAATATTCTCTTTCAAATAATAGAAATTCCTGAAGGGAAAAAGTAGACCAAGTCATTTCTTTACAGACTCGATAAGATACCAATGTACATCAATAAGCATGCATGCAAAGGTAGGTAACAAATATATCCACATGAGATAACCATACAATTTCAGCGACCAAATCTTTAATAAACATGTGAATGCATTTTCAGCTAGGTAATTAGAACTCATTGCCTATGCATTCATGGACAAGTGTGACCAGAGCAAGAAGGAAAACCAAGAAAGGCAATATGACTGTATCCACGATTTTTGTACTTGTCGAATCAATACAACAAGTCTACAGTCCATCAATCAGACAGTCAACTTACGTTGATATGAGATCGTTTTGGATCAAAAGCATTAGGATGTGCAGGGAAGTTTGTCTGATCCAGAATTTCTTGGCTCTATTAATCTTTTAAGGCGACTTCACAATTTTCCAAAATTTGGATCTTTCCTAGTTCTTTGGTTTCACTTTCTTAGGATTCCTTTATTTACAAACTACAGTGTTTTAATGCTTTATGAATCTTATATTCTTATGTCAGGTTTATAATCCTATATAATAAGGATCCATCAGTTAAATCAAAATTTGAGGTTAGCTCAACTATCTTCTTGTGGATCCAAGATTCCAGTGTGGATTAGGAATTAGTAACAAGATCGACGCTTCACTTCTGCTTCGCTGCTATCCAGGGGGCTCATGCTTACAAAAACCTAAAAGAGTTTGTGGTGACGAAGCTCCATTGGAGGATATTTGTGAAGGTGATGATATCACAGAATTAGCAAAAGTTGATGAACTAATATTTAAGAGGATGTTTTAATATATAAACCCTGACCCATGAAAGTTGTGAGAAACTGAAATACAAACAAATTTCTGATTTCACACTAAATTATGAATTTGAGTTTTTTCCAAATCTGTGTTTTGTGGAGGATTGGGTACAAGGAAGATGTAAAAGAAACGAAGATGATGCAACATTTTGATTTTTTTGTGTCAATTATTGAAGATCCATTTTTTGTTGAAAAAAAATTGATAAAGATTCGGCAACTATTAGTTGCACTTTTCCATCAATCTACGATGAATACAAGAAGAAGTAATAAACATTTCGCAGGTGACACCATTGATTTCTTGGATCGCCAACATGGACATCCATGTTTATGTTTTGAGGTTGCAAATGAATCTATGAATAAGTTTTTAATGGAACAAAAAATAGCTGGATTTTTTAGACGACTAGCATTGCAAATCGTGTACACTACTGACAGCTATACCTAAGGAAGATGACACAGACATCAAAAGTAGGAATTCACACAAACTTGTTAGTGCAATTTGACCACACTAAGAACATACTATAGTGTTCATAGTCACCCTAATAAATAACTTATCTAGCATGTATCCTTTCAAACACATTTTGATAAATATTTTAGCACACCATGAAAACAACTATATTTGTGTTGCATATCTTGGCAATCTTGAGCTTCCTTTTCTGTTCTTATTTAATATAATGGTGGTTTAATCCCCCAAACCCATCCCGAAAACTTAAATAAACCAAACGAAGATTAATGTATTTTTAGTCCCTATTTTTTAAAACAGGGCACGTGACCCCTTCTTCCACATTCTTCATCTTCTTCAATCCTTTTTTCACCCTTTCTTAACAACCACCAACACCACCCTCAAATCCATCACCGGTGTTGCCACCAGCACCACATCTACCACTGTAATCCACCATATATTTATTCAGCCACACCACCCACCACATTCACCAACAAACCTGATTTAGCCACAACCACCCACCTCCGGCCGCCGCCACACCGTCACCAACGAGAAAAACATAAACCCTAAGTTTTGGCTTGCAAATGAGGGACTAAAAAAGATAACTTTTTTGTGGTTTTTTTTTTTTTTTAAAACTCAGTTTTAGGCAGTGTTCAACAAGAAATTGTTTATTTTTAAAACTCAATTTTAGGCAGGGTTCAACAAAAAATTGTTTTTTGTGTGTACCGTGTGTTTGGGGGGGGGGGGGGGGGGGGGGGGGGTATGGTCTTCTAATAAGAAGTATTAGAGTTAGGTATCAATTTTTTGAATTTCCCAGTTCAAAATCAGCTAGAATTCAAAATTTTTATATTTTTAAGGAAAATTCTACTAGGTTGATTTTAATTTGCATTCTGTAGTTAGTTCGGAATAAGTAAAGAGGAAAATTTCTGTTGGATATCAGACTCTAATCATCTAAAAAGTTTAGTGCTTAAAAAATGTAATTTCCTTCAGTTTTTTTCCCCTGGTATATTGGAAAAAAAACATTGCTCTATATTAAATAGCAATGCACTTTCTGCAGACATCTAGGGCTAAACAAAAAACCAATCAAACCGATTAAACCGACCGAACCGATCTAAACCGAACCGATTGGTTCGGTTTAAATTCGGTTCGGATCGGTTTCGGTTTTAAAAATTCAAAACCGAAGTAGTCGGTTCGGTTTTTGGTTTCTATGTGATTTTAACCGACCAAACCGAACCGACCGAATATATATAATAAATAATATATATTTTATATATAAAATAATACAATATGTTTAAAATAGTCGGTCAGTTCGGTTTTATTTCGGTTTTGATTCGATTTAGTCGGTTCGGTTCGGTTACGGTTTGCATAAATTAGAATCGGTTCGGTTTCGGATCGGTTTTGTTAATGGTCGGTTCGGTTTCGGTTTGAAAATTTTAAAACCGACCTAAGTCGGTTCGGTTCACGGTTTAGGTGAAAACCGAACCGTCGGTTCGGTTTTCAACCCTACAGACATCAATACCTTTATTAACAGATTTTGAGTCCTTTTTGTCAAGGAACTTTTTGTATACCTAACCAATTCAATCTACACCTACATCTTGCAAAGAACCAAGACTTTTTCATTTGCAAACAGAGGTAAATGCAAATACTGATCTTAGAAAAGCAAATATAGAAATAGCAATATGTGGAAGAAAATTACAGAAGCAGGAAAATGAAACTCATTCGAGGTGTACTACCATGTGATGCCTATTTGAATCAAGTTTAATTACCTGCAACTGACGCTGACTAAACAAATGGAGCAACCCATAATCAGAGGAAGCAACTAGTTCAATCAATTGATCATGGCCTTCAGGTGGATCACCAGATTCCACAAGTGAAACAGAGACCTGTGAATGTAATGAGGAACAAGGACAGGAGTATAAGGAGACTCCAACAAACAAACATTAAAGATTTCCAGAGGGCTTTAACATATAAGCGATGACTTGGCACAAAACTTACTTGCATACATCTGAGAATAATCTCTGGAAGACAGCACCGACGACAAAGGCCATGGACAATGTATGCTGCTGGCTGTTCAATAAGACCATTCTTATCCGAATACCAACCATCAAGTCGGGATATCTCCATTGTAACTCCAGCTTGAAATTGGCTGAGTTCACCTGCTTTGAGAGTTAATAACCAATTGTACAAATAAATAAGATTACAATAAATCAATTACCTTTGAAGCCAGCTGCCATGATTGTAGCAAGAATACCACCGTCATTAAGCTCCGGTCTTCCAAGTCCATCACCTTCTACAGCCAAGCAGCGGAGCACTACTTCAATGCAATAGTTGTCAGTTGCAGAAATAGAGACATTAACCTGACCATTCACAATGTAAAAAAAATAGTCAATTGACCTGCACAGTCCGTATTTGGAGACGATTTTAACAAAATTACAAGAATTTGCATCTTGGGTGAGGTGATCAGATATTCAAGTCAAAACTCACATACATTTCAAATGATATGATGAATCTTCAAAAACTAGGATGCATGTTCGACAATGGCACACCACTAAATTACTAAAATATTTAGTTTTACAGTGCTAATATCGTGGAGACTATGACGGACATATCTAATATGCAGTCACTCAAATTAAAATTAACAGAACTCATAAATTGCAAATCACGTAACATATCATTTATAAAACAACATATCATTTACTTTAGGAAGTAGAACGAAGAAAAAAGTAAATCGACAAACATACCATAAGCTCGCGGCTTAACACGAGTTCTTCACTGACCGCAGAGTAGAGGGCACTTGTCAATGTAGTGCACGACGTAGCATCTGGACACATGCATTCACCAGAAGGTAGACATAGCATTGCTGTGGCATGTAATTCAAGGTATACAGGATCCTCTGATTCATTTATGTTATCATCGTGGTAAAGCAACCAAGACCCTTCTTTTCCTGTTAAGAAACAAAAATACATAAACATAGTCATCATTATCTACAATAAATATGATACATACCGCTTCATCAATAGAGTACCTACATATCTTACGATATACCGTTATAGGATGATGCAACAATGTACAATCCAAATGATAAGATAAGGCAGGTATGCTTTTGGTTTGTCTTTGAGACAAAGATAGCCAAGGGCTAGGATTGAAAGTTCAAAAATCATCGAGGGTCAAGATTTGTACCCATGTGATGGCATGGTTTGTAAATAAACTATACTCAAGAGGGTAAGAAAAAAGGAACAAAGAAAAGTAAAATTGATGTGGAAGAATATATAATTGGCACGTGGTGTAGAGAGAAAATATGTTTATTTATATTTTCAAACTTAAAATTACCATAATTTCTTTATTCAATTGTCCAATTTCGATAAACTTGGTATCGTTGAAATGTAATTTTTAAGATCTTTAAAAAACCAATGATCAATACAAAAGTTTGAAATTTTAAAAGGAGCATCAGAATAAAAGTACTAATTAGGGCTTTTTTCTATCTTTAAAAGGACCCTACTCAAACTAAAAAGTTGTTTATTAATTCATTTGAGCTCTAGAAAGCTGAATTACAGTTGTTTATTAAGACTTTCAAATAAAAATGATGATCAATACAAAATATTCAAATTTAAAAATGAAATTTTTTTCCAAGCAATTAAATTTGACCGAGTTTCACTATAGAGTTTATTAAGTTTGACCAAGTTTAGCATGGCCTAAAACCTTTTAGTTTGCATTCTTAAATACGATTTTTCATTGAAGATATACTTAAAATTTAACCGATCTAGATCTATGCAGTTAAAACGGCGTTATAACGCCGATACATCCCCAATATAATGCTTAATGGGGGTGAGTCGTTATGTTTTGACATTATCATGTTTTGGTATCATGGCTCCGATATACAGGCCATTATATGGTTGTTATTGAGAACGTTTTTTCAATAGCGTCATTTTAACATTTTGTTCTAATACATAAAAAAAAATAAAAAGAAAAAATTCATCCATTTCATTCTCGATTGAGCCAAAACTCTAGACTCAGAGGAAAGACGAAGAACGCCAGTCGACACAGAATAAGACCTCGCTGGTCGACAGAGAACGAGAAAAGAAGGGAATAAGATGAAGAGTTGATCACGCTCTTGTTGCAATCTCACTCTCATACGAAGGGAAGATTTTTTTTACTAATGTTTTGATGTTTTTGAATTTAATGTAATGAACATGATTTACTTTTTTGACTCTATAATACATTAATAATTAATAGTGATATAAAAAATATTTCGTTATAACCTATAACGCTCCTGGACCGTTACAGGTATGTTATCGGTTTTAACTGCATAGATCTAGATATAATCGATGGAGAGATGTTGTAGACAAATAATTATAAAAGGTAATAATATGGAGTGTTGTAGGCACGATAATACGCTAGTCCTTGTACAAGTGACGTGAACGAAGAGATGGATAATAACTAATAGCTTGCCAATATGTGTTACACAAGTCATATATTAATGGAAGTATTTCTTGGACCTCCTTGCTTGAATAAATCTTATTTTTCTTTTACTCTTTTATATGCTTAAATATGATATATGTATTTTATTTCTATATATTAACTTGTGCACCATATCTTACAATACACAGTACGTTATGATAAACGTTTTGATAATTATGTAAATAACCATATAATTTATTATGAACAGAAATCTCATTGACCAAGCAAGAAAATCATAATGAAAATCAAGGTACATCATCTAGTATCCTCGAAGAATCATGCCTCAAAACGTAAATGTGTAAAGGAACAATCCCAACATTTCAAGTGTCTAGCCATCTAAATGATGGTGCCCACAACAATAGAGCATCCCCTGTTCACCTAAGATTGGACATTTAGGGTGATGTTTTGAGAAAACTTACTTTGTAACAGTTGAAGTGATGAATTTAGCATCTCTTTTGCTGCTCCAGTGGCCCTCTGTCTTTCTTCTAAAGAAACGCAAGGCTCCTGTGCATTCTCCATCTCTAGTTTAAGCCAATTGCGATACGTTGCATCACAAGAATAGTATTCACTCTATCCAATACAAGAAAAAAATAATGATGATATAAAACATACAAAGAATCAGAAAGTGACTCTTGGGGAATAAAACATACTATATGACTTTGGCCACGAAAAAACTCACCGGGAATAGAGCACCCAAAACACAAAATGACCTATAAAAAGGAGAAAGTAAATAAATGAGGTATACCCAATCTTGAAATTCGTCGAATTTGTCAGAAACATCGTCATCTTCAAGAGATAAGAGACTCTGGGGAAGATGTTTCAATGGCTCAGCAAGAAAGCTTAGCAACATGTGCGCTCCTATAGGAATTTTAGGAACCCTCCACATCGAAATCAGTGCAAATTCCCTGAATAGTATATTACTGTTGACAGACCAAATGATTAGTATCTTCAGAGTAAAACAAAGGCACCATAGAAAAAGAATATAGCAAGAATTGCGTTAATTTAAGCACTGGATGGTTGGAGGAATGTGTTGCCAAATAAGTTGCTAACTAAAAAGAAAACTCTAGATAGAGTCACTTTCACATTATTCAGATGAAAATATATAAAAAATTGTGATTTCAAAGATAAAATCCAACAAGCATTATCAACTTCAACATCGCTTATGATATTTTTTCTTTCCCAGCACAATTTGTGCTTCATTTTCATCTTCATACTTCTTTTTCTTTTTAAGTTCATATGATTAATAAAAAAAAGGTATGACGGGTTGCCGTGTCCCCGAGTCCTAGTTTTTTTTAAATTGTCGTATCCGTGTCGGACACGATGCTCGTGCCCGTGACTGTGCATCCTTGAAAAGGACATTTCGAGGAAAATATCTATTTTTAATTTCTGTGAAAATAAGTTTTTTTTTTTATTTTACATACAAATGTATCTTGGAAAAGATAATCAAAATTTTCAAACAAGAAATCAAGCCAGTAATATCACTCGATCCAAGTAAACAAAGAACAAGGAAGAAAAAAAGAAAGTCCTCACCTGTGTATCAATGCCTTTAGAAGAAGTTTAGCCTTCACAACCTCGGCATTCTTTACTGTAGATGGTGGTGTGAAACAAAGCCATTGAACAACCATTGCCTTTTGCAGACTCTGTATTCTGTGTTGCTCAGCAACATCAGCAGCCATTTCGTCATACTTACCAGGCTTTAATTCCCGGGATCTTGAGAGTACCCTGCTCAGCAATTTCAAGAAAATATTGATATACTCTAGCATTTGACATCACAATAATTACACTTCTCAAGCTCGGAAGATGCCAAATGCATCTACAAATTACCTTTGAACAATTTCTTCGAAGCTGCCTTTTGAATCATCCTCAGGATAAAAAGGTAAGTACTCCATTGCGGAAAGGAAAATTTTATATTTAACCTGCACACTGTTAAGAGGCACAAAAGATTTAATTGCCCCAATGGTATCTAAGCATTACATACCAGGTTAGTCTAGAAATAAATGCTTTTCTTTTAGGTTTTTTGGGAGATAAGCTATAATAAGTTTAAGGAAGCTACTATAATATAATTTTGTGCAATAATATATCCCAATTGGTGACTAAGCTTTCAAAGACACTCAATCAAAATAGGGTCAAGCCAAAGCCAATCTAAAAAACAAAATTCATGCATTGCGACCCTCCCAAAGCAAATTATTGTCTAACCAACTTTTCAACAATTAACATATGGAATTAGGCTGAGAAGAACCCGTCCACATCCTTTTCCAAAAGATCTTGACTCTGGACCTCACAATTAAAAGCAATGATGACAAAGTGGAGTAAATCTCATTACATCTGATAAAGGCAACGAAAATGTCGTTACAACTCTCATGATGTTATATCAATTAAAGATATCGCCCCAGATTCATTGGCCACTGCATAAAACAAAAACTTTATCCATTTCCATACCTCTTTATAAGAATACATCCGCACTCGCAAACCGATTCCAAGCCATACCTCTGGAAAGGAAAAATTAGTCATCCATTTCCATTTCCATTTCCAACCATCTACTTCTTTTTCATTTCCATTTAGTAACTCCCAAGTCTTTGAGATACCCAAAGTTCTTCAATCTCAAGACCATTCTAAAGTAGAAGTTCCACTCCCTAATCCCCATATGAAACAACTTTGTATATTAAAGTGGAAGCCATACATCCTAGTACCACCCTTTGAGGTCCCTTTCCACACCAGATCTCCCACAAAATCTAGAATTTGACACCCTTGATAACTATAGCAATACCTATAGTTGGAAAATCACGAAATTAATCTTTAGTATGTTAGGAAAATCTTTAGAGATTATGTATTAGGGCTATCTTAGGAATGCCTGGCAGTGTTTTGGTATTTCAATTCTAAGTGTAGACAGTGTTTTTAATAGCGTGGGAGGTGTCCGTCTTCAGGAATGTATGTGTCTACGATATGATATCTGCTACAACATTCCTTAACAGAAATATAATAGTGTGAATACCTTTTGTTAGGGTCATAGTTATAATTGAAGAAATGACAACTCAAATGACAAGATATCTAAGCTTGCTCCTGGTACTTTAGCTATTAAACAGTGTAATTAAAGAGTCAGGCCAAGTAAAATGTGACTAAAGTTCAGCTAAATGTGTACCTGCCATTTACTTGTAGTTCCATCATGTGCACAAAGAGATCAATACATAGGTGACGTGCAAGCTGAGATGCATAAACCCCAACCAACTCCTCATGCTGCTGGGAAAATAGAAACATGGCATACCTGAAATTGCAATTACCAACACGAAACATCAGTATCTATTGACATCAAATTTTTCCTTCGGACAAACAAATTCCATTCATTTCTATCTCTTTATAAGGACAAGAATATAGAGGACAAAATGTGAGCTCAAAAACAAACTACAAGTTTTTCCCTACAAACATGACACAAAGTTAAAGCCTAAGAGACCGCAAGGTAAAAACACGCTTAGAATTACATATAAAAATCTGTCTTAGTACATCCAAAAACACGCCTAATACTCTATTGCAGTTTACAAATAGTCATAGTACACTTCTAAAAATCTAAAGGTTATTTACATTTTGGTAGGAATAATTTAGGCGTATTTCACATTGTGTGAAAGTTTTGCACAATTACACATTGGATACGAAATTGGATCTTGACCATTTGTCAACGACGCTAACCAAGGTCAGACGTCCCACATTTAGTAAAGACTCAAATACCCCAAGTACTTTTGGATTATTTGGGTCTTTCAGAATGTGGAACATCTGACTTGGTTAGCATCGTTGAACAAACGGTCAATACCCAAATTTGTACCCAATGTGAAATACTCCTAAGTTATGTGTACCCAAAATGGAAATAACCTGAAATTACTTGGGGGTATTTGAGTCTTTATTGAATGTGGGACGTGACTTTGGTCAACGTCGTTTAACAAATGGTCAAGACCAATTTTGTACCCAATGTATAATTATGCACAACTTTTGTACCCAATGTGAAATATAACTTAATTATGTGTACCCAAAATCTAAATCTAATCTTAGTTTATCCAAATTCCAACAATACTTGAATTAATGAAGTACATGACTAACAAACTGCATATGAATGGAGCAGAAGTTAGTAACTTTCTTAGTTTAAGAATATTCAATCCAGACAAGAAATTACAATTGGGAACAAGAAGGGTTTGCCCATATGACATAAGACCAGGATCAGAATAGAGGTGACTTGGATTCAAACCCATATTTAAATATTTAAAGACTGGATCAGAGCCATATCAAATTCATTTACTACAAGCATTGATACATATTAGGCGGGCTAGGCCACATTTAGTCGGCCAACAAGATCCATTATGTACTTTTCCTAAATACAATAAAGATCCCATTATTAATAAATTTAAACTTCCTCACACAAGCTAATAAATTTCAAAGAGCATTGCACTCTACAAGTGCCTTATGGTTAATTATAATTTTTTGTTGCTAGAAAAATATTTTTTGCATTATCAGAAAGAAACAAACAGAAAAAGAATCCCATATGTATCAATATTATAACAAAACTTGTTTGTACGACACTTATTTTATCACTTGAGACTTCATTTCAATTAAGTGGTGCTTATGAAGTCTAATCGAACCATTGTTCAATGCCTTATTAAGTGTTTAGAGAAAGCAAGATTTTTCTTGCTTATGTCAAAACATTGAAAGTTGTAATCGTTCCAAACCATCTATTTTCATTTAATAATGTTAACATTGACATTAGTACTTAAAATATTTAATAAAATTTTGATTTTCATTAAAATGAATCCAACAAGCAATCTTTCCATAGTCTTGATATTCAACACCAATGTTTTAAAAAGCGTTTTTAAGACTCGAGGCGGTCAAGCTTTTTCCGAGGCGAAGCGTAGCCTCGAGGCGTAGCGAGGCGTTTTTTTGTAAAAAATAGTGAAAAATTCACTATAGCATTATACTGAAAGTCTGAAAGAAATTAAATCACATCATTATCACCTTATGAGTTATGTATTTCAGTATTTTAGTATTTATAATTTATGTGCCTACATGTATTGTTTGTTGAGTTGAGACTATCAGACTAACCTTATTATTGTAATAAATGCAGAAATCAAAGAAAATTTTGAAGACTCGTAAGGATTGTAGTGAAGAACAAGAAGTGGAGGTCGAGGATTAAGGCTTCACCTGATTTTGCAGATTGTAGACTTGTAGTATCTTCATAGACTCATAGTACACTGAGTTGTTTCAGGAAATTTAGCATATGTTACTGAAATAGAGAAATAGAGAAATTTATTATTAATGGTTTGTTTGGTTGGAAATTTTTCATGGGAAATTGAATCAATTTATCTTGTTATGTAGATTTATTGGCTGTCTATTTACTGACAGGAAATCTATTCCTCATAAGACTGTTTTCCCACTGCTCATGAGAATCCAAGTCCGAGAAGAGGCCTCGGAATCGGATTTAAAAAACGATTTCAATTTTCATGTCTTTTTTCCGCGCAACCAAACGAACCCCAATTTTTTTTCTTTTTTTTCTGTGCCACTTTTGAGCCCAACCCAAAATAGTAAGTTTCAAGCCCAAGATAAGAAACCAAATAAGATATACTCCAATACATCAACACTTTGCAGCATCAAACCTCCAAAGCCCTCCCTCAAACCCAACTTGTAGTGCTCTTTGTAGGGTTTAAAGGTGTCTCCTTTCTCTCTCTGTCTCTCTCTATCTCGCTCTCACTTCTCTGTCTCTCTCTCAGCCCCTATCTCCCTTCCAAAAGCTCTCTCCAAGAAAATCTGATTATACACACACACACAAACCAAACTGAAACGCCGCCCCAAAGTCGATCTCTTTAGCCTGTTAGGCTAAAGCCATTAGCTTTAATGGCCAATAGCTTGATCTGCGCAACAGAGACCACCCAATCATCCTCTTTGTTCCATCGAAGGATCGAGTTCCATCCGGCGAGAAAACCCTTTACTGGGTTCACTAATGGTAGCTCAGATTTCTATTTGGAGTGTTTAAACCCCAACACCTCTGATCAACCTCAGAGACTCGCGGCGGCCGCCTCGTCTGGTGGGAAGAAGAAGCCTGAGGGTGGGGACTTTCTCGAGTATGGGTTGGACCCAGAGCTCAGTTTTGGGATCACGTTTCGAAGAATTGTGAGTTGGATTCTATTGGGTTGTTTTTGTTTTCGATTTGCTTTCATGGATAATGGATTACAAAAGCCCTCCCTCGAGTATGGGTTACAAAAGCGTGCACCTCAAAACGCTTCAAGGCGTACGCCTCGAGGCGTACGAGTCGGAATGTGAAGGCGCTCGCCTCCAGTTAGCATCTCAACTCGTACGCGCAGAGGCGATTTCTGTGCGCCTCGACTCGCGCCTCAAGGCGTACGCCTCAATCGCCTTTTAAAACACTGTTCAACACTCAATGTTTCTTTTCATAATAATTTCAGTGTTTTAACCAACACACTCTAAATCCTATACAAAATATTATAAAACTAGGTATAATATGAGTTGTCACATCTTAGGAGGTTCGACTAATATTTTTTTAAAGAGAGAAGTACATAATTTTATTCCAAAGGAAAGAGAGAAAAACTATATACAAGATCCAAAAGGACATTTGAAGGGACATGATGTTTTCCCAAGCTATGCAATTAAATCGGAAAGCGATCGCAGCGCGGTCCAGGGCCGAATCACGATTAAGCGGAATTAATCGGATTTAATCGGTCAATTTTTTCAAATTATTTTTAAAATTTAATCGTCTTAGATTGTAAAAAATAAATAATTAATCAAAATGGTGTAATTTGTAATTATATAACTTTACTAATTATCTGCCAAACTACTTAAGAAGAAACTAAAAAAAAATTAAAGATTATTTTAACATCTACGCTACCAGGACAAACATTCAAAAGCAAAATAAATGTCAGACTTAACAGAAAGAATTAACCTACCTATCCCACTAACCCATAAAGGTAAATTGTATTACTTTGCGCTGAAGATATTTCTAGAGGGGTCACTTTGTACAAACAAAAATACTCCACATTCAGAAGATTATGCCAATATATTCTAGACGAAAGAATAAAAGAATTCATGACATGAAAATCTTGAATTTAGGTTTTTTATTTTTTATTGTTATTATTTTTTTTATACATAACGATAAATCGGCGAGTCGGTTGGGCCGATTAATTGGTGACTTGCCGATTTTTCACCGATTAATCAGTGTCCGCTAAACCCCAACCGATTTCATTCAATTTGGTTCAGTCAAACCACGAATTGCGATTAATCGGCGATTTTTTGCCGCATTAATAACTTAGTTCCCAAGAAACCTAAAAAAAAAAGAGCTCTTGATACAGAACAGCCTGAAAAAAGACATGAGATAACCACTCCACAAGCAACCCATAACATCCATCACTTGATCCCTAGAAAGATGAGATGACCCAAGTATCTTGTTGTACAGTCGCATATGGGATTAAGCATGAGACAACTCTATTTCTGCCTTACTAAATCTTGAAACTACAAATTATGAAACGTATCCATAATGGACCTAGGCAAAACCTAACCACATGCATAGATATAATGAGACCAAACAGAGTTGGCAACATTGCAGTGAAGAAGTAGATGGTCTCGCGTTTGAACGTCATCCTCACATATGGGGCAACCCACCTCAAATTTCATAACCGATGTCAAACGATCAAGCTATATATATTCAAATCTCTCACGATTTCCAAAAATAAACCTTATTTTCGTATCAATACCATGGGTTTGGATCATAAGGATATGTGATCAAGTCCCTGGCCTCTTTTAAGCCCTAGTTGCCAAGTCAACAAATGGCAATAGGTTGATTTGGCTCGTGACTTGTGCATTCAATTTAAAGGCTTAAACCAAAGTTTTGACACCATTTACAACTTTACAAACACCTATATCCCATTTTAAACATCGATATTGACCATAACCATTTTTCCTATTAGGTATTCATGGTCTAGTTTTTTAAACTTGAAAAAAACAGAAACCCAAGACACCAGAAATGTTCACTCAAAGGCAATTTCTTTTTATACCAACGTTGTCTAGTTTCTTGTACTTGTAAAAGCAACTACTTTGTGATAACACCACTTTCACTCTTTGAACACGTGCACTGCAAATGTAACACCACCATTAAATAGGGTTTACTTTCCTCTCTCCTCTCTTCTTTTATTTGCTTTCTCTTTGTTGATCCCCCCTAAAAAAAAATTCAGAATCCTGAGAATAAGCCCCCCTCCCCGATCACAACTTCGAAATGATCCAACTCCATCTCCATTCAAATTCTCGTTGTGGTCGAGAAAGGGTAGATCATCGAGATCAAAGGCTCTTGCGACCTACTCCTTCAATCTCCTCTTGCGTCCTTCTCCTTCTCCCAATTTCTTTTCTCTTTTTCTAATAACCAAATAAATGGTTTCCTCAAATCTGTGAGAAAGGAAATGTCTTGCGAGATTTGGATTTTTTCTCGGCAAATTGAGGAAATCCTTATTTCCTTTTCACTGTCGCAACCTATTCGGCGAGATTTGGTTCTAATATCGCATCCCTTCTAAAAAATGATTTGCAGGATCATTGAGATGAATTTTCATCCGGCTGTGTAATGGAGAAGAAGATCGATGTTTTTGGATGAAATTCACAATGTTTTGATTGGACCAGGTCCTATTTGCCATTCATCAAAATTGGTAACCCATTAAGGAAATAAAGACAACCAAATCAAGTTCTGAGTTTTGAACTGGAGGGGCAGAGCGGGACATAGAAACATTGATGGAACCCTTTTTTTTTCCTTTCAATCTATTGATGAATAATTTAATAACGACTGACACAATATAACATTTGTTTTTCATATACAATTTAACAAGAACCAAGTTTGATCTTGCCCAAAATGTTATTTTAATGCTTGTGAGACAATTGTAAAATGTTGCAGGATATTGGGCGAGACTAAATTGAAATCTCACTCCCTATGTGGCGAGATTGTTCTCAGATTTCACTGGATTTAGGTGAGATTTTTGTGTGATTCCATACGTTTTCGAGTTGAGTTCTAAACCATTTTTGTGCATTTGGGTGATTTGGTGACATGCGATTTGGTTCGTCTTAGGTGATTTCATTCGGTCGAGGCCATTATTTGCTTCAACAATGTCTTGTGAGATTTGGGGAGGTGGTGAAATAGGCAAAGCAACGACAACAAGGGAGGGGCGGTGGAGGATTGTTGGAGTAGAAGCAGTGTTGTTAAGGCGGACGCCTAGGCGCGCCTCGAGGCGTCTTGGCAAAGAGACACCTCAAAATGATGCAAGGCGGAGCGGTGAAGTGAGGCGTCCGCCTCACCGCCTTGGATCGCTTACAGCTTAAAAACCAAAAACCTATTGCAGCCCACTTGTCTTTTAAGGTTAAGGGGGGGGGGGGTATTTAGAGTTTTAGACAAGAAAACGACTCATTTGGGGCTATTGTTGTTGTTGTGTGTGTTCTCCTTCTAATCAGGTTCCCCTCCTTCAAATTAGGTGTTGCCTCTTTCATATCAGGTATGTTTCATCTCTTCTTCTTCCTCCTTCCTCTTCTTCTTCTCTCTCATTCCTGTGTTTTTTTATATGAATTGTTCTGCAGCTTCTGCTGTGTTTTTTTATATGAACTGTTCTACTGCCTTTTTTTATATGATCTGTTATAGTCCTTTTTTATATCATCTGTTCTACTCCTCTTTTTAATGATCTGTTCTGTTTTTTTATACGATCTGTTTTGCTGCATTTTTTTTCTTCACAATAAACAATAATAAGTAATATTTCAGTGTATGGATCGTAATATTTCAGCATATGGATCGAAATTTGGTGCAAATTTCAAAAGTTAAACCAATGAGACCTGCTAGGCGATGCCTCACCAAATTGCAATTTTCCAAACACTGTTTCAAATTCAACCATTAATTTTCCAAACACTGTTTCAAATTTCCAAAGTTAAACCAATGAGAACTTGATGAACTAGTTTACATTATGCTTTGATGTTTTTCTTGTTTGTTTCTTTTTTAGTGATTTAGTGGATAGGCAAGTTAAGTACACTTATGTAGTGCATCTTTTGGCTATGCTATGCAACTTTATTATGTTTCCATTTCAATTCTAAATAGTTGTATGATTTTTTGTACATATAGGCATATGCAAGTTATCAAAATGATGATGAATATTACTCATCTAAATATGTTTTAATTTATTATAATAAAAAATCTTTAAAAAATGTTAAAGACTGCCTCAGTGAAGTGAGGCGTCCGCCTCGCCTTGCCTCTGAGATGTTTTCAAGCTCGTCCGCCTCCCCGCCGCCTCAACGCCTTAACTACACTGAGTAGAAGGCATGTTGGAGTAGGAGACAGACGGAAAATGATTTTCCCAATGGTGGTATTACGTTGGAGTGGTGGTGTCAAGGAGTGGAAATGGTGATGGTCACATAGTAGCTACCTAACTGAAATTATAAATTCTAGTTTTAGCTCCCAAAGATTAGTTCTTAGACCATGACAATTTCCAAGATTGAGTACATCAACTGATTACGAAAGAAAAATGGTGTCGTTGTGAACATTTTTTTGGGGAATTTATAAAGTCTTGGGGGGTGGTTGTTATTTTCTTTGGAAGAATTTGGTGCAATCTTAACCCCATGCCCCCTAGTTGTTAAATCGAAAAGCGGCCGCAGCGCAGTCCAGGACCGAATTACGGTTAAGCGGGATTAATCGGTCAATTTTTTCAAAGCATATATTTTTAAAATTTAATCATAGTCATAGATTAAAAAAATAAATAATTAATCAAAATGGTTTAAATTTGTAATTATATAATTTTACTAATTAATCAATCATATATTATTCTACTAATTAATCAAATGAATTTAATTTTGCAGGTTGCAATACTTATATCACTATAAACAACATAACTTTCCAACATAGCGATAAATCGGCGAATCGGCTGAGCTGATTAATCGGTGACTCGCCGATTAATTGGTGACCGCTAAACCCCAACCGATATCACCCAATTCAATTGGGTCAAACTCCAAATTGTAATTAATCGGTGATTTTTTGCTGCATTAATAACTAAGCCCCCCCCTGAGCTTTTCACTCACAAGGATTGAGCTTTTAATGGAAGCTTTGATATTTTACTGATAAATAATAAATAATACTAAAAAAAATAATAGTAATAATACAAAGGCATCCCAGAATAAAGTCAAGCGTGTCATTGAATTGTCTTTTTGTTCTTTCACAAAAGTTAAGAAAATCATTGATTATCATTCTGGTACCAAATAAATACTTATACTACAGCAAGCTACATCTTTACAAATAAACATGAATGGCTATTATATCGTAACCGTAAAAATACTCACATGTGGAGAATGAGATCACCAACTGTCATAAGCTTCTCTTTAAAAGCATCCTCAATTTGGTCAGCAAGTAGATATCTAAGCACCAGAACTAAATGAGCACCAAAACGAATCATTTGGGGATCACCATGGGGTCTGCAAAAGACAATGCCAGTACAAGATTGTTCTAATTAGAAAAAAAAAAAAAAAAAAACGTTTGTCTGATAAAATGTGTTCTTCAAGCTCTAGACCACACATTACACACCTATGATCTAAACAAGTTGACTCAATATGTATCATGAATGAGGATACAAAGTCCAAAAAAATCATAGCAGCGGGTATGTGCTATCATTATAAGCTTCTAACAATTTCCACCATGATTATTTGTTTTCATATAATTGATTAAGACGTTGAAATTGTGAACTTTCTAAAATAATTGTCTACAATGTCAGCTTAATGACAAATGAAACTATTTCATGAAAAATTGGTTTAACAGTGAAAGCACAAAGTCAAGTATAAACAAAGTCAAACAAACAATATGTGCCTACCTGAAGCTATCTTGATCATCTTCTGAAGGTGAGATCCAAGACCATAGAAGGTCCAAAAGATGTGGAATATCTCCAACCATCAGATTCATCTGTCCAAGCAAAGGTTGGTAAGGCGGGCCAGCAAAAGTACGAACGTAGTAAATAGATGGATGTACTATGACAAATTTGCAAGGCTGATTTAACACGAAAATTGTAACACTAAACTAAAATAACATGAAAATATTCACTCGACAAACACAGCTATAGTATATTGAACATAATTTCACAATTACGATATATATTAATAACAAAATGACGTCCTTGTATATGGTGCTGAATATTCTTGCCTCTATTAACCGATGCTGCTCCTTACAACCTCGAGAAACAGTTTCATGAATCATGTCACTGCACCAACAAAAAACATAAGAGAATTTCACTACAGCAAAGCTTTCCAGAGAAAACGAATAGTGTATACCCAGAGTGAAGTTTCTGAAGAAGAGCAGAAAGATCCCTAGGTTGCTGTGCGAGAACATGATGTGGCCAACTTTCGGTATCATCTGAAGGCTGCAAAACCTCATCTCCTTGCCCAGGACTTCGTTCTATATCATTTCCATTACTTTTCAAATGCTCTGTCCTCCCTGGTTGTATCCGGGCTAACTCCAAATCTACTTGAACATCGAGCCAGGACTTTGCCATTGCCCAGCATGCTGTCTATTACATGTGGTTAGGTCCACGATTGAACAGGTTCTTTTGAATTGAAAAGCAATACCAGTTAGACAATGACGACTCATAATTAAGTACTGAAATTTGAACAGGCTTGTGCTGACAGGAATTTTCAACATCAGACATGGTCAGAACCAACAGTCCCAAGAACCATACATAAATTATGGTTCACAATACATAAATTATGGTTCACATTTGAACTTGAAAGAAACCATCAATATCATATGAATACTAGGCCCAAACAAACGTAACACCATGGAGGAAAAAACCCGAAGAATAAGACGTTTTCCTTGATCAAATAGAGTCGCCTGATTGAATATGGATCTAGATCATCCAAGAGATCAAGCAACACCATCAAAACAGGTGATTGGTATTTTGAAGTGACACCCCTCCAAATGAAAACTTACTCTAAAGAACCTTAAGAAGTGCTTCTCACCTGCCCAAAAATAAGGCAAAACTTAAAGTTTCCTTTAATTGCCAAGGACAAAATTCTAGTACTCATTAACTAAGCTCTTCTAAAGACTCAACTCCTTTTTAACATTGTATAAGCTTCTCCAAATAATTGACCCCTTAACATTGTATATGTTCTTACAAACTCCCCCAGAATGGGCTAATAAGGTGTTTTCGAAGCCACCATTGACCTCTATCATCTATTTAGCATCACTTATCTCCATAGATTATTCGACTCCCTCTGTATTCCAGTTTGGGGTTTCATGGGTGCTTTAGGAAGCGTGGTAGTTGCTTCTACGAAACAGAGCTACAAGGTCTATTCCAACTTCCAAATTTGCAAGTAAATTAGTTTAGAAGACCCCTTATACAATATTTAAACCATTTGGTTGGAGAGAAATAGAATGGCAGTGGTCTAACTGAGAGAAAGGACCTTGTGGAGGTAAATGATATTTTGGCATTGGTGCAGATGAGGTGATATCTGCACTAGAGGTCTGTTCTTTTTACTGAAGATAAGAAGCAAAGAGAGTTGAAGACAGCCTCGTAGATATGTACATTTGGCTTACACTACAAGTGGCCAGAATGCATACCGAGTTACTTTAAGAGGGCTAGTTCTATGGTCCTTCATCAAAGTGATGGTAGTTTGAAAGGATATAATTCCTTTTCATGATATATGGAATATGTACTTTCTGCTATTGTAATCCTTTTTTATACAAACATGATGAGGTTTTTTAAGAAAAGTTCAATTAGAGATAATATTATGTTGAGAAACCTGAATAACAAAAACTACAAAGATCATCTACATAATATGGGAGGTAGTTTTTTTTTGTCTTGTAGACAATGTCATGCCTTAATGTAAGTGGGTAATTAAATAGTACTATTTGGAAAGAGGGTTAGGTTGCTTGCCAAAGAAGATACTAATCTTATAAATAAGGCATAGGATTTGGTTGAAAGATTAATGAAATTTGAGTTATTTTATTTATCTCTTGTTTATAGTTTATTCTAGTTCTAGTTTAGATTTAGATTTAACTTATAATCCATCAATTAGTATCATAACCGAAATGTTGTATTGATTGTTTGGAAAGAGGTTCGAAGAAGAAGATTGAGTAGAAGTTGAGAAAAGAGATAAGAGAGTGCAAATAATTTGTCAAATTAACCGTCAAAGTCCAGCATCAACGAGATATTTCCAACCTGCTGCCACCATTTACTCTGCATCAATCAACACCGCCTCCTGATTCAGCCCACATCATCCAAGCTTAAATCACCGACCGCTTGCCACCTCCCATTGTCGCCGGAACCCGGGCCCTCACCGTCAACCACCCCAACCCTTCCCCGGCCAGCAACGCCAACGCAAACTACCAAGCCACCCCCATCAGTTCATGCACCCCCCCCCCCCCCCCCCCCCCATTGCAGTCGTGTGGGAGAAGAATACTTTTTTTGAAATAAAACATCAACACCCTGATCCCATTTTATTAGTTAGTCCCTGGTCCCCTACAAGTTTACACTCAAGACATTATAAGAGCACCCCAACAGTTGTTTGTTTAAAAAATAAAAAATATGAGTGACCCATATTATTCCCAATATTCATACTCCCTATTATTCCACCTATCCATACCACTATAGCCCTAGCCCAAGTCCGTACCATATCCAGAGGTGTCATGCTAATGACACATTTTTACTATCCTACATCACAATACACCTGTGTCCCCTCTTATCCAACCTAAACTCGTTTCTCCTACACCACCGTCCCTAGTAGCCAATGATATAAACCCCACTATCACCTCCATTGTAATGCTGGTGGTGGTAGCCACGGAGAACGTTTTGAGAAAAGTCAAAGAATGGTTGATTACCTCTCTTCACGCGTTTCTCAATGACTGGAAAAAGCAAAGGTGGATGAGAGTTACCAACAACTGAGAGCGACGCTATGCGCCACAACATTGGCTACACCTCATCCACTGGCTTCCAAGGTCTCATCTGGTCCCATCGCTACACGTCCTCAACTTCCAAAAAGTGAGCCATTTGACTTGTTTTATTTCTTCCAGACTTTTGGTCCAAAGGATGATGAGGTTCTCATAAAGACAAAGGCAGTAAGTGACATAAAGACAAAGGCAGTAAGTGACGATGATTATGTTGATCCATATTTGGAAAAAAATTGTGGCACGAGCTTATGCGCAGGAGTCTTCCAAGCAAGCTTATTGCAACTTATGGCTCTTCAAGTCACCTTACAACTTTTCTCATTTGGTGCTATCTATGGCACGTGCATATTGTGGCAAGGTTCGAGGTCGACTACTTCAAGTGCACTTCACGTTGTGTTATGTAACCAGTTGCTTATGTTCATCGAGCTTATTCTACTTCGAGTGCACTTCTTCAATCCAGGGAGGATGATGTATGTGAGTAATTAATGAGTATTATTTGTAATTAGGCCAAGTATAATAAAGCCCATACTAGTTAGGACATTAGCCAAAGTAGGGTTAGGGTTAGGTTGCTTGCCAAAAAAGATACTAATCTTATAAATAAGGCACAAGATTGAACATTGCACTTGGTTAATTAATTTAATGAAATTTGAGTTATTTTATTTTTCTCCTGTTTACAATTTATTTTAGCTCTAGTTTAGTTTTAGATTTAGCCTATAATCCATCATACCTATTGGCTAGAATTAGAAGTTGGGTAAGTTAATCCAATGAGTTGCGGGTTAAAACCCCCTATTATTAATGACATGGCATGGTTTATAAATAAGATGCATGTAGAATAACAAAAGAAAATGAGTAAAAAATAATGAAAAACACATGATGCACACGTGGAGAGAAATTTTATGTATTTTAGTTTCTCAAACTTAAAATTGCCACAACTATCTATTTAGTTGTCGAAATTCAATAAACTTGGTATTGTTGAAATGCATTTTAAATCTTTTTCAAATGAAACAAATGATCAATATAAAAATATGTATTTATCTTCATAAAAACGTGTAATGCATTTCACATAGTAAGTATATTCAATATTTTTCAAAAGCTCGAGACAAGAATTTTTGGAGGCACTTTAGATTTGGTGGTTTGAAAATGTGGTTTCTACTAAGGGTGTTAATCGGTTCGGTCGATTCAAAATTGGACCATAATCGAACCGGTTGGGTTTCAAGTTTTTTCGAAATTTCCTTCTTTTTTTTTTTCCTTTCTTTGTTCCTAAATTCAGATGCTTCAAGAAAGGATAATCAAATAACAGTAAACCCTAGATCTGAACAAGTTAATCGAAAATGAACATGAAATGAAAACCCTAGATCTATTCATCAACTTGAAAAGACGAAGAGAAGCAAATCAAATCGACGAAACCCTAGATCTTAACAAGGAAAAATGAAAAGTGAGGAGAAACGAAGAGGCTTGTTTGCATGATAGTATCATCTCTTGCAATGCCTCCTTTGATGAATGGAGGTGGCTTCAATGGGTTGTTTTTTCTCAACAAAGCTTTTGATCATAGTGTTCCAAGTGAGAGTGTTTTGGGAGATGGCACAAGATGCGGTGGGCCTGTTCTAAATCGCCGTGTTCGGAGATTGCGCAGAAAGCTATGATCTTTCCTACTGCATAGGGGTCTGAAATCGATCCGGAGACGATGAGTTGGGTTTGAAATTGTTTGATTTCTCTCACTGTGAGACATGGTTGGTCCGAAAGGGAGAGAGTTGTCTTGTTTGATTTCAAGTATTTAGTGAGTGGAAGCAACATCAGTCAGCTAATAGATATCAATTAAGAGGTTTATATCAATTAAGAGGTTTTAACCTAATGGGGCTGCCTTCTTCTGGCCCAATATTGTTATGGACGTACTTGCAGGCTCGGATGTCGAATGGTCTCGTAAAAGGTCCATTTATATGACCAATAATTCAGTTCGGTTCGACTCTTTTGGGAGTTGGAAAAAAACTGAAACCAAACCGAATTGCATTTGGTTCGGTTCGGTTCGATTTTTGTCATTTGGTATCTTTTTTTTGGTTCGGTTTGACCGGTTTTCGAGAACCAATTAATAGCCCTAGTTTCTACCAACTGATTAAAACTTTAACATTGTTTGACTATAAAGCTTATGGTATTTTACTTCATGAAAACCTATCTTGAGTGTAAACACACCTTAAAAAAACATTTAGTTTGCACCTAAAATACGATTTTTCTTTGAATACACGCTTGAAATTTAACTTTAAGTAATAGATATAAATGGTTGGGAGACATTAATAGAATATGTATGCAGAGTGTCATAGGCATGGGCTAGTCATATTATAAACTCGGTGGTATCATATACTCTAACACCAACAAAACATGCAAAATGAAGAACATGTTCTGCCACATTTTTTGAAACATCAGCAACAACGAAATAGATTAGAAGAGGCAAAACTCAAAAGACCTAACCAGAAGACATGTTCATTTTGAAATACCTCCCAGTCTAAACAGATAGGAAGCAGGCGCTTCAAGTTACTGCATTGTGCTGCATATAGAGCCGCCTCAAATTTTGCACCATCTTGATCTGCAATTTTCTTCACATTTGAAAAAAGATAATGAAACATTAGTAGCCTACAAAAAGAGCAAGTGTTTTCACTAGGTAACTCAGAAACAGGAAAGTAACAATCTGTATTTAGTATTTACATGTTGAGTTATCATACAATGAATCTGACAATATGGTCACAAAAAATAATAATAAAAAGATTGTGTGCAAGTTCACAGAAATTTTGTTCATTGAACTGCATACATAGGTCAGTTCCAAAATTTTCAAACAAAAAGCTAAGAACTGCTGACAATCTTGCTCGCTAAAACTGCCGATTTCAAACTTGCTTTACTTAAAAAAATGGTTCAGTGAACTAACTTTCACCTTTGTTGTTTGGTTTCCAGTGGAACACACAAAGAACCATCCATTTGTTTTTTGACTACCATATGTAATCTTGATTCTCAATTTCGTTTCAAACTATGGTAATTTTCACATTTTCCTATTCCAAATACTTTGTATGTTGATGGATTTTCAGTTTAGTTGTTGAAGCAAAAGAACATGTAGCTTCATTCAGGTCAATTGGAGGTATTTCAAGGGATAATAAGGTATTTATTGAGTCAACGGGACAACTAAACGCCACCTTATATGGAACAGAAATTGGAATCAATTTAGGTACTTAGACGGAATTAGGGACCAACAAAGGTTGGTTATTAAATGACAGAAAAGAGGGAGAAAGCTTAAATAAGTATTGGACCGGTCATCAATGAGCAGTGCTGCATGGGTTTTAGTCAAAGCAAGATAGCTTCAAATGATAAACCCAGAGATCCACAAGTCCACAACTGTTGGTCCAGTCTACATCAGAGATCTCAGAGGCAACTCAAAGGTCCACTAAGGGGCCCTTGGGACATAATGCGAGTTCGACATTGAGATTCTCATTAGTATAAGCGACAAGTACCAAAAGAATTATATCTTTGACCTTATCAACACTAATTTTTATAGAACTTAATGAAATCTATAGACTTTTATAGCTTTTTAAAGTATAGAAGCTTGTGCATATCTGCAACTGTAGAGTGGTGCTATGCCAGATTATTATAGTTCTAAACCTTGTTCTCAAAAGCAACAATCTGGTCTCAAGGAACTTTTGCAAAGGACTGGAATTAAGATACTTTCAATCTTCTCAATAAAGGTCGTAACAGCGTAAATGGCTCTTTAGACCGTTAGCAAATTTCACAAGTAAAAACCATAGCAGTCAAGATGAACTTACTGAACTTTGAAATGACTTCTTCCAAAATTTCAAAGATATTGTATCCAGGCATGAGTGAATCCCAAAGGCTAAGATGAATAATTTTTCGCCAAAAGGAGAAAGAACAATATAGAAAAAACTAAAATACAAAGATTACTTTCCATACAATCCATGGGAGGTGAGGTGAATGATTTTCCAACATCTGAAGGTTCAAAAAAACAAGGAACGAACAACTGTGGATGATCAGCAATCCAAAAGTCATTTGATTTATTGGCTGGAAGGCAGACAACACTAATCCTCCTCGCCACTATGCCTCCTTTGATAGAGTCAAGCTGAGGATTCATGTTGGGATCATTTTCTTTCTCGAATAGCAGCCATAGGAATAAAATTTCCTCTTTTAGTATGTGTCTTTACGTTACACTTTAAAGGAAATTGGAACACCCACGGTGACATAGGATTTTGAAGACTTGAGACTAGTTACCTCACCCCCAAAAAAAAAAACACACATCCTTAGATAGCTTAGAAAAACATAAAGAACAAGATGTAAGGTGAATATCTAACAAAAACTCTTTGAACAACAATACTGTTCCTACCTCTGAAGCACAATAACAAGCCCACTTCCAAAGGCGCCACTGACGCCCAACACCACTTTCAAGTTCAATGGCTTGCAATGTTCTGTTTTTTCCGTTCTTGGCCAGTGCTTTAACAGAAGGGAATTGATCAAGTCCTCCGAACGGGCAAAGAGTAGCAGCCCTCCATGGCTGTTACCCATAAAAACAAGAAGCAAAAACAGAGAGAAAAAAAGAAAAGAAAATGAGAGATCAACCTTAACAGAAGAACAAACGATACATCGTTAGAATTAAAACTATAACTAAGCATAACTGAAATAAAAATCAAGAATTGAATTGAAATAAATTTACGATAAAAATAATTAAACAAAATAAATATTCTTATATTCAATCAACTGACAAAAAATTAACCTACGCCTTATTTATAATTGTGCTAACTTCTATGGCAAGTAAACAAACATAACCCTAATTGGAAACCAATGCCCTAATTATTATAGGCTCTAACTAAATAGACTCAATTATTCCTAATACAATAATACTAATATTACTAATCTAATACTATAATACTGCTAATACTGTTTATAACTTCTTGGGTTGAAGAAACTCATTCTCAAGCTTCAAGCCGAAGAAATCCAAAGAACACAAGCAACCTGTGAAGAAAAACAAGGCAAAGTGCACAAACAAAAGGCGACCTCAAACTATTCCCTTGTAGTTGCTTGTACCCCCCAAAGAATCACACCAAAAATAAAGTCCAATAGTAATCTTAAGCTCGAAGTAGATCCACTGCGTGATTTGAATGTTGTGCGCAAACTTGTTCAAAATTTGTCATAACCCAAATTGGATCATAAACATTGTTTTGCGGTGTGACACTACCCATCTTGTGGTGGTGAATAACTTCATCATTAGAATCACTATAGTCAACAATTTTTGTGGTACAAGGCATTGCCAGCAGCTGCAAATAACATGTGCATTAGAATATGATTCAAGTAGGTGTGGTGGTACAACCTAACATTTTGGGTGCGAATAACTTGGTCACCCACAATCAAATCTTTCACGAACAAAGGCACAAAGGTAGGAGGTGGTTTTGAGGGAGGGCGGGGGATGAAAAGGAGTGTAGGGGTGGCAGAAGAAGGGAGGAGGCAATCAAGCCGGTTGGAGGGAGGAGGGAGGCGATCGACCAACAGGTTGGCCGATCGACTGATGCAGATGAAGGGGAAAGCGATCGATGAGGTATGGATGGAGGGGGTTCGGTTGTAGCTGGCGACCTGCAAAGATGGCGGTGGCTAGTGACGGTGACGCAACTAAAATAGGGGAGGGTTTGCGATGGTTGCAGCTATGATGGGAGGAGACTTCAACGGATAGATTCAGGGAGAAGGTTTCGAGGGAGGGCGACGAGTGGAGTGGAAGGGTCGAACGACCGAGGAGAAAATTGGTGAGGGTGTTATCGACTAGTTCAAAGGTGAAGGGGTGTGATCGACTGGTTCGAGGATAAGGGGTTGTGATTGACTTAAGCGAAGGTGGAGGGGGTCCAATCGACTGAACAAAGGAGTGTCGATCAACCTGAACAGTGCCGACTGGGGGCTAGAACACGATGGAGGGGAAAACTGTCGATCGACCTAAACAGTCAACTCACCAGTGGGTGTGTTGTCGTCAGGGAGGGAGGAGGGAACAGGGATCGGTGATTGGTGGTCGGCCTGAGCAGTGAGGCAGAGTCCATGTGGTGCTACTGCTTGTAGACGTTGTATGGCCTCTTCGATGCCTAAAAAAAAATTTGTATAGTTTCATCCCCTTCTCTAGCTTATTCTCCCAATCTTCTATCATCTTCCAATACTTTTCTTCTATATCATATAAAGAAGCGTTTCGGTTCTGATACCAATTGATAGAATTAAAACTATCACTACGCAGAAATTGAAATACGAAGTAAGAATTGAATTGAAATAACTCTACGATAAAAACAAGTAAACAAAATAAATATTCTTTTATTCAATAAACTATCTAACAATGAACCTAAGCCTTATTTATAATCACCTTAACTTCTCTGACAAGCAAACAAACACAACCCTAATTGGAAACCAATGCCCTAAGGCGCCTAACTATTATGGGCTCTTACTAAATAGATTCAATTATTCCTAATACTAGTATTACTAATCTACTACCATAATACTGCTAATAACTTTTGCATCACATCATAGCCTCTGAAATGATAATATATACCTGCCCAGCCATTCGGCAGAGCTCACATGCCTCATCCAATCTCCCAGCTCTTAGTAGGATCCAGATATCTTCTAGAAGAGATTCATCTTGTTTCTATTGACAAAGAAACAAAGCTTAGTCAAAACTCAACAATAAGAAATTATTCATTTTTATGCCATTACTCCTAAAAAAATAACAACAAAGCAAATAACATGATTATACAAAGTTATCAGAGAGGCAATATTGTTGCGTTAATTTACATTTAGTAGAGCAGAGCTTCATCAATATTCTAAAATTTATGTTATTTGAGTCTCCAATTCTTTCGAACTAGAATATAAGTTTTACACAAATCATCTTTTGAGCCATTGCAATAAATCTTCTCCCAGTGGCTTCCATCTTACCTAATTTGTCACGGGAAGGAGGAAAAAATATATGTAATTGAAAGAGATGTAGTGGAGATATAACCAAATCTCCCTACACATACAAAATTCAACCCCCTCCCCCAACCTTTGGAAAAAATGTTACATATTCCATGTCACTTGTATGAAATCAAATGTTTCAATCACTGGGTAACAAAGCTCCACTTCCTAGTTTTAGCACCCGATGGAAGATCGAGAAGAAAAAAAACACCTCCACAATCCAAACTACTAGATCCTTCCTCCATCCTATACCTAAATTCAATGAAATACTTGAGATTTGTCAATTCATCGTCCACAAAGAGCAAAGCCTCTTCCTCAAGTTGTTATTTTATTTTATTTTTTTAATAAGAGATCAAATAATTTCATTGGAAAAATTACATGACTTTACATCCGCCAAGAGGATTTAGTGAGAGAACAATGCCATAAGCCCAATGCCATATAGTGACAAGACAATCCATACACGTCTTACCAGTTTTTCTCCTTAAGGAGTTAGCCTTCCCACAAGTCTTCTTGCTCTATTGAGATTAGGCCAACACTTTCATGCCCACCACACTTCCAAGACGGAACCCGCATAGTCTACCGAATACCAAACTTGTAACGATAGAAACCCCACATCTTGAGGCTAGCAAGCAATGCAAGAGAAATGCACAAGATTCATCCAAACGACCGCTAGGAACCTTCGTTTTCATCCATTTGGCACAAAAAGATTTGATGGGGAATCCTTTATTGTCATCCCATTTTCATTCTCATTCGTCATTATCTTCCTCCAAGGCTACCCCTTCAAGTAGACCAACCAATTGAAGAACTTCCCTTCTTCCCATTCAAACAAGTTTCTCTTAGGGTCTATATTCCACACTCAATCCACTTCAATATCGTTGCTAAATCTGCTTCCATATTGTTGCCAAACTACGAGACCAAACTCAGTTTCCTTGAAGACGCCATGAAAAGCCTAAGGCATCTTTCCTTAAGCGACCTCGTTCCTGACCTCACATAATGCCAAAAGCTCGTGTGATTGCCCCTCCAAATTTTGACATTCACTGCATGCATGAATATATAGAGATTGAAGAATGTTTCCCCACATACTCAAACCACATGGACTGTCAGTAGATTCGAGAGCCATCCCCCATGATCTATCCCATACCACTAACTCTTCTCCACAAGGAGTCTCTCTCCTCCTGAAATCACCACAACCATTTGCCAAATAAAGCTCGGTTCATGATTTTAAAGTATCTAATCCCAAGACCGCCTTTGTCTTTAGGAAGACACCAAGACCCATTTCAATGCATGGAACCCACGAGATTCTTCAGAGCCTTGACAAAGGAAATTGCGCACAATGGTTTTCATTCTTTATGCCAAGGTTTCTAATAGGTAGATGAAATAAGGACACGTAATAAACCGGTATGTTGGATAAAACATTATCAATTAAGTGATAGTCTACCCACCTTGCAACCTAACACATTAGAGGCTTCAATTGCCCCCACTTCCTCCCAAATGAATATGATCCACCTTTTAGTGAAGTTGACTTTGATCCCCCAGTCACATGCAAATATGTTTAGGAGAATTTTAAGGTTATTACATTCTCTCTCCATTTATCCAGAGCTTCGACCACCATGATAAAAAGGAAAAGGGACAAGGGTCACCTTGCGCTTGCCTAACTCTTCTATGCATTTTGAAGAATCGAATGGGTGAACATCAATGTAGATGAAAATATGAATCCACTCCATCCTCTTATTCCCAAATCCTATCCTTTTCATGACATACAATAGGAAATTCCATGACACACTATTGCATGCCTTTTCAAAGTCCACCTTTGCAAACCAAACCCGGACTAAGCATCTAATCTATAGTTATCAGTCAAATTTGCAATCAAAACCCCATCTAAGATTTGTCTTCCCTCCACAAATACCATCTTGGAAACATGTGATGAAGGACGAATGGTTTACTCATCCCCCACAAGCCTCCCATCAATGTTAAGTTGAAAAATAAATTAGTCTGCCTTCTTGTAATTGCAGGAGTATGAAAGTATTTATTATTCTCATTTCTTTCCCTAAACTCTCACACCCTAGATCTCTCCTTCCAATTTAACTCCCTCCCACTTAAGTAATTTTCCACTTCCACTTTCTTACAAACCCTCTCCTTCATCTCCCCCTCTACTCCCTATCAATATCCCAAATCTCCACCAACAAGGCCTCCCTTCTAAATTCTGCCTCCTATTATGGGTTCTCCTCCACTCCTCAACCGACCCTTTAGGAACTTCAACCTACCCTGAAAGCAAAAGCTAGCTGAACCCGCCCCTTCATATAAGAATATAACCCCTACCACTCTTCCACAACTTGTTAATGGGTAATGGTAACCTTTGGGTGTTGTTGGGGTTGGGGGCGGCACGGTGGATATGGGGATGGGGGTCATCCACCACATGGCACTTTAAAACCCATTGCTTATAAATGATTTCACCAACCCATAAAGGAAATAAGTTGCTGATCATCCTTGCACCAGCTACCTTGCAGAAACTTGTGTTTTATATCACGTCTTGAGCAAGCTATGTCAGTTTCAGGTTGACCTCTAGGCTCTAGCTTCTCAGATATTTAATGAATAAATAAAAACCCAGTAAAAAGTGACTCAGAACACAATAAAGATTCATCATTCATCTAACAACAAAGTATGTCAAATATAGATAGCAAACAAAATCCCAAACAAGATCCAAGTACTGAGGTTTAATTGTGCAAGCCACTATACACAAAGATTAATGGGTTTTATCGAATAGAAAAGCACTCAATCATTCTCGCATAGAAACTAAAATTAAAAAAATGCAGAGACAGATATAGAAATAGCAACCAAAGGATGGAAAATTGTTTATTTGCTCATACATGACCTAGCATAGAAACTTCTACTCTTTCTATTCTCTTTTCAGTTAAATATAATTCCCATAGGATCATGTTAGTTCAACATGATCCTCGACAATTGAAAAATCCAACTGCTTTCATTTGCTGGTGAAAAAATATAACCAATCAAACTTATTTCAATCCGGCATAAGATGCAAGTTACTTTATCATCAGGATGTTGTTGAGCCATTTCACGTGTTGGAGCATCGAAGTCCAAGTGTTGAACAATTGAAGGATCAGAAGATCCCCTCCTTAGAAACCTCTGAGTATGATGCCAAACTCCCGAGCTTGGAAGATATGAACCAACATAACATCCTTTAACCTACAAAATAATCAATTTCCCATGTGAAGGACTCCAACGTATCATGAGGAACAGCAGTGAAGTCATTTATGTTGAACAGAGAATTGTTAGGCAGGCATAAAACCATGAATGAGAACAAGGAGAAAACTATAGAAAAATAAATGTGAGAGACAAATGTAAATTGTGATCTGGAGAAGCTTGGTCCTTGGTGATAGTAGTTGGATTGCAAGACTTCCTTGCCCCAGGAACAGAAGGCAAACCAGAAGCTTTCAGAGAAGTGTGATGAATTATCAAGATTTGCTTCTATGTTTTTTTTAAATGAGTTTCAAATAAGAAGTTTCTGTAAGAAACTAAACATATAGTATATGCATACTTGTCACCAAGTAAACCAACATCGCTTATATGTTGGCATACCGGAGTTCACAGGGTTTATTTTCAACATCAAAAGCACAAGTCATCTAGGTATGAATGTTTACATCACAATTCACAAGTTTGTAAAAGATTTTTTCCTCCAATTACTTTATATTACATCAATTATCACCTACCTTGACAGTAGATAAAACCCAAACAGGAGTTCCAAATTGAAGTTTCAAGACCTTTCAGACCAAGCATAAAGTAATCGAAATGAAAGACAGGATTTTTAACTCCACTACTAATTATCCACAAAGGAAATGGAAAAAAAATAATAATAATAAATATATAAATATATATAAATAAATAAAACATATAAGTATTAGGAATTGAAAACACAAGGTCCACAATCCAAAAAAAAAGAAAAAAGCCGATACCTTGTTCTCTAAATCAAGGGCTTTTGAGGCTAAACCCTCAAGCCATTGAACAACCCGAAGACAAAACTGTGCTGTGTGATCTGTCATGACAAACTGGCAAGCCTCTAAATGTGAAGTTGTTGGGGACTGACAAATAAAACAGAAAATTTCAGAAAACAGATCTATAAAATCTAAGAATAAAAGAAAATGCATTGGCTACTGCGACATGTAGATTAACAATGTAAGGTACAACAGTTACTGAAGATGATCAGACAAAAGCAGAAACAGGTATCAAAGACATGGTACCAGAATAAGGTCTTGAGGAAGTTCTTCGTTTTCTGCAGGATGAACAAACTGTTTTAGATAAAAGTCCAGATGGCTGAAACTAGTACAGCATTCTGAAAGGAACAAAAAAAAGGACCACTAGGCCCACCTATTTTGAAAATTTACTTCTAGAAGATATTTTGCCATTTCGGTGACCAATAAGCCTGATCCCAGATGATTAGAATAGTCTGGACAGTTTTACCCCTTTCCTGAACGTGTCGTCTTCCACAAATTTCTTTATCATCTTCTTTGTATGCTCACAACTGACAATCCCAGATACCAATCCATTCTGAGCCATGGTTCAGGACTCCCAAATCGCTCCTCACCAGCCCCCTATCCCAACCCACTCGCGTACCATCAATATCTCTACCTGAATAACACAAGCACTCACGTGTCACCAAACCCCAATCCCAACGCTCCTTGAACCCATCTGTTTCCTCCAAACCAACCGATCGCACAACTCACAAGAAGTTCACATCAGATCTCTCCAAACCAAAAGCTATTCCCCTCAATTTTGAGTAAATAATGAATAAATCCAATCACCCCTCCCCCTTTTTGAAGTGATTTTAGTTTTCTTTGTTTTTTAATACATAGAAAAAAGGAGGTTCCTTACCTCTCAATTCTACCAAGTCCCCATTTCAAAAATAAATATTTTAGGGGTGAGAAGATGTACAAAGATGACTTGAAAGTGGGTGTTAAATCTACAGCTTTAAGGTTTGGGGATGACAAAGAATTGGGTTAGTGGTTATAACGGCGACATTGGTATTTGTTCTTTGTTGCTCAAGCTCTTCAATCCAGATTTGACAACTGCATTGGGTTTATACTAACTATCATTTGTGTAAGACAGGATGGCCCTTTTATGCATTCTTAACGGCTGCGTATGGGCAACTGGCATGGTAAATATGGACAGATGATACATCAAAAGTGAAGATTGCAATAGGAAGTGAGTGCTCACGAGTCACGACCATCATAATCCTATTCCTATTTTCTATATTTCTAGATATTTGACAGCGGATTGGTTGGGACTCACAACTTCCGATGAGGTCCATGTGAAAGAAATCTCAACATATAAAAGGGGCAAAAGTTTACAAAAAATACTTCTAAAATGTGGGACCAAATTGGTCGCAAAAAGAGCGAACCATCCTCTAAAAGTAACTTTTTTAAATAAGGGTGCCCATTGGTCTACAACTTCAGAAATCCAGGCCTAGAAGTAATTTTCCCAAAAAAACATTACTAAATCTATAATAAAATTAAATCAGATAATTTTCTCTATACTTTTTTTCTTTATCAGTAAAATTAGGTAGTTGTATCAGTATTGAAAAGTAAAGCCTATGAGCATGGGAAAAAAAAAAAAAAAGACTATGCCCATAGGGTACAAAAGTATACATCATATCAGATCATGAACTATCTGTGAAACTAAGAATGAACCATATCACGCTAGTCATACATACAATAAGCGAAACATGTGTCCCTAAATATACCCCAAAACCATAATGTAATTTTTTACATCTGTCCATAGACTGTCAAAGGATTTTCTAGCATTTCTAAAGACCCTGTTGTTTCTTTCCCTCCAAATGATCCAACAGAAGGAGTGTAGGAGCCTTTCCAGAGCCAGGCCCCAACATGGTTGAGTTGAGAGCAAGGAATGTGATTTTGCAAAATTTCAACGAAAATTTCGTTTTTTTTCAAATCACGAAAAGAAAATGTGTGAAATTAAAAATTACATTTTTTCGAGGGTTTTTCGAAAATTTTTGAGATTTTTTCGTTAGTTTCGGAATCTTTCGTAAAAATACAAAACCCAGCTACCAAAATATTCATTTTTTCGAGGTGTTTTTTTAGAAAAAATGAACTCAAAAAACGAAATCACAATCCTTGGTTGAGAGTGGCTGGCTTGGAGGATGCCCAAGTTTCAGCCCAATGCAGAAAGGAAGGGGAGCTGGGGGTTCTCACCATGAATTCAGAGAAACATTTACTCCACAGCTGTTGAGCAGAGTGGCATGAGAGGAGGACGTGATCCACTGATTTTCGATCTTGGCCACATAAGACACAAAGGTTGGGGATGGTAAGACCTCTCCTAGGATTCTACCATGCATGATTGTCCAAAGCAGAAAATAAGCTCTAGGAGCGTCCCAAATGAATTTGTGGAGCCTGTTAACCCTTTGATCAATAAGAGGCATGTTGTTTAAGGACCAACATTGAGGTAGACAGAGAATTTGTTTCTTTCTATTATGCTTGAATCATGTATTTCGTTGAGGAGTTGATAGATTTATGCTATCTCATTTTTTTCTAATTTTCTTAGTGTTTCATCAAATGTATATTGGGGGGGCATGCCTCAGTGATTTTGAGGCTTATGCCCCGTGCTTCAACAAAAGGTACTTTTAACCTGTGCATGCTAGTAGGCTCATTGCTATCGCGTGGCATTGGAGCAAGGCTGATTGGAGTCTAAAAGGAGTTAGATTCCAAGAGTTTTTCATCAATTGGTAGTCATATGTATTCATCGTCAATTCTTTGATCTTTAATTGACGTTTGTTTCTTTCCCTCGTAAAAATGGTTGAACCTTCTCTACTTATTAAGGGTCATAGCAACAAAAAATAAAACCTCATGCACTTTACGCCTTGGTTGAGATGTAGCACGCAAGACAGAAGCAAAAAAAGTGATGCTTTGAAGGGACAGGGTATCCTTTCTGAAATATGGAGCCAGCGAACAAAGAGGCCAGCCTCCAAGAAGTAGATGCCCTGTGCAACTAGCAAGCTTCCTCTTATGTCCCTTTATAACTGGATGTTTGGATCTCACAATGATTTGGATCTATACAAACATACTTGAGTAAGCCTAAGGTAAAATGTTAGGTACGTGCTAAATTCATACCCTGGGGTTATTAGCCTGAACTCCAATGTCACTGCACATCCAATGTCTCAACTGACTAACAAAAGAACTACTCTTAGCCAAGTTAATCATCAGCCGGAGAACACCTAAAAATAGAAGAATCAAGCCTGGGGATTAAGGATCGATTTACTCATCAGCCACAAGACCAGCCAAAGATAGAAGAACCGAGCCCGAGCATGAAGGATGAATCCACTATCAATGTCTAGCTCTTCTTGCTCTAGTTCTGATCCTCATGGTGTGTGCTACCAGCATAATATCACCTTCATCACTCTCTACTGACTTTGTACATGCTTAGCTATCCACAGACCCCCCCCCCCCCCCCCCCTTTGTTTCCCATTATTTCCACCCGCTTCAAATATTCACTCTATTATCAAAATCAATTTCAATTATTCTTCTACTGATTCAGACAATATCTTGTTGCCGCATTTTTGAAAGGAAGCATGAGAAAAAGTTTTAGGTGAGAGTTAAAGGGTGTGGGAATCTCTTATAATGCTAGAATTCTAAATGAGAAGGTAATGCATTCAGCATGCTGAACTCTTCTAGCATAGGGGACCTTGTGAGTTTCTAGCATTTGTCTTCCAGACGAATCAATTCCAAGCTAATTCCTTGACAGCAGGAAACAGTTCTAGCGCTTCCTTAAACATAAACAAAATAAAGTTGGTTGCATCTCTGGTGATACTGCTTTGCAAAAAAAAAAAATCTCTGGTGATACCACAACAAGTGCATATAAAAACATGTACACAAACATTAATAAATAAATAGACATAAGATCATTCACAGGTAAAAGAGAATTTCCTTTCCCAAATAGGTGCCACAAAAGAGACCAAGAAGCTGCCTCGTCAAGTAAGAGCTTAGCTTTTTGCCTCATCAATTTATCCTCTACAACTCGATGCCTTCCAATAGATCCATACCTGCAGAAGTAGTATATTAGAATGACCAAAAACAATAATAAATCAGAATCACAGAGGCTTTTATGATCTAAACCTTATTACTCGGTGTCAATTTCTTTTAACAGGTAAAAACAAAAAGCTAATAAAATAGAACACAACCAAAACTCACTGAAGGCCTTGGTGTAATGAACCACAGGCCATTCAAAAAATTTAAAAATGAAAAATTTTCTTACCACCTGAACTACCCCTGTTAGCATATAAACAAGAGCTTTTTTGGATAGCAAGTTATTTGTTGGATTTCATATTTTTCAAAAGGTGTATTAGAATTTAATTGTGAAAGCAATACAATCGTGATCTTCCTAAAACCAGGGTGTCCCAATTCGCATACAAAGTTTCGACTTTCATCCTTTCGAATAAAGAATGATAAGAAATCCAACCTCAAAGAGTAGTTAGGTGTTGGAATTTCAGGATATGGAATTTGGTTATTGACAATCTTTTACACCGACCACATCTAGGATTCCTCGATAAAATGTAATATCTCATAATGGATAAATCCTTAGTCCTTCCTCGCGATACAACTATACAAGGCCAAGTGATAGGTGGCTAAATGTTAATAGTGGGGTTTAATTATATATATATGACTTCTTTGGAACTTACAAGGTCTGACCTTACAAAGATTAAGGTCCCTATACAACCCCGATTAGCATGTAAATTCTCCAGATACATTCTTTTGAAGAATAAGTGATTGTGGCACCCATCCCCTCAAGTAGTAATCAGAACTTCCCTCATTAATACGCCATCAATTGAAGCTTTATCACAAAAAACTGAGTTATTGTTTTCTTTCCAAATCGTCCAACATAGAGCAGATGGAAACACCTTCCATTAGAGCTTTCCTTACGAAGTAAGATACATTGGAGTCTTCCAACTTCATTTTTTGTTTTTATCAGCAAAACAAAATATTTCATATCATATCTAAAGACAAAACATATGCATCATGTGTAAAGTATTTATAACTCACTCTTTCTCCCCAATCAAACATACAAGAGAGTAACCTTGAATATACCCAAGTATGACACCAAACCAACAAGAGTAACCTTCATATATACATCTTGGGACACTCCCTTGAATATTTTCATATCTACATCTTTGGACACTCCCTTGAATATTTTGTTGTTTATCTCTCTCCAAACAACCCAGGCAAGAGCAAGAAACATTCTATCCCAGCCCCATTTCCAAATCAAAGATAGATTAGGACCTCACACATTTGGTGCTGACCAGACCTCTGCTGGTTGCTGAATAGTGGCAGGAATAGTAGCTTGCATTATGAATTCACTTACATTCTCTCAAATGCTATGAGTGAAGGGACATGCAAGTAAAAGGTGGTCAATGCTCTCTAAGTCAGTACCATATAAATCACATGATTTGGGATGTTGATATCATCAACTGTAAGCAGCCTGCCTTGGAGAATAATCCAAAGAAGGAAACAAGCTCTTGGGGGGGATGTTCTTCAACCAAATGAGTTTGTGCAAACTGTGAACTCTGGGTTCATTATCAGAGAACTGAACTTGGGGCATGATCCTCCAACTTCTTAACAACTCTTCCATAGATTCAGCCATTACCCAAGATACAACAAACATCCTAGATTAGCTTCCACAAGTTACGAGAAGATGACTAGCACTCCCCAGACCTGAACTACAAAACATACAACCACATCACTGTTCATACCTCTTGTGAGCTAGTTCTAGATTGGAAGGAATCTTATTCATATGGGTGTCTACATAAATAAAGACACTCCTGATGGCACACTTTTTTTTTCCAAAACTAACTTCACAGGAAAATAATTACAAGATCCAACAGGTATATGTTATATGTTATTGCACCATGCCGGAAAAGTAAGAACAAACTGAAACCCTTTCCTTTATCCTCCTCCCAAACCCATTTTCCATCCTCATTTCCGAAAAGGTTCACCGCATCAGATGAAGTCAGCCAAACTGATTCGGCTCCCCGCTGACAAAGCCCCCTTTCTAAGATGAAGATCCCAGTCCATCCTCCCATCTACTCTACCCCAACGCAAAATATTGGGTTCGTCTTGTTGAATAAATTATAAATTGATAATACAGAGCAGATTGTGTACTACCTTAGTGCCATAAATATTCCATATTTCAGTCGCATATAGTAACCATTTGCACAGGTTTCATTATTTTCACTTAATTAAGGAATTCCTAAAACAAATGTCACACGAGGCCTCCCAATAAGTCATATACTACTAAAGGATAAGTCTCAACTTCAACAGACTAGATCTGAGAAATAAGATTAATTCCACCAACCACTGCAAACTTAGAAAAACTTGTATGTCAGACTCTAACAGGCAAGTCAAAACTGGCATGTTAAGTTAGTTGAGGTTAATGGTGCTGCCCCACATTAACAATCACATATGCACAAGCTAAACTTATCAAAAGAGAGTTTAGCCAATATAGTTCGCTCATTTTTCTGAGAGATCATAATGAACAAGGAAGGATTATTTCGCTCAAATCAAATTGAATATTTTATGCAAGACCTACGACATATAGAATACAGAAATCAGCATTGTTGTACAGGCATGTCAATCCCAAGTATTAAAGAATGGCCTTAATAGAAAATAATAATAATAATAACAATAATAATAATAATAATAATAATCTATAAACCAGTGTTTCCAGCTTTCCACACAAATACGGACACACATACAAACCTAAGTGTCTCTGACACATTTCGACAAGCCCCCTCAAACCGCAATATTAGATCAGGGAAAGTCATCAGCCCTGCAAAATGAGAAATGGCTTCTATGAGATGAGCAAAATCGGATGTACCTAAGAACATAGCATATTAGAATGATTACATGCCAGATATTTTAGTTAGGGAAAGGACACAGAAGGAAGAATACATCATAATAAAAGAACAATAAAAAACAAAAAGAAGGAAAAAAAAAATCCAAGGGAGACATTCATTAAAGATAGTGGAGTTCGAAACAACATACACAGATGAAGAAGCTAAAATTTCATCTTCTGGACCTTACAGAATAAGATGTAATAAATAACCTAGCTTAGAGTCCTGAAATATTTTAATCAAAACTAGGCATCTCATAAGATACAAAAGTTACAGTGACAAAATCCCTTGGTTAACTGTCAATGTAACTCAAACCAACTCCACTCTAAACCTATATCAATACCTCGTAACCTATGCAGTTAAAACGGATAACGGATCCAGGAGCGTTATAGGTTATAACGGTATATAACGAAATATTTTGTTAAATATAAGAATATTATGTTGAATATATTTTTAATGCCTCCACAAAGTATTGATGTATTATAGAGACAAAAAAGTAAATCATGTTCATCACATAAATTAAAAAACATCAAAATATTAATAAAAAAAAAATTCCTTTCGTATGAGATTGAGATCGCAATAGAGTGCGACCAACTCTTCGTCTTCTTCCCTTCTTCTCTCGTTCTCTGTCAACCGGCAAGGTCTGGTTCTCTATCGATCGGCGATGGCTAGCTTTGGTCCTTCGATCGAGAATGAAATGGGTATCTTTTTGTATATATATTAGAACAAAAAGTTAAAATGGCGTTATTGAAAAAAAAATGTTATCTCAATAACAGCTATATAACGGCGTTATATCGGAGCCGTGATACAAAAACGTAATAATCTCATAACGTAACGGCTCACACCCGTTAAGAGTTATATCGGTGTTATAACGTTGTTTTAACTGCACAGCTCGTAACCACCTTGTATAGTCCTCAAGGAAGCACAGACTCTTTGAAAACTTGTTGCATCCGTATCCGACACGTATCCGACACACGACACTCGCTCGACACACCTCCGACACGCGACAGACACTTGGTCAACGTGTCGACAGGTGTCAGACACATGATCAATGTGGTCAACGTGTCGGCAGGTGTCAGACACATGGTCAATGTGGTCAACATGTCGGACGCGCCTTTGATACACCTGGAAATACTCGAAAACCAACTTTAATTTATCTTTTTACTTTTAGATGTTTGCAAATAACTATATAATATAATGGTTGTTGATCTATCTGAAGTGAATGACTATTTCAATTAAGATTTAAGATAAATAGGAAAATAATTCATTAAAGCATAGAGGTAGTCTATGTTTTTTTCTTAATCTTTGCTTCTTATTTTTCTCACTTGCTTCTTCTCTCCTCTACTTCTTTACTATATTTTTTTTCTACTTTAATTTTTTTTTGCAACGGTGTCATCTTCTACAATACACTCTAAGAAGACACGTTATTAGATTACTATTTATATTTATATGACTTATTAAAAAATTGTATGACGTGTGTCCCCGAGTCCTAGTTGGGAAATTGTCGAGTCGGCGTGTCGTGTCTGTGTCCGACACGACACGCGTGTGTGCATCCTTGATAATCCTAAAACCTCATACCATGCAGATAAAAAGGTTCTTCCATAACCACATTTGTCAAGGCAAAGGCTTCCCAGAAAGTCACGGTACTAACTAGTAAAAGCCCACTACCTTACTGAGTTAACAAGCAAAACACATATAAAAAAGTATTTCATTGCTTGAAGTTTCTCAATAAATAATATTTAAACACATGTTTGCAGTATGTGTGTAAGAGGATAAGTTACCAACTAATTCATTATTATTTTTATCTCTTTCCCATAGAAATCATCTCAAAACAACAGCTCGTCAAGCATCTCCATCCACACCAAATGTAGTCTTACAGGCGATAAAATGTTTATGTTTTGGAAGTCCAACTATTAGGGTAAAGGGTGAGTGGTATAGTTTGTTACTCTTTTATGCCATTTTTGGAGTGTATAAGAACCGGGAACCTATGGGTTTGTTACGGCACTGGGAAACAAGACCCCCTGTACAAAATGGGATGTTGTTTGAGTTTTTGTTCCTCAGTTAGGATAACATTCCCTAATTTCAATTATTGCAAACCCCACAAAAACAATGTAACTTTTGACTTAACCCCTTACTTTCTAACTTTTTGTCTGTCATATTCAAGACCGTCAATCAAAGTACAAGTCAATCACATTCAAGCAATAAAAATGTTTGCAAAACCATGTTCCCACTACATGCAAGTTGTGTTTCTCTTAAAGCCAAATACTTATCACGAAAATCTCGATGGCTTCATCAATTTCTCTTTTTTTACATGTATCAAATTTATTTAAATGAGAAAATTAAGACCGGGCAGCCTTAAGAGGGTTAAGGCCCCTTAGCAATGGAATCACCTCCCGCTCCCAATCCCAGACCAGCCTGAGATGGGAACTAAAACAGGGTAGTTTTCAGTTCAAGACATGCATACAGATTAGCTAATCATTCAAAAACCTCTTCTCTGACTTCTGAATTAAGCAAATAGCTCCCCGAGTTAACTTCCTTATTTAGTTGATTGGGCGTGTTAAGCTCCAAACAGTAGATAACATTTTCAAGAGGGGGCATGATTATCCCTAATAGATTCAGTTGATCATCTTTTCTTCAATTGCAGTTTCCCCAATCAGATTTGGAGAACAATTTGTGAACCCAATGCCCCAAATGGCTTTCAAATGGCACAAGAATGGGTGCTCCAGTAAAGGTCTCTCGTTGTAGAGAATAGTTCTATTTGCAGGCATTTGGGTGATTTGGAAGGGGAGGAATGATAGGATATTCTGAGATAGGAAGAAAAAAGTGTTTTTCCTTGTAATATCGAGGCTCTTGTTTGGTTATGGGGACATATTTGGGCATTTTGCATAACATTGCATTTCACACATACATGTTTGAGTGGAAAAGTATGTTTTATTGTAATTGAGCGATGCTCTATGTTTTCTTTGCCTTTTTCTATTTTTAATGAAATCTGGTTTGTTTTGCCAATAAAAAAACAACGGAATTCAATTTAAATCACCACATCAAAAACCACCCTTATCTGATCAGGATAAGTGAAATTCAATACCTCGGAATACTCAAAACCATAGTTATCAATATCTTATGATAAATACGATACTATACATGTTCATCATACGGTACATATATATCTTACGATATACCAATATAAGTTGATATACCAATATAAGTTGATGCACGAATGTATTGTCCTTATACAAGTGACGTCATTCGTATGGATGGATAATAACCAATAGCTTGTTAATATGTGTTACACGTCATATATTAATGGAAGTGTTTTTGGGACCTCTTTGCTTCAATAAGTCTTATTTATGACTTTTATATGCTTAAAAATTATAATATATATTCATATCTATATATTGATTCGTGTATCGTATCTTACGATACATGATACGTTATGGTACATGCATCTTACATTTAGGTTTCTGATATACATTAGATAACGTTTTAACTATGCTCAAACCCCCAATCATTAACCCGTACAAGACGCACACTTGTTTAATATCCTAACATTAAACTTTTTCCAAACTACCTATCAAATGGCATAAGTCACTAGTTTCCTAGGGTTGAACAAAAAACCGATTAAACTTCGGTTCGGTTTAAGTTCGGTTTCGGTTTTAAAAATTTCAAAACCGAAGTGGTCGGTTCGGTTTCGATTTCTAAGTGATTTTAACTAACAATCGAATCGACCGAATATATATAATAAATAATATATATTTTATATAAAAATAATATTATTTTTGAAATAGTCGGTTCGATTCGGTTACGGCTTGCATAAATTAGAATCGGTTCGATTTTGTTAATGATCAGTTCGGTTTCAATTTGAAATTTTTGAAATCGACCAAAGTCAGTTCAGTTCACGGTTTATGTGAAAAACGAACCGTCTGTTCGATTTTCAACCCTAAGTTTTCCAAAGGAAAATGACTAATAAAGCCTACTTTTCATAATTGTAGACCACAATTGAAAATGTTTCAAAATGCCTATTTTTTGTAATTAAAGACTCTTAAAAGCTACAAGTAATATGATTTCTAAATATAGCTTTAACACCCAACTCCTCTTACAAAGAAACATCGTTCAACCTTTAATCACTTTCAATCTCTTAGATACCACCATTGTGTGCTCCTTTGATTTCTTATCAACTACAAGTAATATGGTTTCTGAATATAGCTTTAACACCTAACGATGAAAATGCATTAGAATTTGATTCAATCTCTTGAAGCATTATTCAATAGAACATACTGATTTCCATAAACTTCTTCTATTTGAATCAGGCTATTATTGATCAAGGAAGCATGAATTCTTCGAAAACTTGTTGTATCCATGTCCGACACGTATCCGACACCGATACTCGCTCGACACGCCTTCGACATGCATCAAACATTTGGTCAACGTGTCGGCAGGTGTCAGACACATTAATGTGTCGAATACGCCTCCGATACACTCGAAACATGGTCAGGACACAGTCAAGACTCAAAAATGAACTTTGTTTTATTTTTTAATTTTAGATATTTGTAAATAACCACTAATTTAATGGTTGTTGATCCATCTAAAGTGAATCACTCTTTCAACTGTGATTTCAGATAAATAGGCAAAAAACCACTAAAGCATAGACTTCTTCTCTAATTTGCTTCTTTTCTATCTACTTCTCTACTATACTTTTTTTTTGCAACAAAGTGTCTTTAAGAAGACAGTTATACTCTAGGAAAGCACTTTATTATATTACTATTTACGCTTATATGACTAATTAAAAAAAATAGTATGACGTGTCCCCGAGTACTAGTTTTTGGAAAATTGTCGAGTGGACGTACAGACACGATGCGCGTGTATGTATCCATGCATCCTTGTTATTGATCGAAATTCATTTACCTTCTTAAAACCAATCATAAGTTTACTTTCAGATTTTTTTTTAACTTCCAGATAACCCAGTAAGAATCGATCAGTTGTGTTTTCAGGACATGAAACAAATTTGAAAAAATATCAAAATTGTGTTAAAAGATTGCATATTTTGAATTGTTTCAATGTAACTGGAATTTGAATACATAAATAATAACACCACATTAATATGTCTAGGAATATAGGTATATTTGTCTTTTTACATATCTTTTAGCCATGGTTTGAGTTTGTGACTTTTAATAGTCTATAACTACCAAAATTAGGCCTTTTGAGACATTTTCAATTGTTAGGGTCTTATGTGGTCTACAATTATAAAAATGAGATATTATAAGTCATTTTCTCTTTTCCAATGAAGTTTGGGCCATGGCAATGTGAAAAGGATGGGATGAAGTTTCCAACTTCACTAAAACAACTCCTTGGAAATTTGTACAAACCAATAAATGCCACAAATGTCAAATCTCGCCAATCCGTATTTATAGAAGCTTTAATTTTCATGCTTACCTAATTGTTGGTTCAATTTTGCCCTATTTTGGCATTACCAGCTTCGAGTTCAAGATTATTGCCCTTTTTTCTGCAGTACCTTTATAGAAAATCGATTTATTTTCATTCAGGTATAAAAGAACATAAGATGTGTTATTTTCATTATTGCATCTTCAATAGCTTTTTCAGCATGTAAATCCTTGTAAGGTATCTTGTCTCTTCAAAGAGAACATAAGTAGGCTCCAACATAAATATCCCAACACTTTTAACAATACCCTCCTATCAATGGAATTGTTTCTTTCAGATTGATAGGCCCAACAAATGTTATATAAATTTGAAAAACAAAGCATGTGAGCAACCTCTCACAAAAACCAAAAACCTCCTCAAATGATGAATCGAGGATAGAACAAATGAACTTCAAATTATTCAAGAAGTAGAGCGGCACCTCTCGAGTGAAGATCCAAGACTCACTAGCCCCATACTACATACTATTATCATCAATAAGGAAATCTTGGGGACTAAATTATTCAAGAAGTAGAGTGGCTATACATTCAACCTCCGATGCACGGACTCTTCGGAAAACCCCCGTTTCGAGAGTCGGATACGTGTCGGACATGGACTCGCGTCTGACATGCGCTCGACACGTATCCGACACGCGGTCAACGGTCAAGACACGTTGACTAAGACCGACTCGACTCCAACATGGCCAGTGTTTTTTTCCTGTTTTTCTTGGGTTTTTTTTCTGTTTTTCTCTGCTGATTTTCGAAAGTAGTTTTTGAAGAAACACCAAGTTCTACTGCACTCAATTGCAATCGCCAATTCTTCGATTCCTTCAGTCGGAGAGAGGGGTCACTTTAATTAGAGCACATCTTCACGTCGTACTCAATCTGAGGGTTTTTGACTTCTTGACTGACATTTTCATTTGATGGTACATCAGGCATCATCAAGGTCGTTTCTTCTCTCACTCTAAATTAGATACAATACACAAAAAAATGGTATTTTGCTATATAATTTCTCAGTAATTTGATTTATCTGTTTCTGATGATTAATTTGCTCTTAGATACACAATTACACACACTATTTTGAAATAATTTGTAAATTAGATACACTCCCCAGTAAATTTTGACTATCCGAGCATCTCTCTTGTTAAGCTCTCATCTTCTAGCTTCAAAAGTAAAAATTTTAAACAATTTTAAGTTTTAGGTTGTTGTTTATGTTCATTAGTTATAAAAAAATAAAAATTAATAAAAAGTAAAGTTTGACTGTTTCGCGTGTCGCTGAGTCCTAATTTTTTTAAAATTGTCGAGTCGCTGTGTCGTATCAGTGTCCGACACGCGTGTATGTGCATCCTTGCATTCAACAAAACCCAAAAAGAACCATCCTTCTCGTATTGCGACTTCCATGAATCTTCTTCATTCCTTGAAACGAAATCCAAAGTCTGACCAACCATTTCACCCCTTGTACGTCTTCCAAGACAAAAGTCTCGCCCCACAACACCAATCAGCATGCGCCTTAAATCCTTCCAAACACCATCCCTCTAAAGGCATATGCCATGCACTCTAAGTAATCTATCTCAACTACATTACATAGCACAAGATGTACACTTCCCAAATCATCAATACACAAAAATCAAAGAGAAGAAGAGACAAAAATATTGATTCAGATGTTCAAGTAGGGCCCTAAAAAAATGGTTTCTAATGCAAGACCCCTCAACGTGAGCATTCCAGTAAGTGGTAATTTATTAATTTATTTTTGTCTCTTCTACTCTAAGTAATCTATCTCAACTACATTACATAGCACAAGATGTACACTTCCCAAATCATCAATACACAAAAATCAAAGAGAAGAAGAGACAAAAATATTGATTCAGATGTTCAAGTAGGTCCCTAAAAAAATGGTTTCTAATGCAAGACCCCTCAACGTGAGCATTCCAGTAAGTGGTAATTTATTTTCCAATGCAAGACCCCCATCACTTAATTCCTAAAGTTCATTTCAACATCCGATATAGAAAAGGATACAAAATCACAACAAGGATTGTAGGAACATAAAACTATTAATGTTTCTTCTCGTATTATTCCTTTTTAAGTTACTACTGCAAAGGCCTTTTTTATTGGAAAAATATCACCTGAAATGAATAAATAGTAGATCCCCTAGTTGGCTACTGAAAAACAAGTCTTTATTTCAGACCTATGTAGGCGTAGGACACTTCTCTTTTATTCTATTACTAACATTTCCTTAATATACACTCCAAATTATATTTCTTATTAACCCTTGACGATACTCCAATAACTTCTCTTTCTCCAAATGACATAAATATATCCTCCAACTCTGATCCTTTTACTTTTCGGGGGAATGTGAATGCAGCAAAATCAGCTGAGTTTTTTTTTTTCCTTAAGAATCAAAGTAAGTCAAGGAGGAAAACTTGCTGTGAAGCTCACATCAAACCCATTTTTTTTTATAAACAAGCTCAAATCAAACCTAACTCATTTTTACTTTGACTAATTCTCTCTAAGACTATATTTTAAATCTTGGGTATAATGCAAACGCAAAGGGGATTTTAAATTTTGGGTATAATGCAAACGGAAAGGGAGATTTTAAAATCAGTAACTTAAGCATAAATCTTTTTATTTTGATACCAAACAGCAATGTCAAGTCAGTACGTGATGGAAAGGCATAAACAGAGCTAAACCAGTAACCTTGTAATGTATCTCAATGGATAAATAGATATGAGTGTTTAACACTCACAATTTCAAGAACTACTACCAATGAAGTGTTCACATATCAAGTGGAGTAAGAAAAAACATAAATTTTGAATCCAAAACCCACTCACCTTGAAAAGCGGAGTCTAGCAATGAGGCAAACAAGGGAAAGGTTGAATCGACGCTATCAGCCGAGGCTTCATCTTCTTTCTTACACGATTTCAGCGAAAGCGAAGGACTCCCAACTCGTCGAAGTGAATCAAACCCGCCATCATCCACCAAAGACCTCCTAAACGCCTTCGGCAGTGTTCCCCCTATTCCCTCCGCTTCAACCTCCTGCTTAATCTCCTCAAGAAACAACGCTGCATTCGGCCTCATAGGGGTGTTCTGTCCATCAATCAAGAACCTTGAAGCTGAAGTCATATCTTGATGAGGTGAAATGCTTCTTGAAGCCGAGTTTCTTTTCCTGCACGAAGAAAGATTGGATTTTGTTGGCGAATCGAGTGATTGCGAAAGGAGGAAACAAATTAAAAAGGGTCGAAATCAAATCAACGTACCCGTAACGACGAAACTGCTCCCGAGTGCTGAGGTCTTCGGGATCGAAGAAGTTTGGAGAAGTCTCCATGTCTACATCCATGGTGAGAGTGAGAGAAATGATTTGAAACCCTAGAAGAGACACTTACTTTGGTGCTGGATTTTCTCTTTAAACCCTAGAAGATGGCAAGTGCGCGCGGGAAGGGACTGGAAGTAAAACACTTCGCATTCGTCGAGTGCTCAGTGAGTGAGTGATTGTGTGTCGAACCCGAGTCTAGAGGGGTATTCAATCATCGATTTTAATAGAGTGTGAAAGATTTTAAACTCCATTAAAATATAGGGGTATTCAATTAAGGATTTAAAATAATATAATAAAATTTAGGGGTATTCAAATATAGATTTTAAATTATTGTTTTATAATCCATTAAAATCATGGGGTATTCAATTCATGATTTTCAAAAGTCCACCAAAATTAGGGGTATTCAAAAAGTAGTGGATTTTAATGGATTTGTTAAAGTTGTGGATTTTGAAGGATTTGTGAGGGAAAAGTATATATACAAGAGTTATTTCAAATCCAACCTCACTCCCTCATATTTCAACGAATTTATATATTGGCTATTGTTAAATAACACCACCATTTTCACTAAAGAACGTCACTATCCCATTTTTTTGTAATCTGCTCAAAGACACCACCACCTTCCCTTCTTTTCTCTCTTCACAAGAGTAGCACCACCTCGCCCCACAACTTTCGTCCACACCACCATGCCCTACCACCGCTGGCTGCACCACCACCCGCACTTCCTCTTTTCTTTTGTTCTTGTTCTTCTTTTTTATTATTATTATTATTCTTCTTCTCATTACTTCCTCTTATGTTTTCTTTTTCTTGTCCTCTCTTCATCTTTTTTTTTTCTCTTTCTGAACATTTGATAAGATTATCTGTATCCAATGAACATTTGGTTTGCTAAAATAAGCTTTGAATTTCTCCAAGTTTGCTGCATGGTAATCGTTTACAAAATTCATTTGTAGAAGTTTTGATTACATTTTGCTTGTTGTATATACTTATGAAGCAGAATTTGATGTTATTCCATTGCTACATTTTGCTTTAGAGCCAAAAAAAAAATATCAACAATTGTTATTTATATACACATCTGTATTTTGTTTTTGCTTGCACATACAAGTTTAAGGTGTTCCCAAAAAAAATATTAATAAGTGAAGATCCTCAAAAGAAATTATTTGCATTATTTCTTCTTTTCAAAAGAAAAATAGTTATTTATATTACTTTTGGACCATATTCAATGTATTTGAATTTTTTTAATTTGAAATAAAATTCATGTAGCATACAAATGATTGTTTTATTGATATTTGAGGGATGTTTTATTATTTGTGTTGACATGGATAACAATGTAAGTGACGTAATTTCATAACTTCCTATGATTAATAGCATATTCATAAGAATTTACAGAAATTTATAAGAATCAATAGAAATCCATAACAATCATTTATAAAATTCAGAAAATCAATAATAAAAATCCATCAAAATCCAGTGGATTCTTTAAAATCCACAAAATCCAGTCACTTAAAATACATCAAAGTTCAGTGGATTCTGTAAACTCCTTTAAAATATTTTAAAATTCATGAGATTTAAAGTCTTTCGCCCTCTATTAAAATCCATAATTGAATACCCCCCTTCCAGGGCTCAGGTTGCTTGAATTTCCCAAATAAGTACTAATATTTCAACAACTAAGAATTTTCCAGTAAATGAGGATTGAATCCACACCCTACCACAAATTTGTATATGAACAAAACCACCAAGCTACAAAGTATTTGTGAAACACTGTTCAATTTAGCATGGAAAATAAATTTATAAACTATTTAAAATTCTTTGGGTTCCCAATACCCCAGCCCAAGCCCAAGCCAAATTTCTCGAGTTGGGCTCGGGTTGCCCCACCCAAGTCTCACCCCTAATAGTTGACTATTAAATAAAATATTTATGAAATTAAAAAAAAAAATTTAACTATGTTAGTGAAAATAGCGCTACACAAAATAAGAGGACGAGATTGGGAGGGGCAGTGTTGGTCACTAAGAATTCAATTAGGTGTGATTGAATTTTGGGGCTTTTTTTTTTAATTAAAATTGGGTTATTTACATTTTGGGTAAGCATAATTTCAGCGCAATTCACATTTGATACAAAAGTTTACCATAATCACAAATTCGATATGAAATTGGGTATTGAGTGTTTGTTCCACGACGTTGACCAAGGTCAGACTTCTCACATTCAGTAAAAATCCAAATACCACTTATTACTTGTGGATTATTTCCATTTTGGGAACACATAACTTAGGAGTATTTCACACTGGATACGAAATTTTTGCATAATTACACACTAGATAAAAATTGGGTATTGATCTTTTGTTCAACGACACTGACCAAGGTCAAACGTCTCACATTCTTTAAAGACACCAATACCCCTCAATAAAGGAGTACGTGACTTATGCGAGGAATCCAAAGTTCAACTACAGAAAAACAGAGGTATCTATAATTCAAAAAACTGACATGTTATTTCATGAGAAAATGAATTTATGATTGCTTGGTCTTCTCCAAATGGATAAGTCAGACGTGATTGTAAACACGTATCTCGATAATGATGATGATTTATTAAAAAATTGTGTTTTCTTTTCCATTCATCCCTTCCCACCATCCCCATTTGCCTTGCAACCCACATCACAAATCTTGCTAGATTCCACAACCCCACTACCACCACTAAATTGACCTGACGAAATCACCATCATCCTGCCAAAACCACCATCGTCCCTACCCCCCCCCCCCCCCCCCTCGTCTCACTGAAAATCAACAAGTTAAAATCATAGTATGAGTTTGATTCGATTGAACCAACCCACCGTCCAACACCATTGCCCCCCGCTCATTTCCAATGTACGAGTAGATGAATTAAATGGTTAGATTGGATTAAAGGGTCAGATTGGTTAAAAACATAAAATTGTTTGATTAGATTAAGGGTTATTAGAAGCAACTATAACTAGAACTCGGATTCAATTTTACAATGGTCGAATTAAAGGTTGATCATTTCAGGCTGACCAAAATCATGGATGTCTCATTCCTTTGAGATGCCAACTAATCGAATCTCGATTTTCTCATCAAATAACAAATTGTCAATTTTTTGCATTATGGATACCTCTATTTTTACTATAATTACACTTTGATACCTCGTGCAAGTCACATGCTCATTTACTGAGAGATATTTGGGTCTTTACTGAATGTAGGATATCTGACCTTGGACAATATCGTTGAACAAACAGTCAATACCTAATTTTGTACCCAATGTGTAATCATGCAAAACTTTCATACCAAATGTGAAATACACTTAAATTATGCGTACCCACAATGAAATAACTAAAAAGGTATTGAGGGGGTATTAGGGTCTTTACTAAATGTGAGACATCTAACCTTGGTCAGCGTCATTGAATAAATTGTCGAGACTTAATTTTGTACCCAATTTGTAATTATGCAAAACTTTTGTATCCAAAATGAAATAAGCCTAAATTATGTGTACCTAAAATGCATATTACCCATTCAATTTAGGGGATTTGGAGAAGAAGAAGGGATCATGTTGCTAGTGTTGCATGATAGAGAATAAGATATCAAAAAAATGATAGCTGGGCCTGAGATGGTGTTGCACGACAGAGAAAAGGGGGAAGAAATCTGAAAGGTGGAGGCAAAGATGGTGGTGGTGTTGCTTGTGGGTTTGTGAAGAGGATAATTGGGAAGAACGTTAAGGCGGGTTTTTCATTTAAGTTATTTTAAAGTTTTGTTTATTTTTTTATTAAAATTTTTTATTGGGTTAATTTTGTCCAGAAGATTGCGTAGTGGCACACATTAAATATCTAACGTAATAAAGGGTTAGTTTTTGCCTTTTTATGACTGTCAATAACTTTCAGGGTAGATTGGTCTTTTATATAAAAAAAAAATTTCATGGCCACATGGCTCAACATGATCTTGGAACCCGGACTCAAAGCTGGATAAGTTTAGGACTCAAACTCAAAATTGGGTCCCACTATAGGATCCAAATGCAAATTAACCCAAAAAGTTTTGAGTTCCTTCATTTGATGTGTTGGTCCTTTCAAGATTGGTGAAAAAAATAAAACAATGGCTTCACTTTTAGAGATTTTATTTTTGCATATACGTGCATAGTTATACAGTAAAACTTCTCTATAATAATACTTTATATAGGAATAACCTCCATCTAGTTATAAGAAGTTGTGATCCCAATTTAGACAAGTTATAAATAGGAATAAACTCCACATTATAATAAGCTATAATTTTTTTAGGTCCGTCTTAAGAAATGTGCTTCCACATTTGGGGTGTTAATTAGTTTCCAAAAACCGGCTGTACCGAACTGAAAAAAAAACATAAAAAAAAATCGAAACTCGATTTCGATTTTTGTTTCCCACACTCGAGTTAACCGAACTCAACCGAAAGGAGGTTCAAAATTCCATAGTCCTTTCACCATGGGTTGTCCAAAAGCTCATATTATGAGCTCAAATGTTGAACCCATGGTAGCCAATTTCGGGTTTTCAAATTAGCTCGTCCTCTGCATCCTCTCCAACTCAAGCAACTCTCTTTCCTTGGTTCATCCTCTATCAGAAGCATTGTTGACGAGTTCACGAAGGAAGATCTCCATGTTGTTGTAGAAGGGGTTGATGATCAAACTCAACAAACTGTTGATTTGCACCTGAAACACAAATGTCTATGTGTCTGCCACTGTTGATCGATCAATCGGAAAGCAATAATGAAAGTTGGGATTTAGAAATGGAGTGTTGTGTTGTTTTGTGTGAATGGGAGTTGGAGCTTATATAGGAAAAGAAAGAGAGAGGGACCTCTTAAAGTACGCCCTGTGCATCTTAAATAGTTGAATGACCCCATCAATCTCCATCAATAGAATGCGCCATGGCTGAAAACATCAAGCACAATCTCGTCCATCAAGGTAAGTCCTCCCAAGCCCTAAATTTCGCTGATCTTTACACCAAACCCCATCTCTGGGTCCTCCCAAATCGGCACCTCCCCCTTCGGTGTCTCCTCTTATTTTGTTGTTGTCAGAGGAAAAAAGAAATAAAGAATAACAAAATAAGAAAATTTGAAAAAATCAAACCGGTCAGTTCGGTTTCGTTTTTCTGTTTAACAATAAGAAAACCAAACCGAAAATTGATTAATCCCAAGTTCGGTTTTGGTCAAATTTTGAACCAACCTAACGATTAACACCCCTACTCCAGATAGTAATAAATGTTAATACTTAAGAACACAACCTATATGCATTGTCACAATAAAACTGTAATATGAAATAAAAATATATTTCTAAAGTTTTCTAGGATAGTAATTTATTATTTAGAGTTTATCCTACATTTTATATCTATCGGGTACATAATTAGTCGTCAACATGGACACCTTGTTGTTGAAGCCAAAATATTTCTTGTTTCTCAAGCATGTTAATAGCTTACTGGCATTGAGCTTTTGGTATCTCCATATTGTCGTCATCTAGATCCTCTCCTGTCTTGCCTATTCTAACAATCATTTGTTCTTCAGTTAAAGCATACAACCGATTATTTGGAGGATTGAGGAATACAATAATATCAATTTAATTAGTGTATGAAGCGAATTCTCAATGAGTTCTCCATTTTCTTGATCTATTTCATTTATAACTTGTAATTCATCGACATTCTGTATCTATACTTTTGAAGTATTTGAAATAATTTTTGGAACTACACCTCCATTAAGCTATGATATCCTTATAGTAATAACACTGGTAGGGACCAAACATTATTAGCATAGAAAGGTTTTAGGGTATATTGAATTTATTTTTATTGAAGTTAATATAGTTGGTATTGAGCTTCAATATAATATGAAGTATATTAACATATAGATAGCTTTCCAAGGCAATTTTTTTATATTGAATTTTTTTTCTCAATGTTTCTCTAATATGAAGCCTTACAATTGATATTTGAGTGTTCATTGTGCCTAAAAATGATAGTTGGCTACTGAGTGATGGCTTGATGTGTCAAATTAGGTCAGAGTGCAATTGGTTCGTCTTGGTACTCGATGAATAATCATTATCATGAGAATACACATTCAAACAAACTAGTATGAAAGACTTTGGTCGTTGCCTCTCCTTGACAAGTGAATAATGGGTATTTGCTTAGGCGCTTGATTGAAGGTTGATGCATTCTACATTTTGGTTCTTAATTCCTTATTTTGAAATTCCCTGTGGATAAAATGTTCTAATTCACATATGAAACTTCTTATTCGACGAGTGGATCACATGTTTTTGATGATACATCAAAAAGTCCTTCGATCATGGCCGTATATGTGGCAAAGATCATCCATCACGAGGAATAGACACCTCACACTAAACATGGATAATTAGTCGAGTCACTAAAGCCCAAATATGCACTTAGTGATGGACCACGACCAAAGTTAAAGGCCCAAATCTCATGCCCAATGAATTTTTCATCTCAAATGATATAAATGTTACGAAGGAAACAAGTCATGGCGAGAATCTCTCCCCCAATGACGTATCTCAATGAAGGAGGATATTGTTGTGAGAAACATCTCCCTTCATTGTGCCATGCATGCTTTAGCGCACAGAGTTAATTACTCCCATTATATAAGGTAAAGGAGATAGATTGATGAAAGGTATACAAACACAACACAACTATACTCTGTCCAAGTTCATTCTCTACAGTTAATTGACTTAAGCATCAGAGTGCCTTCAACAACCAAACAGGGGGTCTTTGGCAAATTAACCATATTTTGCAGGTCAAATCTCGATGGGGACATATTTGGACGCATCAATTTAGCGCCAACTGTGGGGAACGACAATTTCCTTAAAAAAGAAAATAGAGTTGGTGATTTCCTTAGAATGAACCAGCAACAAAAGACATAGTGCAGATGAAACCCTTTACAAACTCTCAGCTTAGCAACAATAAAGAGAATCCTTCCATTGGCGAAACTCAACTTCCAAGTGGATACATCTGTAATCCATTTTTGGGAGGACCAGTTGCGCAAAGCAGTGAATTACCACCACAAGAATTGGTGGCCCATACCATTCAACTGGAATCACAACAAGCCCCTACTCTCAAGGGAATGATAATGTGTCCTCGTGTGGATTAGTTTTTGGCCACTATGGCCCAACTCACCAAAGTGGTCGAAAGGCTTACACAAGAACACACTTCACCTGTCGAGCACGTTAGAGATCCACCTCAACAGAACTCTGCCAATTGTCTTCAAGTGAATCAAAAAGCTTCTGTAGAGCTTCTCCAAGTACACAATGAAAGGAACGAACTTCAAGATGATGGATCCAAGACTGGCGGACTTCCTCCACAAGTCTCGTTCAGGATTGAGGTCACAGATCCAAACATGTTGTATGAACTTGTCATATTTCTCTTATCCGACAAAATCATGAACACCCCTCTACCCAATAAATTTGTCCCACCAAAGTTCGAATCTTACGATGCTCCATCGACCCATCTGATCACCTATGCCACTTTCACCATATGATGGCGCTAAAAAAAGGGCTTAGATTCTACCATGTGTAGGACCTTCCTAACCAGCCTCACGTCCACGGCGGTAAATTGGTTTAACTACCTTCCGCCACGATCGATAAACTCCTTCTAGGCACTGGCTACAACCTTCATTACAATATTTATTGGCAGTCAAGGGATTATAAAAGGGTCCTCACTATTTGCTTCATATCAAGCAAAGACCTGACGAGACTATAAGAGAATATGTTACAGCTTCACTGATGAGCTGACCATGATTAACGGGTGTAGTGAAGACACGATTGTGACCACCGTCACCTCCGGACTCAAGGGAGGATAGTTATACAACTTCCTAACTTTGGAGCCCCCTAAGAGCATGACAACATTGTTAAATAATGCATATACCACTCTTGAAGAGTTGTGGGCTGCCAAGAAGAACAACTAGTCCGATAGAAGATCTTTCCCAAGGAACCGAGAAAGAAGAAAGGACAGAAGGCGACAAGACAGACTGCAAGAGGACAATGGTCAACCTAAAAGGCATCAGACCAGCAGCAGGTCCGAAAATGCCAGGCAGGTGTTCGATAAACTGCAATCAGGTAAAGTAAAGCCCGAACAGTCATATCACTCAGTTGACACGAAGTATAAGTTGTACACCACTTTAAAAGCGAATATGCAATGGTTTTGAGATCCATGATGAGCTGGGAAGACGTCAAGTGGCCACCCAAACTAAAGAGAGATCCATCTAGACGAAATAAGAACAAATATTGTTCTTTCCACAAAGACCATGGACATGACACCGAGGATTACCACAATCTAAGGAATGAAATTGAGCATTGGGTCCAGAGAGGAAGACTAAGTGAGTTCGTGGAACAGAAAGAAAAACAGTCCAAGGGAAAAGAAAAGGCGGACTCTGTCACATGACAAAATGAACAAACTGGAGAATTGATATACGTCTTTCATGGTACGGTCAGAGATCATGGATAGTCTGACCGGTCACGAAAATGATTTGTCAGAGATTTGCGGACAATAATACATCATCCAAATATTCTCGCTCAGCGCACCAGAATAGACCGTCCAACTCTAGCTTTTTCAAAAAGAGATGCCTAGGGTGTTTATTTCCCCCATAATGACGCACTGGTGATATCAGTGTCAGTAGCCAAATGGGAAGTCAGAAGAGTGCTTATTGACACAAGTATCTCTGCTAATCTCTTGTACTTGACAGCGATCCGCAACATACAGTTCAGTGAGGGGGGACTCACACCCACTAACCAACCTATGGTATGATTCAGTGCTGAATAATGCTACCCACTCGGATGAATTCAATTGCCAGTAGTAGGAGCACTAGTCAAGCAATGAGTCCTGTTAACGAACTTCTTGGTTGTCGAGGCCCCGTCAGCATACAACATGCTTCTAGAGAGACCCTAGCTACTTGAGATGGGCGCAATGTCTTCCACTATGCATCAATGCCTCAAGTATCACATTGATGATGATGTCGGGGTTATCAAAGGTGATCAACTAGCTGCACATGAATGCCACTATGCAGTAATGAAAACTCTAACAAATAGCAATCACAATCAGAACCAAGGGAGCCGTCACGACAGCGGCTTAGTCAATTGCAGATGGAACAATTCCTCCTAGACGACAATGCAGCTCCAATCACTCCAAGGGGACGAGCAAACACTGACCAACCGGAGGAAGAGAAGATGTCGATCCACCTTGACGGTTCAAAAGACAGCAAAACTGTTTGGATCGAGACAAAAGTTCACCCAAAGTTGACTAAACAACTGATCCAGCTGCTAAAGGACAACCAAGACGTATTTGCCTGGACAATGAAGGATAGGGTGGGCATCAACCCCTTTGTCATCACACACAGATTGCAGTCAACCCAGACAAAAAATCAATCTGACATAAAAGAAGGCCATTCGCCCCCAGAACGCAATCGGGCCATCAATGACGAGGTGCACTTCTTACTGAATGCAGGGATGATCAAGGAGTCCCACTACCTAGATTGGCTGGCCAATACAATTCTGGTAAAAAAGAAGAATGAAAAGTGGAAGGTATGTATGGATTACACGGACCTTAACAATGTCTGTCTGAAATAAACTTTTCCACTTTCGCGTATGGATCAGATAATGGAAGCTACTTTCGGACATGGACTCCTTAGCTTCATGGATTCATATTCTAGCTACTACCAAATACAAATGCTTCCACCAGACCAAGAGAAGGCGTTCTTCATAAGAGAAAGATATATGTACTGCTACCGAGTGATGCCGTTTGGATTAAAAAATGCAAGAGCCACATACCAACGCTGGTCAACATAATGTTCATAGATTAGATTGGCAAGACCATGGAGGTATACATTGACGATGTGCTAGTCAAAAGCCTACACAAAGATGACCACATCAAAGACCTACAACAAGCCTTCTCCCAGCTTCACAATTACAAAATGAAGCTCAATCAAGAAAAACGTACATTCGGAGTGGAATCAGGAAAGTTCCTCGGGTACATGGTCAACCAAAGAGGAATCGAAGCTGATTCGAAACAGATACAAACACTTTTAAACATGCAATCACCCATTAACATCAAAGGTGTATAGAGCCTTAACGTTAAGGTAGCAACCCTGGAAAGGTTTATTTCCAAATCATTAGACAAATGCCTACACTTTTTCAAGATTTTGAAAGGGAACAAAATGTTCAAATGGAATGAGAAATGCGAACAATCTTTCAAAAACATAAAGGTATACATTGGGAGTACAAAATTACTATCAAAACCAAAGCTAGATGAGACGTTATACTTGTATATGTCAGTTTCGGAACACACAGTCAGTTCCGCTCTGATATGCAAAGAGAATGGAATATAAAAGGCAGTCTACTACGTCAGCAATACATTTGCGGATGGAGAATCTAACTATCCAGCCTTGCAGAAATTAACACTGGCACTGGTCATATCTTTCATAAAGTTGTGCCCATACTTCTAGTCCCATTCCATTACCATAATGACCGAACATCCACTTCGGTCAATATTACACAAATCGGAGTTGTCCGGCAAAATGGTGAAGTGGGCAATAGAGCTGGTCAGTTCGACATTGGCTATGATCCCAAGACTGCAATAAAAACTCAAGCATTGGCTGACTTCATCACCGAATTCATAGGCGGTAGCAAGCATTGGCCGAACAAGGATAAGAAGCAAGGAACCGCTGAACTCAACACTTAGGGATTGATCATGCACCGTGTCGGAGCATCCAAGGAAAGGGGAAGTGGAGCTGGAATAACTTTGTATAACTTAGAGGGGTTGACTTTGGAAAAGGCCATCAAATTCAGTTTCAACGCCTCCAATAGCGAAGCTGAGTATGAAGTGCTAATAGTCGGGCTACAACTAGCTAAACACCTCGAAATAAAAGAAGTCAGTAAAAGGTCAATCAATTGAAAGGAGAATTCCAAGTGAAAAACGCACGAATGAAAGCATACCATCAAAAGGAAAGTGACATGATTGAATGCTTCAATAAAATCACCGTTGATGTGCAAGAAAAGACAACCACAGAGCATACAACTTGGCATAAGAAGCATCACAAGCAAAATAAGTCGTCAATGCCCTCATCACATTGCAAGAAAGCTCGATCCTAAAGAACGATGCACATTAAGTATGTATAACAAATCTGGAAAACAGTTGGATAACTCCAATTCTGGCGTACTTACAAAATGAAACATTGCCAACAAATAAAATGGAGGCCCATAAGCTGCAGAATAGAGCAACACATTACACACTGATAAATGACAAAATGTATAGGAGATCCGCCACAGGTTCACTACTAAGATCCTTTCATTTAGCGACGTCAACTATGTTATTCGAAAACTTCATTTCGGCATATGCGGAAATCATTCAGTAGGCAGAACTCCGGCTCACAAAGCTCTAACATTGGGGTATTATTGGCCAACAATGCATAAGGATGCAAATAAACTCGTTCGATTATGAAATAAATGTCAACGATTTGCTCCATACACGCACATGCTAGGGTAAAACATGATCGTGATGAGCAGCCCGTGGTCATTCGTACAATGGAGGATGGATATTGTAGGACTACTTCCGATCTCTGACAAAAAGAAGTTCCTCCTTGTAGTAGTCGACTACTTCACCAAGTGGGCATAAGAACCACTGTAAAAAAAAAAACCTAGATCGAACACTTTTATGGAAGGAGATAATATGAAGATTGGAAATCCCCAGAACAGTTGTCACCGATAATGAGTCCTAATTTGAAGGCAAAAAGGTCAAGATGTTATGTGAGAACTTGAGCATCAACCACCACTTTTCAACACCTGCTCATCCGCAAGCTAATAGACAAGTAGAAGTAACTAACTGAACAATCCTTGAAGCTGTTAAGAAAAAACTTGAAGCATCAAAAGGATTATGGGCAGCTGAATTGCCAGGCATTCTCTAGGCCTACAAGACAACAAAAGGAATCCAACCGGAGAAACACCATTTGCCTTAACCAGTCGAGATTGGCATGCCAACTTTTAAAGCTAAACAGTTCTGAACAAAGGATAACAATGAATCGTTGTGCGCCGAACTAGATCTTCTCGAAGAAAAACGTGACAAAATTTCAATCAAAATGACAACCTACCAACAATAAATGATCAACTATTACAATAAAAAAGTCAAACCCCGCACATTCAAAATAGGTGATTGGGTACTCAGAAAGGTTAAGCTAAACATAAAAAACCAGGTGCGAGGAAGTTAAACCCAAATTGGGAAGGGTCATACAAGGTGGTGAAAATCAATAGACCAGGAACATACTGGTTAGAAAGTTCAAAGGGAGAACAACTCAAAAGGCCATGAAATGTATAACAGTTGAAAAGGTATTATCAATAAACTATCACATTCCAATAAACTTCTATCTCCCACTCCAGTAATCTCAACTAGTCAGGACAACTAAGTCAGACTAGAGATATAAATCTTCCTGTCCAATTACCATGTCGGACAATGAAGTGCATCAAGCTAGTCAGGACAATAGAGTCGGACAAGACATAAAACTTTTCTTGTCCGATCACCAAGTCGGACAACGAAGTGTATTGAGCTAGTCAGGACAACAAAGTCAGACTAGACATAGAAATCTTTTTGTCCGATCATTAAGTCGGATAACGAAGTATATTGAGCTAGTTAGGACAACGAAGTCAGACTAGACATGGAAATCTTCTTGTCCGATCACGAAGTCGGAGAACAAAGTGTATTAAGCTAGTCAGGACATTCGAGTTTGACAAGAAAATTATTTATAAATCTTTGGGTCTGGTCACCATGTCGGACAACGAAGTGTATTAAGCTAGTTAGGACATTCGAGTCAGACTAAAATTTTTTATACATTTTTTGGTCCAATCTCCATGTTGGACAATGAAGTGTATTAAGCTAGTCAAGTCATCCAAGCTAGACTAGAAAATTATTTATAAATCTTCTGGTCTGATCACCATATCGGACAACGAAGTGTATTAAGCTAGTCAGGATATCAATGTCAGACTAGAAAACTACTCATAAATCTTCTTGTTCGATCACCATGTTGGACAACGAAATGTATTAAGTTAGTCAGAACAACTATTCATAAATCTTCTTGTCCAATCACCATGTCGGACAACAAAGTGTATTACGCTGGACAGAACAACTAACTTAGACAACTAAATAGAAATCCTTTTGTCTGATCACCAAGTCGGACAACAAAGTGCATAAAAATAGTCAGGAATACAAAGTCAGACTCAATGTTTAAGTTAAAAATCTTTTTGTTCGCCACTAAGTCAAATAACGAAGTGTATTTAGCTAGTCAGGACACAAAGTCAGACTATATATTCTTCTTCTACAGTTCAAAAACTAAGTCGAACGACGACGTGTATTCGCTAAGCCGGACTATCAAGTCTGCCCTTACAAAATTCTCTATGTCTAAATTACCAAGTTAGACAAGAAAATCCATGAAGCTTGGACATCGAAGTCAGGTTATGTTTATTATATTTTGTAAGTCTACACTATCGAGTTACACTACAATATCTATGAAGTCCGAAAGTCAAAGTCAGGCTACATCTATTATATCTTCCAAGTCTAAATTACCAAGTTAGGCTAGTGTATTTATGAAAGCAGACCTCCAAGTCAGATAACACTTATTACGAGTAAGGAAGACAAAACAACAAGAGACATACAAATACAAAAAGAGGAATCTTCATTGATAATTCAATTAGTTACATGAAGGGAAGAGGTTACAGGTTATAAATACAAATGCACTCTTCCGCACATCAACCTTCGAGTATAAGTTGAACTCACAATCTGTATTGATATAGATAGCCTCAAGAACAGGCTCCCTCCAACTAACTTGTGGATGGAGCACAAAAGGGTCAAGAACGACTGAAGCTCTACCTTTGTCGCCTATTTGATAACGGAACACTGGTGATGATGAACACACTGCCCTTTCCCTTTTTGTTTGAAACAATATTAGAGGAAACAACAAGAGAAATAACAGTCAGAACAACCCTCACACCATAACCTGACCCAACATGCCTCATCCACTTTGAAGGACGAGCAGAATAAACAAAACTACTCACGACCTGCCTCTTAGAAGGGCTAACAGGCCTCAGAGCTCTCCTCTTCTTTGTGGTAGGACCAACATCACCAATGCTAACAAGGGTCATCTCCTTGGTGGTAAGATCAACATCACCAACGCTAGCAGGAGCATCGAGATTCATAACTTTCTCGGAGGAGCTCACTTTCCCATTAATGCTAGCAGGAACAATACTCTTCGTTGTACCACTAGAGCCAACATGAGGAACAATTTGAGCAACAGTGACACTAGAATCACGTTCATAAAGAACCAATGATTAATTATGAGTATTAAGGTTGTAGAGACCTCTATGTTCAATGACATCCAACTTGAGCACTTCTTCGAGAGCCAAGCAAGGAAGGGCAAGGAATCGTCACTTTGTCTCCTTCATCCTTTGAGGACAACAACAAGTTGTTTAGACTCCTGGGGGTCCTGAACAACCTCAGAATTAGTTTTAGGTCAAGGTCGAGAAACCTAGACTTCATAGAAGCATAGAACCAGGTCCTCTGCCAAAATAAAAAAATCATCTTTCGGCCCGCCCAGGCAACCAAGCAAAAGTAGATAGCAGACACGGTTCTTATTGAACTTCAATGTTACCAGAAGATGTAACACATTCTCGTTCAAGCGAATACCAGCTCGCAAACCCTTCACCAAAGTGTTAATTAAAACCCTCCAGGCGTTGGGTTCCAATTGGCAAGAAGGAATACCGATCAGATCTAAAAACCCCAGATGATCTTTGAAATTGGAAAACATAGACCAACTCTGAACATTCAAGGGTAAAGAGTTATGTAACCAGTCTTTGGCTGGATAGGGTTGTCACCTTATCTTGGTAACACAAGTTCCAACTTGGATGGAATAGAAAATGTTTGACGGAGGTAGTCCAAAGTACCCTGGTGTCACGCCCCAATTCTCGATACACCAAAATATACCAAAAATTGGTAAAAGAAATTACATAAAAATTCATACAGACAATCCAATAAAATGAGCTAACTCACCATCCTAAAATACAAGAAACGATAACCTAGCTCCACCTGCAGCACTACCACTAACAACAACACCACCTGCACCCACGTGGGGTACACCCATTTGCCACAAAACAAGCAAATGGGTCAACATTAGCTGGTATGAGCATACCAAATATACATAACAATTGATGCAGTCGATTTTTGCTCCCTGGTTGACCTGCACAAGGAGCTCATGTGAGCCACAGACCACCATTGCGGTGGCCGATGGCACTCCGATGCTAAAGTCAGATACGGATCTGAAGAAGGCTTAATGCTGTAAACAGGGAATTTGTAGCGTACCTTTGTTCACCAACCTCATGTCTTATTTATAGTGCTGGAGTCTTGGTTTGACTAGGCTATCATTGGCGTAGTTTAGGGAAAAAGATCTTGAATATCTTTCTCTAACTAGGAAGTTGTTCTATGGAGGGAAATTTTCTCTATTAGACCTGTGCTCCTAGATACGCAGGAGATAGTTCCCAATTGGAGTGTTGTCCAAGAGGGAAGTTTCCATGTGCGATGTATACTCTGGTATTTGCTTCCTAGTTGGAAACAAAGTGCTGCTGACTTGCCTGTCCGAAGCTGATCTCTGAGATACTTGCCTTAATAGGCCTTACGGGTATTGGGGAAGGTTGTGAGACGTGTGGGCTTAGTAGACTATAGTAGACTGTAGTAATTTGGCGGACTGCACAACGCGAGCTTGAAACCGCTTGGGTCAGATCAGTGTTGGGCTGACGTTTGGGCCTGTTATTCCTTGAGATCATCATGACACGTGTATGGTGTAGAATAGAGGATATTTTGGTGTATCATCGGCAGCTCCCGTCGATTTAGTGGGCTATCATATCGATCCACTAAGTCACTTCTCGAAAAGATACGCCGCTCTTGATACTTGAGTCTGAACCGTTACTTGAGCGACGCGCTCCATTAATTAAGCGTGCATCGGTTCAGTAGAGAAGCGATGGTAAATCAATCCCTATTTAGATTTCCCTTTCTGCAGAGATTGACTTTTCCATTTCTTTGATTTTAGAAACTCAATTTTGTTTAGCTTTTAATTGAAAGGTTATTAACTTTTCTCATGGATCACCAAAATCATCTTAAAGATGAGCTTTTTGCTAAGGGCCTCCAGTTCTTCGAAGATAGGTTGGTTTTGAATCGAGCCTGGTTGAGATTCAAAAGACACATGGGGTACCTGATGACCTGCCACTCTACACCTTGAGTGATGATCAGACGCCAATGTTTCTTTGAGAAGGATTCGTCTTTTTGCATCGCGACATGCTTCAAACTTGCATCCATTTTCCTTTGGTTGACGAGATCTGGGGCTTTTTGAAATTTCTTGGAATCCCTTCTATCTAGTTGGTACTAGGGGTGGGCATCCCATCCCGCGATCCCGTTCCCGTCCCGATCCCGTCCCGTCCCGATTTTTTCGGGTCTTAATGGGATTAAATAATTTCATCCCGATCCCGTCCCGTCCCGATCTAGAATGGGATGGGATGGGATAATGATTTTCAATCCCGCCAATCCCGTCCCGTCCCGAACTAATTTATTAATATTAATTATTAATATTTTTATTTAAGCATGAGTTATATTTATCATCTTCTTCTTGCATATTCAGCTAGCTCAATGGGAACGCTGTTCAGGCATGGGTTGATGATACAAAACCTATAATACCATGCTAGCTTTTCATGGTCTCACGGTTTTAAAAAAATTGTAAATAACGCATCTTGGCAAAACGAGATGAGATCTTCGCCCAAGCCCACCACAACACCAGTCCTATCCGTCAGGCAACGGATCAAGTCCATCCAATCTATTAAAAAATATGGATAAACAAATTCTTTTTCTTTCCTTATATTCCAATTTTTTCGCCTAGTTAAGCACTATACTATGTATTCTTGAACACAGTTTATATTTCACTTTCATTATGTTCCTCAAGAAACTGATTATCACATTCAAATGTGAAATACAATGAATGACCATTTAGAAGGTTTCTCAGAAAGCTGACTAGCTATCACATTCATGCAGGATCTTCATTATGTTTTCAAGCACATCCTACTTACACTACTCTAACAAAGTAGGTTCCACAACCTGATATTACAATGTTCATTTTAAAAACCAGTAAAATTTTCAATGATGAAACCATATTAAGATCACTGATAAAAACTGGGGCCTGCAAGTGAAGAAGATTGGCACGCTGATCCCGTCCCGTCCCGAACCCGTTTGGGATGGGACGAGGTTGGGATGGGGTTTTTCCCATCCCGTCCCGTCCCGATCCCGTATGAACGGGATGGGATAGGGATGGGTATATCTCGTCCCATCCCGTCCCGTGCCCACCCCTAGTTGGTACCGAATGGGTACATGACTATTCTTCTCATATCACCAGTTTGCTTTGAAAAACTGCCGGATGACTTTAAATCCTAGCAAAAATTGTGTTTCTTGGCTCATTCGGATTCGAAGTACTTCGAGTTTAATGGTCGTCCGCTGGAGCGGGAGTTCAAGCCACTTCGTAAGTATAATTTCGCTCTTTGATTCCGTTGTGCTGATTGTATGTTGATCGTTGTGTGTGTTCATTATAGGGAGGTTCCCCACTACTCCACTTTCTTCGGAGGAGGAAGCTATTATGGAGGCATTCTGTGACATGCCTCGAATGAGTGTTGAGGACATTATTTGCCCTTCCAATTTTAGTCGCAGTGGGTTGTGGGTCAACTGGCACGTGGCTCCCACTCTTTTCAGGGTGCCAAAGGTTAAGTACGAAGGTGGAACCCCTTCCAATAAGAGGAAGGCCTCTTAAGTTAAGGCTCTGATCCTTCCAAACACAGAGGGGCTTTCTGAGATGCTTGCCTCCTTTATAGGCTTGAATAGGTCTCGTACTGGGGCCGAGCTGACTTCCAAATGACCCGCTTCATTGAGGGAGAAACATGATTTTGACCTATCAGTTGAGGCAGATGTTGTAGCATCTAGTTTGAAGAAGGACCGCCTACAGTTAGTAGGGGTTGATGATGTGTCGAAGCTGAGTACCGAACAGGCTGAAGCTTTTAATAAGAAGTTGATGTTGGCTGCTATGGCGGCTTCTGCTAGCTGACCAATCCAAACCTGTTTTACTGGAAGGCTCTGATGAAGATTTTCCCATGGTCTCGGAGGTCAGTCGTCCGATGGTAGATCATCTGACAATGGCGGTTGAAGCATGGATTGTCCCTCTTGCAGTCCGCATTGCCTCCATTTTGTTCCAGGCCGTATATCAAGGTACTGGAGGGTCCGCTAGACAATTCGTTTCATTATCTCCCTTCAAATTCCACTAAACCGGCTCGCAACAAAGAGTCGACTATTGGTTACAAAGGGAAGGCTGTAGATGAGGGTCGAGGTGCGGTGGAGACTGCAAATGGCGATGCTGGCGTAATTCCGCATTCAGGAGAGCTTCATTCGGATGCGCGGATGAGTTTGTTCACTCTGGACATAGTGAAAATGAGCAATCAGGTATGGCACCAGGAGGTTGACATTGATTATGCTTCGAGAAAGCTATAAGCAGACGTTATAGCTGGCTGGTGAATTGTGCTTTGAAGCCAGAGGAGGATGCGTTGGAAGAGTGTGTAGATAAAGGGGTGAAACATCTTATGCTGGGGATGTCGCATTTGAGCCAAATAGTCTTCGCTGAGACGGAAGTTGAGGCGGCTCGTGAGAGGGTGTAAACCATGGAGTGTGTCTTCTCAAATATAGAGACGTCGTATTCTGATGCGCTCTTTGAGAATGAATCACTGAAAAAATAGATTGAAGATAGGAGGCTGGAACAATCAGTCGTTGATGTTGAGACCCAGAGGGTTCATTTGGAAGCCCTTGAGAATGATTTGGCAGAAGTGGTGTCCGCAAAGGATAGATACAGAGAAGAGCTGAACCTAATCTGCCATGATCTAGAAGTTGTGCAGAAAGCTGCGGCTAAGATGCGTTCTGAGTTGTAGTCTCTTGCTGATGAGAACACCATGAAAGAATCTGAGTGGGTCATTCAGAGGCAGCAGCTAGAGGTCGATGTGGAATTCAACGCTCGGAAAGCAAAGAAAGCTGGCGACCAACTTCTCCTGTAGCAGCATGAACTTGTCGCGGTTAAAAGTAGCCTGATTACTGAGTAGTCTTAGATTGATGCGCTGATAGGCAAGCTGGAGCGTGAACTTGCTGAAGTAAAAGCGCGCGAGGAAGGGCTTTTCAAGGCGCAAGGCACATGCAAATTTTGCAAGATCGTGCATGGGAGGTTAGAAATGTTGGCGCTGATGAAAGAAGAGCATCCGGAATGGGACCTTGCTTATTACAAGAAGGTATCCTTTGCAGACTTCGGAGTGATCTCTGAGTTGTCAGAGGAAGAGGGCGATCCAGATCAGGGCACTCAAGCTGAGGCAAACACGGACACAACTCCTGCTTCTTCTCCTTTTAAGCTTAGTCTCCTGTAATCGTACCTTCTCGTAATGAGGAGTAAATTTCATACATTTGCACCTTTCGTTTCAACTGTTAATGAAAACAAGTTTCTTTTGAGTATGCTTTGTATTTTGTTCGGTCTCCCTGTTGCATGCTTTCCATTTTGCCTTGTCGTTTAATTTTGATGTAGGTCCGGTTGGGTTAGCAGGGAGCCGAGTGGTCTGTCTGCTGTTGCGAGCTCGACTACTTATGTCGCGAATAATTTTGACTCGTTCTTCCGTGAGGTCTCATAATCGCTATCGTGTGGTTATGTCTAGTAGTGAACATTCTGCGGATGGTTTGACAACGAGTTACTCTACCCAGGCGGCAACTCATCCTTGAGGTAAGCCGTTGAGGCTCAAATTATGTATCTTACCGTTGGTTGCAGTTGTTGGCATGAGTGAACTGTTGTAGTCGAGCACAAGCGTTGTCGTCTTTAGTTGAGCAAGAACGCTTGGCCCGAGTCAAGTTTTGGACGCTCAGGCTGGTATGTCGTGCATCATTCGTCCACGCTTAGCGGGTTGGTTTTTGAGTTGGCTCAAGTGGCCAATGTTGATAACGGGATGTGAGCCTATGTGAGCGTGAAGACATTGCTTGAGCTGTAATCAGATTCGACGACCACTGTCCTGAGAAATAGCAGTGGTCCCGTGGCAAGCTATTGACATCAATCGGGGCTGGCTAGGCTCCTACCTTCCAAACCATCTACACCCACGCAAAGCGGGTTACAGGTTTGGGATGAGAGGATTTGGCAAACATGGTCTGTAAGAGAGCATTGATCTCGTGGCGAGCCGTCGACATCAGTCGAGGCTGACTAGGCTCCCACCTTCCAAACCATATATACCTACGCGAAGCGGGCTACAAGTTTGGGATGAGAAAATTGGGCAACCATGGTATGTAGAAGAGCAGTGGTCCCATGGCAAACCGTCGCATCAGTTGGAACTGACTAGGCTCCCACCTTCCAAATCATCTACATTCGTGCACGAGCTACAAATTTGGGAGTTTCGGCTACCATGGTCTATAAAAGAGCAGTGGTCCCGTGGCAAGTCGTTGTCATCAATCGGAACTGACTAGGCTCCCACCTTCCAAACCATCTACACCCGTGCGGAGTGAGCTACAGGTTTGGGAGTTTGAAATTCGGTGACTATGGTCTGTAGAAGAGCAGTGGTCCCGTGGCGAACCGTCGACATCCGTCGGAACTGTCGAGGCTCTCAACTTCCAAACCATCTACACCCGCACATAGCGAGCTACAGGTCTAGGAGTTGACCAGAAGTTGTCGTCGTCAGTCGCCACTGACTAGGCTTACTTGATCGGGTTCAACGACCATCATCCGTGGAGGGGGCGACGTTCCCTGACAAGTCATTGTCATCAGGTGTAAGAGCGCTGACTAGACTCCAACTTCATAAGCCATCGACATTTATGCGCGGCGAACTTGGTGTTGGGGTGAACCAGAAGCCGCCATCATCAGTTGAAACTGACTAAGCTTGCATGGCTAGGTTGGAGTTTCCGCCTGTTACCAGTGTTTGATCCTACTTCCGCAAACGGTTTGCATTGTGCGGATTAGTTTTCGCTAATTTTAAAAAAAAGGTACCTTAAATCAGCCGGTGCTATGTAGGTGTGCTCCGTGTGTCAAGAGTGACTAGGGCCTTTATTGCTTGCATCAACGCAAGTGGTAAAGTGTCGCTCGGATAGTGGGCCAAGCTGACTGGCCAATATAAGAAGAACTGGTCCTGTCGCAGGATCGTGGTGCCACGTGTACAACGTAGATTGCATGATGACACACATTCGGCATAGATTGCGAGACGGTAGATTATCAGTTATTTCCCCCCAATTAATAGGGGTGTGTGCAACATCATTAATTGATCCAACATGGACCTGTGCGGTTTGCTTGGGAACGTTGCCTCCTCGTTTCCCATATGGTATTCAATGATGATATTTAATGCTGGCGCGCCTGTTTGGTGAGCCATTAAGGTTTCTTAACTGAAGATGAAAACAAGCTGTTTTAGCTGCTTTCCTTTGTATAACTCAGCTTGTATTGGTACAGAGTCTTATGGTATCGATGATGAGCTACATAGGGAAACTGAGGTTGGCCATTGGAGCAGAGAAGGACTACATTGATCATCAACTACTCATATATTGTTTTGACAAGGCCTTTCAAAAGATATCCAAAGCTGTTTTAGGGATAAAATGATGCTCGATGAAGCCTTGAAGAAATTGAAGGATTGGGGTAGCTATCTATCTGATGTTCACATAATATACCTCCTAATATATATTTGTTAGTGTTTCAAATAGTGTATTTTAGTTTAATTATTTTATTTTTGTAATTTTGTAGGATTTGGAGTTTGAATGAGAAAAGTGCGTTAGCATGGCGAATTTGGAAATTCATAGACAAATTGACAAAGTGGAGCCGAAGACACTCAAGCCAAAGATTAAGAGAACCAAAGAAAAAAATAAAGAAAATTAGTTTTGAATTTTGGTGGAACAAAGAAGTAATATGGATGAACATAGCCAAACCCACCTTTCAAGGGGTGGGACTCATTTGTTTGCAAATTGGGCTTCCAAATTCTATTGGGCTTCCAAATTCCATTAGGTTCCAAATTGGATTGGGTTTGCAATTCGTATTGGGTGGTAATTGGGTTTCCAATAGGGTTTTTTCTCTTGAGCATAAAGACGACAATAAGGGGGAGATTGTGGCTTCTTCTTGGAACCACAAGGAGGACAGCAGGGTGTGTGAGAAAACAGAGGATAAGCTGTCTAGGACAGAACACAACAGCAGCAAAAACAGGACGGCAGAGTAGGCCAAAAACGCTGTCAAGGGAGGGCAGCAATCTGCCAGAACACGGCAGCAGCCAAGACGCAGGCCAGAACAGAGGAGAGTGCGAAGAGCAGCAAGGATTGCAGGGAGTACACGATGCAGCAGCGCTATCCAGAACAGCAGTGAAGACGCCGTCCAGCAGGGTGCGCATCACTGATCCACCACGCGCCGCCGTGCCGATGAGGCTCCACACCGCTGTTGCTGTCATCACCTTCACCATGTGTCACTAAACTCCACGCAAGGTGAAGAGATGAACTCCTAGATGTAACACACTTAATTAGTATTTGATTCGTTTTATGCTTTCACGATGAATAATGGTGTTTATGATTTTCACTTTTATTTAATATAGGAATTTATGTTATTTTAGTGACAAAGATTTCATGAATTTCTTCGTAGATTATTATTCCGGTGGTGATGTTTTTCTTCTCCATATAAGCTTAGTCACGCTTTTCTTATGTGTGGAATTTTTAAGGATCAATTGATTCCGGTAGGTTAGTTATATGTGATCGTCTTTTATTACGTTATTGTTTTCGGATATATCGTAAATTTAGGATATCACATATGACCAACCTTTGTGCTTTCTAGAAAAAAGTAAAATCTAAAATCCATTTACATTAGGATATATTAATGTATTAAAGACTATTCTTCCGATTATGTTGTTTGGGATGTGAAACATGTAATTGAGTCATCATAGCGAATCAATACTAGTTGGCGCGTGAAATCTAGGAGGGATTCTTGGAACCTTGTGATTTTTCTAAACTTGATTTTTATTAAATTAAATTCAATTTCTTATTTTAAATTTGTTAGAATTTCTTACATTTAGTTTCGCGTAGTTTTTCTTCCTTGACCTTGTTTTGTAGATCATTTTTTTCTCGTGGGATCGACACCCCAATCTTTACTGCAATTGACCGCTTGTACTGTTTGGGCGTAATCAAATTTTAGCGCCGTTGCCGGGGGATAAACGTCATTCTACAAGGGACGTTTCGGGTATTATCTTTCTTGCTCATTGTTTTATTTTATTTTATTCTATTTTTAGGTTTTAGGTCCAGTTTAATTTTTATTTTATTTTATTTCTTAAAAAAAAGACATTGGGGGAGTGAGTTGGAATAGAGACCACTTAGGGAGATTAGTTAGGGTCCCAATTTTAGAACACCCACAAATTCACATTGAGACCAAATTAAGTTCTACTTCTAATTCTAACACCATGAGTAATCATGAAGATGACCATGTTCGGTCGCTAAAGGACTATCTCCACCCCACGCGCACTGCTACTCCATCATGTATCATGTTTGCACCAAGTACACCAAAGCTAGATTTTAAGCCGGGTATGATACAATTATTACCCACTTTTCGTGGCCTAGAGAGTGAGAATCCTTATGTTCACATTAGGGAATTTGAGAAAGTTGTGGCCACTTTCCACAGCAAAGTTGAGGCTGTAGACTCAGTTAGACTAAGGTTTTTTCATTTTTCCCTTAAGGAAAAAGCGAAGAGTTGGCTATACTCTTTGCGACCAATGTCTATAGGTTCGTGGGGGGAGATGACCCAAACATTTTTTAATAAATACTTTCCTCACCACAAAACCAACGGTCTAAAGAGACAAATTTCTATCTTCACCCAAAAGAATAGCGAGACATTATATCAAGCATGGGAGAGGTTCAAGGATCTCTTGAATATATGCCCACACCATGGGTATGAGAGTTGGCGCTTAGTCAGTTATTTTTATGAGGGGCTCACCAGTAGAGAGCGTCAGTTCGTTGAGATGATGTGTAATGGAAATTTTTTGCAAAATGACCCTGACGAGGCCATTGAGTACCTGAATGACTTGGCTGAAAAGGCTCATACTTGGACTGGTCCAAGTGCTACTGAGAGCACGGATAGAACACGCCCAGCTGGAGTCTACCAACTTAGGGAAGATGACAGCCTTAGAGGCCAATTGGATAGAGTAACTAGAGAGTTATAGGCACTTAAGACTAAGGATGGTAGGCCCACACATATTGTTGCCAGAGTTGAGCTACAGGACGTCTGTTTTATATGCGGGGGAGTTGAACACTTCGCACATGATTGCCAAACCTTGACTGAGATGAGAGGGGTTTATGAGGAACAATGTAATGCCTTAGGGATGTACAAGAAGCCTTACTCACCATTCTCTAACACTTACAATTCTAGCTGGAGAGATCACCCTAACTTAGGCTGGAGGTCCGAAACAGATCAACCTACACACTCATAGGCACAACCACCTAGGTCATACCCTGCACCTCCAAACAATGTGCAATCTAACAAAAGTTCTTTATCAGACAAATTACATGCATTTATAGAGGCACAGGTAAAACTAATCAAAAATTTGAGGTTGCATTGACATAGTTGTCAGAAGAGAACAAGGAGATCAAAAGCCAGATAACCAAGCTGACAAGTTCATTAACAGTACAAGAGTGGGGCCAATTTTCGTCACAGCTTCAAGCAAATCCGAAGGGCCAACTTATGGCACAAACCTTTACTTCATACTCTCAGAATATCAAAGAGGTTAATGCCATCACTACTTGGAGTGGTAAGATTTTAGATGGGTCAAGCTCGTCCATGACTATAGGCACCTCCCCAAGTGCAAAGGAGAGCATCCCTGAGGATGAGCCCAACAGGAACATTCCAGTTCCAGTTCCTTTTCCTCAAGCACTACGACCTACTGGAAAGAAATCGGAAATGCATGGTGAGATTCTAGAACACTTGAAACACGTTAAAATTAACTTACCTTTACTGCATGTGATTAAACAGGTACCAACTTATGCGAGGGTCATCAATGATCTATGCACTATCAAGAGGAAACATCATGTCAAGAAGACTGCCTTCTTGACAGAACAGGTAAGTGCGGTGATCGAGTAGAGGACACCTCCCAAGTGCAAAGATCTAGGGTGTCCTATACTCACCTGCCAAATTGGGACTCATGAGTTCGGCCAAGCTTTGTTGGATTTAGGGGCAAGTGTAAATCTGATGCCATATTCTATTTACTTGCAACTGGGTCTAGGAGAGATTAAACCCACATTCGTGGTACTACAATTGGCCGATAGATCGGTTAAGAAGCCAAGAGGAATAGTCGAGGATGTCTTGCTGCAGATTGATAAGTTCTACTATCCCGTCGACTTTCTTATTTTAGATACTCATTCTGCGGTTAATATGGAGTCTACAGTTCCGATTATTTTAGGTAGACCTTTTCTTGCCACATCTAACGCTCTTATCAATTGCAGGAATGGTCTAATGAAGCTGTCTTTTGGGAACATGACTCTGGAGGTCAACATATTCAATATTAGCAAGCAACCACGTGATGATGATGAGTGTCATCATTCCTACATGATAGACACGCTGATATCAGAGGAGGCGCTCCTGAGCGCAGATTCTGAAACCTTAGAGTACCTCCTTTCTATTTATGATTATGAGAATTCAATTTTTCCTGACAATGCTTTTGATATTTCTATTGTTTCAGGGTTAAAGGATAAAGGAGGACGACAATGGCAACCAAGCTTTGAGGAGTTGCCAAAGGAAAGACAGAAACCACAACCATCCACCGTGGAAACTCCGAAAGTTGACCTAGCTCCACTGCCTGAGGGACTTAAACATGCATTCCTCGGACCAGGTGATACCTTTCCTGTTATTATTTCTTCCGTGCTTGACAGCTCACAAGAAGAAGAATTGATTAATATGTTACGTGAGCACAAACCTGCATTAGGTTGGACTATAGCTGACATCAAAGGTATTAGCCCCTTAATATGTTCCCATAGGATTCACTTAGAAGAAGGAACTAATCCCCGTAGAGACCCTCAAAGACGACTTAACCCTACTATGAAAGAGGTGGTGAAAAATGAAGTCTTAAAATTGTTAGATGCAAGCATCATTTACCCCATCTTCAATATCAAGTGGGTAAGTCCAACTCAAGTGGTTCCCAAGAAGTCTGGAGTAACAGTAGTGACTAATGATGAGGGGGTGCCTGTTCCTACTAAGGTAGTGACAGGGTGGCGCATGTGCATTGATTATAGGAAACTAAATTTTGCCACCCGTAAGGATCACTTCCCACTTCCATTCATAGACCAAATCTTAGAGCGAGTAGCTGAGCATTCTTTCTATTGCTTTCTAAATGGGTATTCAGGATATTATCAGATTGAGATTGCATTAGAGGATCAGGATAAGACTACTTTCACATGTCCTTTTGGTACTTATGCTTTTCGGCATATGCCATTTGGTTTGTGTAATGCACCGGCTACTTTTCAGAGATGCATGATGAGTATTTTTAGTGACATGGTTGAAAAATATATGGAAGTATTCATGGATGATTTGACTGTTTTTGGTGATTCCTTTGATTCATGTTTACTTGACTTGAAGGTTGTTTTAAGTAGATGTGAAGAGAAGGGTCTGGTGCTTAATTGGGAAAAATGTCATTTCATGGTTTCTTATGGAATAGTTCTGGGACACATAGTTTCTGATAAAGGAATCGAGGTTGATAATGCTAAAATTGAATTGATTTCTAAATTACCTACACCTAAAAGTGTCAAGGATGTGAGATCATTTCTAGGGCACGCGGGTTTTTATAGGAGGTTCATACAAAAATTTTCTGCCATATCTAGACCATTAAGTAGCCTCCTGGTAAAAAATGTCGTGTTTCAATGGACACAAGAGTGTGAGGACGCCTTCCGAACACTCATTGATAGACTCACCTCTGCCCCCATCTTGCAGCCACCGGATTGGAATTTACCATTTGAGATAATGTGTGATGCAATCAACTATGCTGTGGGGGCAGTCTTGGGACAACGAAGGGAAGGGAAGCCCTTTGTTGTTTACTATGCTAGTCGAACACTTAATGACGCTCAAAAGAATTATTCGACTACTGAAAAAGAGTTGCTAGCTGTAGTTTTTGCTTTAGATAAATTTCGTGCTTATTTGATTGGTACACCTATCACTGTTTTTACTGACCATGCGGCTCTTAAGTTTCTTATTTCTAAAAAGGATGCTAAGGCAAGATTGATTAGGTGGATTTTACTTCTGCATGAATTTGATCTAACTATAAAGGATAAGAAAGGGGTCGAGAATGTTGTGGCGGATCACTTGTCTCGTCTGGAGTTCCGTGACTCTGCCAACGGCCCACCCATCCGTGATGACTTCCCTGATGAACACCTATTCGCCATCACTCAGGTACCATGGTATGCACACATTGTTAATTACTTGGTTTTCGGCGAAGTTCCATCATCGTGGAGCGCTCAAGATAAGCGCAAATTTTTGGTCAAGGTAAGAATTTTTTATTGGGATGATCCTTATCTATATAAGTATTGCCCCAACCAAATCATGAGGCGTTGTATCCCTGAAGGTGAGATTGAAAGTGTCTTACATTTTTGTCACAGTGCAGCTTGTGGAGGCCATTTTTCTATGAAAAAGACCACTGCAAAATTTTTACTGTTTGGATTATATTGGCCTACATTGTTTAAGGACACTGACAAGTATTGTCGTTCTTGTGATAGATGCCAAAAGTTAGGTGCACTGTCCCGGAGACACATGATGCCCCTTAACCCCATCCTAGTCATTGAGATATTTGATTGTTGGGGGATTGATTTTATGGGACCTTAAAAAATGTTGGGGGATTGATCTATATAAGTATTGTTGGGGGATATATTTTAACGATCTACAAAACAAGGTCAAGGAAAAAAAACTGCGCGAAACTAAACGTAAGAAATTCTAACAAATTTAAGATAAGAAATTGAATTGAATTTAATAAAAATCAAGTTTAGAAAAGTCACAAGGTTCCAAGAATCCCTCCTAGATTTCATGCGCCAACTAGTATTGATTCGGTATGATGAATAGTCTTTAATACATTAATATATCCTAATGTAAATGGATTTTAGATTTTACTTTTTTCTAGAAAGCACAAAGGTTGGTCTTATGTGATATCCTAAATTTACGATATATCCGGAGACAATAACGTAATAAAAGACGATCACATATAACTAACCTATTGGAATCAATTGATCCTTAAAAATTCTACACATAAGAAAAGCGTGACTAAGCTTATATGGAGAAGAAAAAGACAACCACCGGAATAATAATCTACGAAGAAATTGATGCACTTTGGGCTTACCGTATCGCTTATAAAACAATTCTCGGGATGTCTTCGTATCGGCTTATATATGGAAAAGCCTGTCATTTACCTGTTGAGTTAGAACATCGCGCTTATTGGACTATAAAAAGCTCTAACTTTGATCTCAATGATGCAGGTATTCAGCGGAAACTTCATTTAGCTGAAATTGAAGAGTTGCGGGATGATGCCTATGAGAATTCCCGAATATACAAAGTGAATGAAAGCAGCTAATGATAAGCAAATTCTGAGGAAACATTTCGAGCCCAACCAACGAGTCTATCTCTATGACTCACGACTTCATCTTCATCCTGGCAAGCTAAGATCGAGATGGACGGGCCCATTCATGGTAAAACAAGTCTTTCCCAATGGTTCCGTAGAAATTGAATATCCAAAAGATTGGAGAGCATTTAGAGTAAATGGGCAACGTTTGAAGCACTATGTGGAGTGGGTAGAGGTGCCAGAGGAAATCTCTCTGGTTGCCTCTGTCTACTTGATTTGATGTTCTCCGCTCTATCTTTAGTTTAGGTTTTTATTTTTTTTATTTTTTATTTTTTATATTTTTAGTTTAGTTTAGGTTTTTGCTTTTATGTTTTTCTTTTAGTGTTTCAGGTTATTTTAGGTGTTGCTACTGGAGTCACTCGGAGACCCTCATCCCATGTGTTCCTTTCTCCCGTCGGTATGATTTTCTTATATTTTGGTGACTGTGAGGACATTGTCTATTTGAAATTGGTAAATCTTCACCATGGTAATATCACTCTAACCTTCATATTTTCTTTTTCCTTCATTTGTCATGATTATTATTTTATACATTGAGGACAAAGTTTGGTTTAGGTTTGGGGGTGATGGTGGTTTATTTGATTTTTTGTGCAATTTACAAAAATCTTTGAGCTTAAAACGTATTTTACAATTAAACCGAGTCATTTTTTTGTGTTCTACTCAATCTCAATTGAATACTTAGATGATTACGATAATTGTGCAAAATCTTTATGAAAATGCATTCGAAATTTGAACTCTTGGTGAAAAAAAGAAGAAGAGGTTTTGAGTTTTTTATTTTTTATTTATCTATTTATTTTATTTTTTATTTTTAGAGAATATTTTTGTTGTCTTTAATTTTGAGAAAACACATACTAACTCGTGTCACATAGTTATATTAGTAGAAAACATGATATTTGATATTATCCTTATGTTAGATGTATTTCGTGAGACTTTTCAACTCGACTATTCGTGCACTATAAGCCGAGTCAACATGATTTGAAGTTGATTAGTGAGATATTGAACTAGCAAACCTTAGAATAATAGTGGAGACTTAACCCTTGTGAGTTTTGAGCCATTCTTTATTTCTTCAGGGTTATTAAATACACTTTGATTTTTCTTGAGTCCGCATTATTTCGTTGATGATCTCATTATTCTTGATTTTCTTATTGATTGCTTTATGAATGACATAAAAATTGAATTTTTATTCTAGAACTTCTTGCTTTATTTAGTTGAGATGTCCTAGTACTAACTAGAACTTATGAAGTGATATAGGCATTTATTTTTTAAAACAAATTGTTTTAGCTTATTAGCCTACCCAATAATAAATATCCATTTGCAGCCCTTTGAGCCTTTAAATAGCCTTCTCTTTGATATCCCCATTCCCAATACCTACTCCAATCAAGGAGTAATACCTATATTATTTTATCCTTACCCTATTTTCTGAGAATGTATACGGTGTGATATATTTATGGAATGGGCAAATAGAAAGAGTTGAAAATAGATATTTCATGCGCCCTCAAAGTAAAAGTGTTTGATTGTATAAACGGGGAAAAACATGTAAAAGAAAAAAAATGGTTGAAGAAAAAATAATGAAGAAAAAGTTAATGGTGTACAACATTGATCTGTTCTTCAATGCCCTATGTGTTTATTCAAGGGTGTAGCCATTCTTAGAATTTTTTTGTATCCTTTTTGTCCATTATTGTTTGCCATAATCCAAGCCCCATTACAACCTAGTAAAGACCTAATTGATCTTAAGTGAAAGTTGGTTTAATAGATGTGGAGATTGAATAAGCAAGAACTATGGTGTTTGATTCAACATTCTCAAAAGTAATCAATATTCTTGTCCATGAGATCATATTCATTTCACTATTTGAAAAAATCTGTTTTTCATGATAATTATATGTGAGACGTTTGCATTTTTCATAGTATATTCTTTTCCTCACTTATAAACTAAGTGCCCGATCTCTGAGTGTTTTATTTCTAAGTGACGTGAGAGAATTGTAGTCAAAGCGCCCTTTCTATAGGTTATCTCGTCACATCTTTACTATTAGATGAAGAGTTATGTTGATAAGGCTCCTCACACACACACTTCGAGTTGAGAATGATTATGAAATTTATTTAACCTTTAGATACTATTAAATTATTGTACTCTATTGATATACTATTGTGACATTTTTAGTTTGTTGTTTTTCTTGAATTTTAGCAATTAGAAAAATATTCTGAGGAAAATAAAGGAGAATGCTCATGTTTTTCCATTATGATTTTAGGAAATAGATTTTGTTTTATTGAGTCAGTAATGTTTGGGGGTAACATTTCTGGATACCCTCACGAGACTATAACTCGTCCTTTAGAGGTAATCTAGAGGTTTAATGCCTTGTTGCACGTTAAGGTAAGTGCAACCGTGATTCCTACGAAAGTGAGTTAGGATTTTATTCTTAATTATTACATAATATACCTCCTAATATATATTTGTTAGTGTTTCAAATTGTGTATTTTAGTTTAATTATTTTATTTTTGTATTTTTGTAGGATTTGGAGTTTGAATGTCAAAAGTGCGTTAGCGTGGCAAACTTGGAAATTCATAAACAAATTGACAAAGTGGAGCGGGAGACACTCAAGCCAAAGATTAAGAGAACCAAAGAAAAAAAATAAAGAAAATTAGTTTTGAATTTTGGTGGAACAAAGAAGTAATATGGATGAACATAGCCAAACCCACCTTTCAAGGGGTGGGACTCCTTTGTTTGCAAATTGGGCTTCCAGATTCCATTAAGTTCCAAATTGTATTGGGTTTGCAATTGGTATTGGGTGGTAATTGGGTTTCCAATAGGGTTTTTTCTCTTGAGCATAAAGACAACAAGAAGGGGGAGATTGTGGCTTCTTCTTGGAACCACAAAGAGGACAGCAGGGTGCGTGAGAAAATAGAGGATAAGCTGTCCAGGACAGCACGCAACAGCAGCAAAAATAGGATGGCAGAGCAGGCCAAAAACGCTGCCTAGCAGTGGCCACGACGCTGTCGAGGGAGGGTAGCAAGCTGCCAGAACGCGGCAGCAGCCAAGACGCAGGCCAGAACAGAGGAGAGTGCGCAGAGCAGCGAGGACTGCAGGGAGTACATGACGCAGCATCACAGTCCAGAAGTGCAGTGAAGACACCGTCCAGCAGGGTGCGCATCGCTGATCCACCACGCGCCGCCGTGCCGATGAAGCTCCACACCGCTGTTGCTGTCATCACCTTCGCCATGTGTCACTAAACTCCACGCAAGGTGAAGAGATGAAATCCTAGATGTAAAGCACTTAATTAGTATTTGATTCGTTTTATGCTTTCACGATGAATAATGGTGTTTATGATTATCACTTTTATTTAATATAGGAATTTATGTTATTTTAGTGACAAAGATTTCATCAATTTCTTCGTAGATTATTATTCTGGTGGTTGTCTTTTTCTTCTCCATATAAGCTTAGTCACTCTTTTCTTATGTGTGGAATATTTAAGGATTAATTGATTTCGGTAGGTTAGTTATATGTTATCGTCTTTTATTACGTTATTGTCTCCGGATATATCGTAAATTTAGGATATCACATATGACCAACCTTTGTGCTTTCTAAAAAAAAGTAAAATCTAAAATCCATTTACATTAGGATATATTAATGTATTAAAGACTATTCTTCCGATTATATTGTTTGGGATGTGAAACATGTAATCGAGTCATCATAGCGAATCAATACTAGTTGGGGCGTGAAATCTATGAGAGATTCTTGGAACTTTGTGACTTTTCTAAACTTGATTTTTATTAAATTAAATTAAATTTCTTATTTTAAATTTGTTAGAATTTCTTACATTTAGTTTCGTGTAGTTTTTCTTCTTTGACCTTATTTTGTAGATCTTTTTTCATCGTGGGATCGACACCCCAATCTTTACTGCAATTGACCGTGTGTACTGTTTGGGCGTAATCACTATCACCTCTGATTTGAGCGTAACATGCGTCTTTTTGAGCGGAAATATAACACTAACCTTGAGCTTTGCGAAACGCATATATGCTGAAATTAGACTGAAGTTCAGCGTTGGTGAATGGAAAACAAAGGATACAAATCAAAACAGAGAGCTGATGGACCGCTTGCGCATTGACTTACAACTTATTAACAGCAATCCTAAGCTATGCTCTTGGTAGAAACCTATTATGGGGTGGCACAAGATCAATACGGATGGCTCACTGTGAGGAGATGGGACTCTGAGTGGCACTAAAGGGGGCTATGGTGCTATCCTAAGAGATGATCAAGGAGAAGCAATTTCTACATGCGCGGGTGGTACCACTGGCCATTTAGTTATCAAGCACAAGCTGCAGGGAGTACTAGCAGGATTGAAACTTGCAGAATCCTATGATGTCAAGCGCTTAGAGATCAATACAGACTCTACAAATGTGCTTGCTTATCTTACTACTAGTACCCCTGTGTCTTGGGACCTTAGACACACAGTGAGGCAAATAAGAGTTGGTTTGACTAAGCTAGAGGATTTCACATGCAAGCATGCTTATCGAGAAACAAACAGGGATGCAGACTTCCTACCCAAATTTAATCCTAATTCAAGTTGTGTAGAATTTACACCTAGTTCATTTCCTGAGGACTTGAAAAAGATTGTATTTTAAGATAGAATAGGGAAAAAATACAGCAGAATGTAATCAATTTATTTAGTGGTTTGGGGATCCCAAATAACCCCTGTTCAATTTCCCAAAAAAAAAAAAAAACTTCATATTGTTTAGCTGACAACTACTTAAATCAGTTATGCCTTCTTTGAAATTCTATGTGCATTATGAGAAGATAGGGATCTTTATTTAAGTGTTGTGCCTTCAAGTGGCTTAGATGTTGGATATTGTTTGAAACCGCAATCAAAGCCAATTGACTTTCCATATGCTACAAAAAACAGACAGCAAACAAAAACTGGCAGCAAACAAAAAATGACAACAAACAAAATTTGGCTAAGTTTAATTACTATATAGGAGTAGTTTCATATATAGCTTGGCTAAGTTTAATTACTGTATAGGATTAGTTTCATGTATCAACAACAAATAGCTTGCCTAAGTTTAACAAAAAAAAACAATATAGGATTAGTTTCATGTATTTAGGTGCGTATGGTTAAGTTTAATTACTCACCCCGCTTGGCTGCGTCGCGGATCCCATTAGAGGTTGGATGCTTGTCATGAATGCTCTAATTGCCTCAAGGTCAATGGATATAGACTCTACCTTCTGATTAGTTGTCTCCAGATTTGCTTCAGTGGTTGCTAGCTTATTTTTGGTAGCAATCAATTCTTGTTTTGTCTGTTCATGAGCTGCAATCAACTCTTGCTTAGTACGCTCATGTGATTCCTTTAGTTCACATACTTTGGCATGTGTTTCATCCGCCATTTTCTTAACGACCTCATTCATTTTCTCATGATGTTGGCAATCTCCATTGCGGAGCATTTTTGGAGTGACGCCAACACCATACATCTTCGCCCTCCCATGTCCATCCTCCCCCATCACATCTATAAACGCCTCCTCCCTATTCATCCCCTCCTTGCCATTTGTTGGCCGCGTTAGTTGCTCCATTTGCGCCTGCAGCAAAAGAGATGCGCATAGCCATAAACTATAAATGATCAAATAGACAGATCATGACGGTTAACAACAATTTAACAGCATATTAACTAGGTACATTCATTTTATTCCATAGAATATAACATACATATCTCCTTGCTGCTTCAGGCCGAGGAAATAATCCATCAGATAAGGTGTATGTTACGTAGAACATGTGCATACGATCTGGTTCTTGTCCATTTGGATTCTTTTCTCTCTGGAATAATACAAATTATATGAGTTGCATGGCACATAACATACATTTTATATCGCAACCATTGGAAAAAAAAATGCTACCTCTTCCTCCCATTTACGTGCAAATGACATGGTTCCGCATCGATGAATCATCTTCAACTGGGCGCGATTTGCTTTATTTTGTGCACTGACTTTCTGCATGCAAATACAAATTCATAGTTACATTTCCTTTCAACCATATGAATTATCCTACTAGTAACACTACAGTACTTAACATATACACCTTAAAATTTTCAGTCCTCCAATAGTCTACAAGCTTCCGCCACTGGGCCTTATCCACCCCATCATCAGTGTGCTCATATTGTTGCTCAATTGGTTGATCATAACTATGATATTCCATGAACAAATAGTGCTTCCATTGTTTCCAACAGTCTCTAGCTTTAGTTTGGACCCATCTCTATCAAATTTTAAAAGCAAGTTTTTTTTAGAGTATAATATAATAACATGACGATATATAAAAACACTAATGATCAAATTATAAACAAAACCACTGCTCAAAATAGACAAAGACCTTAGTTTTCTCCGTACAGTTTTCGAATGAGAACTTTGCCTGCGACAAAATTGTAGGATTCCAATAAGTATCAAGCTATATTAAGTAATATAGAGATACTTTTGGCAAAAATTAGCTTTATTGTAAATTATTGAACTTGGTGACTATTACCAATATGATCTTCCAAATTGTTTCCTTCACATTTTATGAAATTTTCGGCCATTTGCAAGTAAAAGAGGCACCTTACTTCCATCCCGTGTGATAATACCTATTTCTGTTGATACTTTTGCCGCAGTCTTGCCGATAGGCTGTCCAAAGGCATTGCATTTCACCACAATCAATTTTGTCTGATTTGGGACATCATATTGATGAGTACCCCTGCGTTTCTTATATCGTCGTGCTGCAGTTTCAGTAGCACCAAAGTTAAATAAGCTAGATAACATGAATATTACAAATAACTTCGATTGGCTCAAACTCTGTCATTTCTGGAATAAAAAATTATAAAGTTGTGATAAGTCAGCAAACATTACCTATACATACAGCTGCCTCCCTATGCCTTCTAGATTGGCTTCCATCCGCACTTCTCTCTAATTGTTGTTCCATTTCATTGATATCATGGTCACCAAAGTCTTGTTGATCATCAAATAGAGGCTGGCCCTTTCCAGCAATAGAGGGACTAATAGTCTCAGGGACTACACTATTTGTATGAGATAGTTGAGAAACATGATGTGACCTTTCATGACTTGATAGAGCTTGTGAAGTAGAAGCATGCTCTAAAAAGGTGGATCTTCGAGAATGCAACTGTCCTCTTTGAGTTGGGCGCTTCATACCTGGCTTGTTTTAACCTTGTATAACATTCAAGATTGCACATATTCATGCATAGAAAAAAATATAAGTTCAAAAAGCAACATCAAATTATTTTCAATCATAGAGCCAAATAGACTGAATCACATATATTCATCCATTGAATAAAATATAAGTAGCAGTCATATAATGTGCATAGAATAAAATAGCATTCAAGTTGAGATGCATATAATGAGCTCATACTTTAAAATATGAATTACAACTTCATACAACTCAATGAACTTAGGAGACCCAACTTGTTAACACTCTATTACAATATCTTCATCACCTGCCATATTATCCAACCTTCTAACAGGAGAGGGGTCAGATTTAACAAGTTCTTCTTCAGTGGATATAGAAGACTCTCCATTGACATCATAAAATTCTCTAGGCTTTATCTTAACAGGGATGTGCCAATTAGTTTTAACAGGATCTTGTACATAAAAGACTTGTTTCGCTTGTGAAGCGAGAATGTAGGGTTCGTCAGTATGTAATAGTCGATTAAGTTTCACGATTGTGAATCCTAACTCGTCTACCTCAATGCCGCGCCTATCAACCCAATCACATCTAAATAGCACTACATTTCGCCCTCCTCCGTAATCCAACTTTGTGATGTCAGTCAACATGCCATAGTACGTCACATCTAATGTTGTGGGGGAACTGTCATTAACCGTTCCATAATTAGTGCAACTTGCAGAGAGTACAACTCCACTGTTCTGGGTTTTACTTCTCCTATCGGCACATTGCGTGCGATACCTACACCCATTAATAAGGTATTTTTTAAACTTGCGAGCAACCTTGGAAGGACCCCACGACAAGTGTTGAACATCATTAGGTTCATCAGAACTGCTGACCTATTCATCAGAAGCCAAAGAATGCACAACCTTAGTATTTGGTTAACATGACTTTACAACTTAGTAGAGCCAAAACTCATAGCATCACGAAACCACTGAGGAAACTCAGAGTTCTGAATCCGATCAATGTCTATTTGTCATTTGTTCGGGTATCGTGCTCGGAGGGCTTCCTTATGTTCTCTACAAAAGGTTAAGATGCATTAGGGATACTAAGGGTGCTACAAAGTCGATAAACAAGTGGAGAGGAGATAGTAGACGTGCATACATTACATGTGTGTATATTTCAGATGTGTTAAATAACACCCATCTATGCATTTGTACCCACGTATCTTCATCAATATTCATAAACTCTGCCTTCCCAATGCCTCGCCCGGGCGATGAGAAAATGTTGAGGAAGGCTCGTGGTGCTTGCACATAATTATCATTATTTCACACTGGCCGGTTAGGCCTTTCTCGAGATCGTTCAAATATCTTGAACAAAATGTCAAGCATTCTTCTGCTAGGTATCCTTCAGCAATTGATCCCTCAGGATGACTTCGATTGCGCACATATGACTTCAATGTGTTAAGGTACCTAGGAGACATAATTTGACATGATATATTAGTAGTTATTTTAATGCATATTACTTAACATTATAACACATGGTCTGGGGATTTACCTCTCAATTGGATACATCCAGCGATAGTGAACAGGTCCTGCCATTTTAGCCTCACTTGCCAAGTGTATGGACAAGTGAACCATGATATCAAAGAAAACGGGGGGGGGGGGGAATCCTCTCAAGATGACAAAGTACTAGAGGTATATGACTTTCTAACTGCCCATAGCAATTAACTGTCCCAGTTTTGGAGCACAATTCACGAAAATACGTACTTAGCTCTATCAAAACTGTACTAACTTCTTTAGGAAGAGCTTTGTGAATTGCTATTGGCAGTAGCTGTTGCATTAATATGAGGCAATCATGACTCTTCAATCCTGATATTTTACGTTCTTTCACACGAACACATCATGATAAGTTACTCGAATAGCCATCTGGCACTTTAACCTTGGAGAGCACTGTGCATAATAGCTTTTTCTCCTCCGCAGTCAAGGAGTAACATGCCTTAGGTAAATGAACCTTACTAGAAGTAGTTTCTGGATGCAGGGCATGCCTAATGTCCAGTTCTTGCAGGTCCAAGCGGGCATTCAACGTGTCCTTGGTTTTCCCTTCCATGTTTAGTAGTGTTCCAACTAAACTCTTGCAAATGTTCTTCTCGATATGCATCACATCAAGGTTGTGACGTATTAAGAGATGTTCCCAATAAGGCAATGAAAAGAAAATAATTTTCTTCTTCCACCCTATTACTCCTTCACCTTCCGTTTTGCGCTTAGAGCCAACTACTTGTGCATGGTGCTTCCCAAACATTATTGTCACCTTACTTGCCCAGACTAGCAATTGTTGCCCAGTCAAGTTAGGGGGAGGAGATCGTAGTTCAATCTTGCCATCAAATGGTTCTACTTGACGTCTATATCTATGAGTTTAAGCTAGAAAGCGACGATGACCCATATAACAAAACTTTCGAGATTTTTTCAGATACTGACGTGATGTCTCCAAATTGCAAGTGGGGCATGCATACTTGCCTTTTGTGCTCCAACCAGACAAGTTTGCATATGCAGGAAAGTCATTAATTGTCCATAAGATAGTGCACACATCACAAAATTTTCATTCATTGATGCATCGTATGTTAGACTCCCAACGTCCCATAATTCCTTCAACTCATCAATCAATGGTTGTAGATATACATCAATATCATTGCCTGGAGCACGAGGTCCAGGAATAAGCAATGGCATCATAAAAAAGGTTGCTTCATACACATCCATGGTGGTAGATTATATGGAATTAAGACAACTAGCCACGTGCTGTGGGCAATACTAAGAGTTCCAAATGGGTTAAAGCCATCACTTTCCAATCCTAGCCTCACATTTCGACCATCAACAACAAAGTTTGGGAATTGATTGTTGAGATGTCGCCAGGCCATAGAATCAGCAGGATGCCTTAGGATATTGTCATGTGCTTGTGAGTTTGCATGCCAACGCATGCATGATGCTGTCTTAGCTGACATAAATAGCCTCTGTAACCTTGGAATAAGTGGGAAATGCCACATTATCTTAGCAGCTACCCCACGTCTCTTACTAGTAAGTACATTAGACCCATCATCTGCTTGTTTCCACCTTGATAAGTGGCATACAAGACATGATACTGCATCCGCAAATTCATTTCGATACAAAATACAGTCATTGGGACAAGCATCAATCTTGTTATAACCAAGGCCAAGATCAATTACAATTTTTTTCGCCTTGTAGAACGAATCATGCAAGCATTCACCAAGGGGGAGCAGCTTTTTAAGAAATTTGAGTAGTTAAGTTATAGATTTGTTGGTCCAACCATTTAGACACGTTAAGTGAAACAAGTGGACAAGGCAGGACAACTTGTTGAAGTTCTTGCAACCAGGGTATAGCTCTTGCTCAGCTTCCTCAACTAACTTGTAAAATGACCTAGCCCCTTCATTAGGTTCATGGTGAATGTCTTCTTGTTCACCCATAATTGGCGAATGCCCAAATGCGTCATGTAACATACCTTCCATATAGGGATGGCAGTGGGGCGGATTTTCACGGATATCCGCCCCACCCAATCCGTTTGGGGCGGTTTTGGTTATGGCTGAATGGGTTTTCAGGTTATTTCGGGTATCCAAAAAATATCCGTTCACTATTCGGGGCGGATACGGATTTGGCCATATCCGCCCCGCAGATATCCGTTTAAGTGTTGATATTACAAAAATACCCTCAACCCTTTATTCGCTGAAGAAAAAAAAAAAACCCTCAACCCTTCAATATCTCACCTCTCTCTCTCTCTCTCTCAATCACTTTCACAGACTTTTTCAAAAAAAAAAAAAAAAACCTCAGCCTCTCACAGACTTGAGGAGCAACCGAGCAAACCAAAAGCAGAATCGAAGAAGTCTCCCTCAAAACAGCGCTCGACCAGTCGACCTCCCTTCGAGCGACTTCGAGCAACCTCCTCCCTTCGAGCAACTTCGAGCAACCTCCTCCCTTCGAGCAACTTCTTCTCTCTCACAGCGAAGGCCGCGAGCGACCTACCTTCGAGCGACCTCCCTTCTTCTCTCTCACAGCGAAGGCCGCGAGCTCAGATCTGATCAGCAAGTCTCCGAACTCTCAGATCTGATCAGCAAGTCTAAATCGAAGCTCCCACCTCATCCGCCTTCCTCTCCCCATGATCTCTGATCTGATCTGAAGATTCTGAACTTTGATCTCAGATTTGATCGATTCTGATCTCAGATCTGTAGATCGATTTATTTATTTTTATTTTTTTTTTGCAATTTATTGTATGCTTTTTTTGTATCTTTCGATTGTATTTTTTGTATGAATTTATTGTATGCTTTTTTTGTATCTTTCGATTGTATTTTTTGTATGAATTTATTGTATGCAGAAGAAAATTTTTTGGGCTGTTGTTGTTTGGGTTAAATGGGGCGGGGCGGGGCGGATATCCGCCTATCCGCCCGGGGCGGGGATGGTTTTAAAAAAAAATGATAAACGGATATGCGGGGCGGTTTCGGGGACCCGAAATTCCCAGCGGGGCGGGGATGGATTTGCACAAATCCGCCCCAATCCGCCCCGTTGCCATCCCTACTTCCATATCGCCTCCTTCCACTTCCTCTGAATATTCTTCATCTGCAATTGCATCCAATACTTCCAATTCACCGTGGTGTACCCATATACCTTTGGCATACTAAACATCCCACCCAAAAACGATTAGATGTTCATGAATAGTGTCATGAACTTGGATTTGCCTGTTACAACACCTCTTGCATGGACATTTTATCTTTCCATCAAATGAAATCAACTCAAAAGCATCATTAAGGAAGTTGCGGAGCCCTAGTTGATATTCGGTGCAGAGACGATTATGCTTAATCCAATCTTTTTCCATGTTGTAATCTAGCTTAGCCTAAATAATAGTATCAAGCTGAATTTATTAATTGACATTTATGAAAAATAAAAAATATCTTCATAAATGCATGATTTTAAAAATTATATACATTTACAGCCATATCATTTTAAAAATTAGATACATTACAGCCTCGTTAATAGTATCAAGTGGTTGATATTTGAATTTGATCATTCCATTAAATACACTTGATAAGAAAATTAGATATATTACATCCAGATCATTTTTAAAATTAATAATAAAATATATTACAAGACAAAACATAACGTGCCAAAACTTAAAAAACAAACATTCATCACATGAACCTAATTATGAGAAACAAAAAAAATAAAAAAATGCAATATGATATTCTAAAACACTAATATATGCAAACCATCCAAGAATCGCACACCAATTCAGAGAACTTGATTAATGTATAAGCAGTGAGGGCTCTAAACTATAAGGCGTATAAACTAAACAACGACTATTGTATCGTCCGCATGCCACCATATCATTTGTTTATCCATATTATTGGATATTCAAATACATTATAAAAGAATAATAAACAAACTAGAAGAAACGTCGACAACAACTTTTGCCATACAATAGTGAAAGGTAAGGCAAAAGTTTGTATTCCTATATGCATACAGAGTTTAGTTTAGATGTAAACATTTGAAACAACTGAACAATCAAACATCAAATTTACAGTTATTGGGGCTAGACTTTTGTGCTAACACAATAGTTGGAGACAACATGAGAAGAGGAATTTCGGGAGGACAGAAAAAACGAGTCACCACTGTGGAGATGATTGTTGGCCCTTCAACAACACATGTATCAAGAAAGTTCCCATGAATGAAATCCGTCACTAAGAAGAGGAATTACAGTGAAATAGTCTTGATAATGTAATATATATACATACTGGTTAACTTCCTTTACACTTCCAAATATATAATGGTTTTGAGTACTTGGGAGTTGAAATGGTTGAAGTTGTTGAAAGTTTGAAAAAGAAGCTTGATCACTCTTGAGTCTTACCTAGGACAACTTCAGTAAATCTCCTGAGGGGTACTTCGCCTCTAGATTTTCCTTTAAAGAACTTCCAATTCATGCACACCAGGAAAGGGGGGAAGTGGTGCCTGTAGTTTCACACACAAATGAGGCCTCTAGTTTTTCCTCTAAACCATTCCCAATGCTTACATGCCCGTGGGATGACTAGTGAATTCATACGTAAGGAGAACAAAAATGGGGCCTCTAACAATTTTGTTAGACTTCCAAGTTGTGCAACTTATTCGGCAGTATGACACACCATAATGTTTTAAAACATCAGTACTCATTTTGAATCGTTTTCATTTTGTATAAGTCAGTATACATCCATCTAACCCGTTTTGGACGCCATATCTAAAATGGTTAGCATAACTCAGAATGTAGAATTATTTTCTACTTTGTCAGAATCATTTCTACACAACAATTCATGACATAACAAACCACCAACACATTTTAAAAGGGAATACATGATGCAGGAAGATCTGAGTCAGATAATACTGAGTTGTCAGATAACACGTTTTTGGTACTAAAATATCTTGAATTAGCAGATCAACACAAACATGGCAGAAAATTATAATTCTTTTTTCTAATTTGACAGTTTTGGGTGCGTTTTAGTATTTTGGCCATAACTTTGGCTACGAGTATCAGAATCGCGCAAACGACCCCAATTCGGAAAGGTTTTTTCAACGCGCACGTCATGGTCAACTAGCTATGCTCGTTGTTCATCTTTTCAAAGCCAAAATCTACAATTTTCTCTTCCGAATCCACAAATTTAGTAGTTTTTTTTCCTTTTATGGTAATATTTCAATTATTGTTTAGGAAGTGATTCTGAACCCAATTTGGGCCAGATTTCTAGCAGTTTATTTCTTTTATTACGTATTTTGTTTTAGCATGATTATTGGGGTTTTGCTATTTTTGGTAAAATTCTAATAATCTCGAGTTTTAGCTATAAAACTCGACTTGTGGGCTGATTTTAGAGAGACCTTTGATTTGAGTAATTTGATTAAACATTAGAGTTATTTCCTCTGTGTTTTTGGGCAAATGTCTTCTATCATTCCTTGTGAATTGTCTGTTGAACTAGCTCGCAGGATAATCACTATTCTGCCCGGCATCAGTTGGTATTAGAGCTTCAACATCTTCTTGGGGTGAGATTTTATCAGTTTCTATGGCTGGTGGTCGTGGTCGTCGCAGGTAGGTTCCGAACGAGGAAGCCCTTCACCGTGATCGTAGCGTTCAGGATGTGACGATTGAGGATTTACAAAGGCAAGTTGCAGAGTTAACCCAACGACTAACGGCTCAGGATTTCGGTAATCGTGAGATGGAAGATCACGAGTCTGATTCCAGTTTTGAAAACCCGTATCACAATCGTGCTCAATTCTGGGAGCGCCGTGGTCGGGAGGATCATCAGGGAAATCTCAATTTCAAAGTAGATCTACCCGAGTTTTTTGGAAATTTACAGGCCGAAGGATTCGTGAATTGGTTGAATGAAGTAGAACGTATTTTTTAGTATAAGGAAGTTCCAGATCATGTCAAAGTGAAATTGGTTGCCATCAAACTCAATGGCAGATCATCTGCGTGGTGGGAGCAGTTGAAGCGATCACACGACAGACAGGGCCAGGCCAAAATCACTGATTTGGAAAAGATGAAGAAGAAGATGAAGGGTCACTTTCTTTCTTTCGGCTATGCTCAAACTTTGTTTCAAAGACTTCATTCGTTGAGGCAAGGCACAAGATCAATTGATGAATACACGGAGGAGTTCTATCAATTAGTAGCCCGTAATGACTTATCTGAGACGAAAGAGCAGATGGTGGCACGATATTTGGGGGGATTACGACAACCCTTGCAGGATGTCCTCAACCTTCACTCACTGTGGACCATTTATGAAGCCTACCAGCGTGCACTTGCTGTGGAAAAACAACAGAACAATAGGCCAATGGTCATAAGTAATCAAAGCAGTCAGCCAGTTCGCCCTCAAGAATCCCGTCCTACCCAACAGCCACCGCAAGTTACTTCTAACTCAAATATTAGATGTTTTAGATGAGGTGAACAGGGGCATAGAGCGAATGAGTGCATGAAGCCTGCTATTCAGAAGGATAACAACTTCCTGATTGATGAAGACGTGGTAGACGAAACTGAGGAGCTTGGAGAGACTGTGTATGACACTGATGATGATGGAGATGTGCTGTATGGAGATGGCCATGAGACTTTGATTGTTCGTAAGAGCCTACTGACTCCCAAGGGCGATTCAGGAGATGATTGGTTGAGAACCAATATTTTCCGCACAACATGCACAGTTGCAGATAAAGTCTGCAAGATGATCATTGACAGTGGCAGTTGTGAGAAAGTAGTGTCTGAAGAGACTGTCCAGAAATTGCAGTTGGAGACAGATCGTCATTCCAAGCAGTACAAATTGTCATGGCTGAATAAAGGCAGTGAGGTAACAGTAAATAGGCGATGCCTAATGTCTTTTTCGATTGGTAGAAAATATTTTGATAATGCTTGGTGTGATGTTGTGTCTATGGATGCTTGTCATATATTGTTAGGCGAACCTTGGCAGTATGATCATCGTGTTATTCATGATGGGCGAAAAAATACATATTCCCTTAACATTAAATGGAAGAAAAGTGTGTTTGCCCCTCGTCAGGAAGGAACCACTCTTACCCCGGCAGCTAATAATACTTTGGCTACGAGTATCAGAATCGCGCAAACGACCCCAATTCGAAAAGCTCTTTTCAACGCGCACCTCGTGGTCAACGAGCTATGCTCGTTGTACATCTTTGCGAAACCAAAATCTACCATTTTCCCTTCTAAATCCACAAATTTAGTAGTTTTTTTTTCCTTTTATGGTAATATTTCAATTATTGTTTAGGAAGTGATTCTGGACCCAAATTGGGCCAAATTTCTGGCAGTTTATTTCTTTTATTACCTATTTTGTTTTAGCATGATTATTGGGGTTTTGCAAATTTTTGTAAAATTCTAATAATCACGAGTTTTAGCTATAAAGCCCGGCTTGTGGGCTGATTTTAGGAAGACCTTTGATTTGAGTAATTTTATTAAACATTAGAGTTATTTTCTCTGTGTTTTTGGGCGAATCTCTTGTATCATTCCTTGTGAATTGTCTGTTGAACTAGCCCGCAGGATAATCACTATTCTGCCCAGCGTCAATACAATACCTGATAAAAAGAGTTGGGAAGCTTTTAAAGATTAGATCAACTTTAACAATTCAATCAAGTCAAATTTAAGAAACTACCTGTAACAAACCACTATTGGGTTATGTTCCCAATGATTTAGCAACGTCAACACTCGTTCCTTATCGCCTTCAACCAATTACGCTTGATGATTGAAATCCTGATAAGCTAAACCTAGATAATCATGACCAAGGCATATGATCAGTATAAGAAGATAACAATGAGATGATTAATGGATTGACAGCTAGCAAGTGAACTTTACTCCCTATTCCGCTAATGCTAACTGTTAAGGATCCTACACTTTGCCTTGTCACTGGTAATTCACATGACAACGAAGGAAAAGTGAAATACAATGATACAAACTCCTTCCTTATCCTATTGATCTTTTCACTTAGCATATTGCTTAGTGCTGAACACCATATCAAGTTACTCCAACCGAATATTAGAATATAAAATCATTTTCATTCATGGACAACAAATATTAGGAAAAATATAACCAGAAAACACTAACCAAAGCAATAAACCACGATTTACGAATAACCAAAGCAATAAACCACGATTTACAAATTATCATCACCTGACTATTACTGTAGCCATCAACATTGTATTCAACAATATTAATATATCTATGCTATATGCTTTCATAAATTTAAAAAAAAAAAAAAGTGAACTAACTTACCAATTCAATGTAAATTTATAAATACATGATCAACAACTTCAAGTTTTCTATTTACTGTTTTTTCATGGAATTTAACTTGGACTTGAAATACATTAGAAACAGATAGCAACTTTGGTGAAGATGGTAATTAACCACAGCCATACATCAGTTCAATTTCTTGGCATCACATCATTTCTTTCTTTCTCATCAGGTAAATCATCTGCCTGTACCAAATCATCAGTCATCAATTTCTTTGTAGAGACTCGGAGGCAAATAGAAAATGAACTATATCAGATTGATGGTCTACTTCTATGTCTATTACTGAGTTTTCAAGATCGAATTTATGCTCTATTGCTAGTGTCATTGTTAGGGGTTTTAGAAGAAGAAGAAGATTAAAAGGAAAGACAATGGAAAAGAAAGAGTTTTGTTAGTTTTGTCTATTATTGGTCCAATCATCCAACAAAATAACATATCTTGTGTTCAGATGTCATTACATGAGTCTTTGGATTATATCCAATCTGTATAAATAGCTATTTTCTTTACCATAATAGCAAACATATATATAAAGCTGCAACAGAAAATGAATTAAGCCTCAAATTGGCTTCATCAAATTTAACATAAACTGAATTGGATTTGAACATCAATAACTTTAATAAACATTTGAAAATTTTTCTGATCTAAAAAAAGGTTGTTTAATATTTGATGGCAAATACTCAACCTCGGAGAAGGTAGAATGTCATTAACCACTACTTGAGGGTGTTTCCCAATTTCGCTATCTCTCACTTGCAACCAAACATTTATTTCCCTTCTAAAGAACAACAACCCTCCAAGACTCTTTATTGGTATGCCTCCACATTTCTTTACAGTCTACCAGTTCTGCATTTTCTTCATCCCCTACACTAAAAGCACGCTTTTTGAACAAATGCCAACATTTCTCTTCCGGTAGAAATGTTAAGCGGTATGATGATGGGGTTCCCACAATGGATGCTACTGTTTCTAGACAAGTAGTCATGTGGATTGAACTTCCTTTAACTCCACATGTAAGCAAAGATTTCAGTCAATGCAATTTTTCTGAATCCTTATTCCATACATCATCTAACACTAGTAAAAACCTAATCCTATTCAAGTTTTCTTGATTTTTTTTTTTTTTTTTTTTTGTAGAGGATCCAAATTTTCCAAACCATATGCTTCTCCTGTTAAGGATTCCAACATCATTTTGATTAGCTCTTCACCTCAAAATCCTCATAGACATAAACCTATATTTTGGACTTGAAATGCTTTACTACGATCTTGTAGTTGTACACAAATTGAGCAAGAGTTGTCTTTTCCTATTCTGCCAATGCGAACTATGGACATGAATAATGCATTTTCTCCATATCAACACTAAACTGCAACATCCGAATATCTAACAATGACTCCTTTTTCTCTAAGAAATTCCAATCAAACCATGATTTAGAGCAAATGCAAGACTAGCATCGGTATTCTAATCCATATCAACCAACTGAAATCATCAATCAATGAAATTTACAAAAATTGGATGCATCAAATAGAGATTGCCAAATCTGAGAAAAATGAATGTATGAAGTCAACATCATATATCACCAAAATATAGACTCAACATTACAACAGATAAGAGACATTCCCCAAAATCCAGTTTATGAATAGGTTTGGCTCGGTTTCAACTTGAAACCACAAACCAAATCATATCAATTGGTTGAACAGAAATCCAAATCGAATCCAACTGAAGTAAAATTTTCACAACAATATAAACCTAAGTGAGAGATTTGATTTTTACTCACCTTGAACCCTGAATAGTGCACAAAAACCCCAAATTTCTCCCACCTTGAAGTTGAAGAAGATGAAGAAGGAGATGCTCTTCCTAATTCGCGGCCAAAGCTTGGATGAAGAAGGAGATGCTCTTCCAAAGCTCTGACCCAAATTCGCGCCCTAATACCTCTCAGCTTGGATGGAGAAGGAGATGCTCAAAGCTATTCCTCTCATCTTGGATGAAGAAGAAGAAGGAGATGCTCAAACTTGAAAGAAGGAGATGCTCAAAGTGATTCGGGTTTTTTCTATGTTTTTTCCTCTTAGCGGGTTTTTTTTTTGTTTCTTCGCGCCCAAAGCTTATGTTTTTATGTGTTTTTTTTTTTCAAAAAAATCAATTAGGGACGACATATATCGTAGCAACTAGTTTTTTTTAAAACTTAGCTACAGTTAATATGCCGTCGCAAATGATTTAATTAGCTAACCTTGTTCATATAATCAATAGCTTGTCAATCACAAAAAATACAATCCCAAACCACTTTATACTCTATTTAATTATGATTATTTTTACTGAAATCTACATCGCCAAAGTCGATAATTTCTAAAGGGGGAAGTTTCTTGATGATATTTTACTGATGCTACTGATTAAAAATAACAATATCAACATCTCACTACACCAAAAATACCCATCAGCAACGGTTTTGAACCGTGGGGGTAACCCATTGTCACGGCTTAGAGCCGTGGGCTGTAGAGGCATCGCTAAATCCCCAGTAATGGCTAAAAACCGTGGCAAAACATATTAGCAACGATTTTATGCTCGAGGACGGTTGATGATTTAGCCACGGTTATAAACCGTTGCAAAAATGTTACCCACGGTTTTAAGCCGTGGCCAGGAATAGCCACGGCTTAAAATCGTGGCAAGTCCTAGCCACGGTTCTAAGCCGTTGCAATAGTTTTAGCCACGGTTTTAAGCCGTGGCCAGTCCTAGCCATGGTTATAAGCCGTGGCAAGTCATGGCCACGATTATTAGCCGTTGCAATAATGTTAGCCACGGTTTTAAGCCGTGGCAAGTACTGGTCACGGTGTTTTTTTTTTTTTTTTTTTTTCTGGTCACGGTGTTAAGCCAATGCAGTTCTACTGACAGTGATGCAATACAGGCAATGAAGAGAAATTACAGACTGAAGAACTTGTAATTGTAATTCTGGATTGATGACAGTAAATGGAATGGATTGTATTGTATTCAATAAGAAAGCTAATTCGAGATAGCTAATCTCCTGTAGAGCAAATGCTCAAGTGTACAATTTTCTTACAAATCAAATGAATCCCTTTTTCTCTCTTATGCTCTCTTATTTATAGTACTACATTTATTGACAGCTAATTGACAACTAATCTAACAGAAATCCTTCCTAAACAACATTACATGTAACAACATAGCACTCTGCAACATATAGCAACCTGCTCCCTTTAGTAACAACACTTGTGTTAGCAGCCTGCATTCCATTCAGCAACAACAACATTAGGTGATCTGAGCATTTTCAATTACAAAATATACTTATTGCAATTTTCATGTTGATATCTTACCTTCTGCCAACTGGAGATCTGAGCATTAGATGATATGTTGGTGGTTCTGTGGCCAATGTCAGCGCTCCAAGAGTATCCATGATGAGATTGACCCAAAGAAGCTGCAGAAAGAAACAGTTCAGACGAAAATCAAACAAAGAGAAATTATGGTACAAGAAGCCATGAGACATACCTGCACTGCATTCAAGGGTCTTGCCCTGGTTAAGGGGATCCTTCCATAAATTCTCAACAAGCAATTGACGCACCTCAATAATAACCAATGGAATTCTGATACAGGAGGATCTGAGTCAGATGATGCTAAGTTGTCAGATAGCATGTTTTTGGCACTAAAATATCTTGAATTAGCATATCAGCACAAAGATGGCAGGAAATCATAATTTTTTTTTTCTTCTAATTTGGCAGTTTTGGGTGCGTTTTAGTATTTTGGCCATAACTATGGCTACGAGTATCAAAATCGCGCAAACGACCCCAATTCGTAAAACTCTTTTCAACGCACACATCATGGTCAACTTGCACATCTTTTTGAGGCCAAAATCCACCGTTTCCTTTTCCAAATCCACAAATTTAGTAGTTTTTTCCCTTTTTAGTAATATTTCAATTATTGTTTAGGAAACAAATCTGAACCCAATTTGGGCCATATTTCTGGCAGTTTATTTCTTTTATTACGTATTTTGTTTTACATGAGTATTGGGGTTTTTCTATTTTTGGTAAAATTCTAATAATCATGAGTTTTAGCTATAAAGCCCGACTTGTGGGCTGATTTTAGAGGGACCTTTGATTTGAGTAATTTGATTAAACATTTGAGTTATTTTCTCTGTGTTTTTGGGCAAATCTCTTATATAATTCCTTGTGAATTGTCTGTTGAACTTGCCCGCAGGATAATCACTATTCTGCCCGGCGTCAAATTCACACAACGAACATCTAAATCCCTAACTTTCCAGTATCAATTCATCCATTATTCCCCAAAATGGAAACTTTCCCCAATCCAAATCCCATCACTAAAAAAAATTTAATTAGTTTTAGTCAAGTTTTCAAATTTTTCCTCTAATTGAACATCAGTTTGGCTCTAATCAAACAACTGATTCTTAACCTTTGTAAATATCTGCACTTTCATCAAATCTAGAAACTCATCCTCCAATCACTCAAATCCTCCACATGCATGTACAAAAAAACATCATCACAACTACATTGAAACATCAATTAAGCTATAATTCCTCAATTAATACTTAACTTTTCAATCTTATACTACAATCCATCCATCAAACATGTAAGTACACATTCATGCATCAACATCAACATCAAAATCAAACAACAACAAGAAACTCATTAGTAATTCAAACATAATCACTTCACAATTCAATCTCAAACAAAATTATTAGAACAATTGAAAAACTACTAAGAAAACCCCTAAAATTAGAAGAGTTAGGGTTTTGAAATGTGACCTGAATTGCAAATTGTAGTTGCCGAAATGTTTCGTGAGCTTCTCCTCTATTGTCTCCCATGAAATCCCTTCGATGAAGAGCTTTCCCTGATCTGAATCCATGATGGGTTTTGGGTTTTCTTCTATGACCCTGAAGGAAGAAGAATACGCAGAGAAGAGCCGCGAAGAGCGAAAAAAAATTGGGGAGAGGAGACAGAGATGAAGAATATGAAGAGGGATGGGTTTTCTTCTCTTCGATTTCTTCTCTCTCACAACTCAGCGATTTATTCTCTCCCACAAAAACCCCAAATCTCTCACAAAAACCCCATGGATAGGAGCGATTTCTTTGCGCCCACAACTTCGTTTTTTTTGTCTCTATATATATATTTTTTCAATCAGGGACGGCTTATACCGTAGCAATTTTAGTTTTTATTTGTAAAACTTAGCAACGGCTAATATGCCGTTGCTAAGTTACAAATTTAGCGACGACATTTGCCGTTGCTAATAATAATTTGTTGTATTCTATTAATAAAGCTTTTAGCAACGGCTAATATGTTGTTGCTAAGTAATTTCAAATTTAGTGACGGCTTCAAACCGTTGCTAAGTTGCAAATTTAGCGACGACATTTGCCGTTGCTAATACTAATTTTCTGTAGGTAAATGAATTACTAAAGCTTTTAGCGACGGCGTGAAACCGTTGCTAAGTTTGAAATTTAGCGACGGCTTGATACCGTTGCACATTTAGGGACGACATTTGCCGTTGCTAATACTTAATTTGCTGTAGGTAAATGAATTACTAAAGCTTTTAGCGACGGCTTGATACCGTTGCTAAGTTGCAAATTTAGCGACGGCTTGAAACCGTTGCTAAATTGCACATTTTGGGACGACATTTGCCGTTGCTAATACTTAATTTTTTGTAGGTAAATGAATTACTAAAGCTTTTAGCGACGGCTTAAACCGTTGCTAATACTAATTTGCTGTAGCTAAAATAATTACTAATGAAAATTCAATTTGTTTAATGGAATTAGTTATTTCTATTAATTTTCAGATTTCTTATTGCATTTTTTTTTTGTCATTCAGAAGAAACATTTCAAACTTGAAAACAATTATTTTAATTTTCACCGTAAATGATGACTAATACATTAACCTTGTTCATATAATCAATAATTGTTCCATAGCAAAGAATACAATCCCAAACAACTTTATATTCTATCAACCTCAAATTGAAATTATAAATATATATGATTCAGGGGGCTACATAAGCAGAAAACTTACATGGATTTACAATCAATGACAGATTAAAACTGACCAATTTTGAATCAAAGTTTAACAAAAAAACAACAAAAAAGATTTTGGAAAGACAAATCCAGATTCAAATTTTTTCTCCCATTCCAAAAAGGTTTTAATCCAAAACGGATTAAATATGACCAACTTTTCATTATTAATAAATTTTTCTCCCATTCCAAATTCAAAGCGTCTGCAAGTTTTATAGAAATCAAACAATCTTTCGGCCTGCAGAAAAACGAAGGCACTTCAACTAGTTAGAAATAGTAAAGAAAATGACTGGAAGGCAGTAAGAATATCAATGAGGATATGGGTAAGATGCAGGAGATGATTAAAAAAAATTTCTAAATCATTCTCATACCTGCAAGTGGTTTTTAACATGGGTAATACTAAGTCCTCTCACATTCATTAGTTGAAGGACTAATTTGGGAGTTGCTTCTGCAACAATCAAAGAAAAAGAAAATGATAAAGAGTTAGTAATCCTATTTATCCTTTATTCTCTACCATTAATGCCTAACTGATATGTTTTCTTCTTTTAAGTGAAAATACCGAAACTTTGATGTATATGGATATCAAAATATTGCTGATGTTCATGAAAGAAATTCTAAAACTTACTTTCTTGTCCACCAATCATTTCAACAGCATGAACAAAATAATATGAAGATCAGGAGTCCAACGTAGTCTAAGCAACTTTGATTGAATATATTGCCTTACTGAAGTAGCCATTTGTTGCAGAGTCCCCAGCAATACAGTTTTCGATGAATTTAGAACAACTAGTAGGTGCATGGATCCCCAGGTTGTAAGCACAATTCGCAAAGGTCCATGGTTCGTTCAAGGTGATCCAATGCTTCACTCTGTCACCAAACTCCTTGAAACAAACCTCTGCATAATCTTGTAATAATTTATGCATTCTTGGTTCACTCCAGCCCTTCTGTTCCCATCTAAGCCAAAAAACAATTGTCACAACTAATTATTGTTCTTAACCTTATAATCATACAAATTGAGGCCCTTCAAAATAGTAACCAAGTCTTCAATGACACTTTTAACTTTTCGAAATTGACCTATTAGCAATTCATCCACATCAAAATTATGCTTATGCTACTACTCACTTGGTATAATTCTTGACCAAGAAACAGAGAACCTGTAGGTATCCACGTTCATTTTCTTCATTATCTTCACATCTTCCTAGAAATTAATGGAGGAAACAAAACAAAAAATGAGCAAAAACAAGTTGTTCAAATTCAGATAACACAAAATAATCGAGGAAAATTTTTAACAAATTATAAAACTGTCTAGGATAAGACTACATATATCCTTCCTTGATAATTGCTTTGCAAATAAATGAGTTGCACTAACTTAGCGACAGCTAATATACCGTGGCTAAATGTTTTTTTTGTATATAACTTTTTTCAAAAAATCCATTAGGGACAGCTTATACAGTAGCTACCAATTTTTATTTGTAAAACTTAGCGACAACTAATATACCGTGGCTAAATTTTTTAATATATTTTTTTTTTCAAAATATCCATTAGGGACGGCTTATACCGTAGCTACTAATTTTTATTTGTAAAACTTAGCGACATCTAATATACCGTGGCTAAATGTTTTTTTTATATATTTAAAAAAAAAAATCCATTTGAGACGACTTATACCGTAGTTACCAATTTTTATTTGTAAAACTTAGCGACAGCTAATTTACCGTCGCAAATGATTTAATTAGCTACAACTTGTTCTGCATTTAGCCACGATTTTCCCGTCACAAGCACAATTTATTTGTAAAACTTAGCGACAGCTAAAACGCCGTCGCAAATGTTTTAATTAGCGACAGTTTATTCTGATTTAGCCACGATTTTTCCGTCACAAGCACAATTTTTATGATTTTTGGTTTCAGCAGTTACTAAAAGAATTAATGACGGTTTTTTGCCGTCGCAAATCTTTTAATTAGAGACGGTTTTTTAATTCCGTCTCTAGTATTTGTAGCTATTGCATCTTTTTTTTTGTAGTGCTACCAATACTTAAGAATCATGAATACTAACCAAATCATTACTAAGTAAAGAATCTTAATGGGTATGATGAGTCTTCTAATTAATTCCACTACGAAAAAGAAATGGAATAAATTAAGTTCTCCTACAATGGCATCAATTCATAAGTTGTGCTAGTGCAATTAAAGAGGAATAAAATCCATAAAAAGAAAACATGCCAACAACCATTCAAGAAAGCTACTCATACCCAACCCATCAATCTTCAAATTTCTGAAAGCCAAAGTTACACAAGTGGACTGTTTAACACCAAAAATTAAAAAGACTACAAGAGCCTTGAGACTCATGATTGAAAATATCTTGTCCCATGAACAGAGAAAAAGTGTTCTTAATCTGGCAGAGCATAAAAAAAATCTATGCAGATCAAAATGTACAAATTTTATTTAATTGAGAATGCCACCTTTCCTCATTAAAATAAAGAGTGCATTCCAACCTTCAACAAACATCATTGTTCTCAAGGAAGTAACAAAAACCATGAAATAAAAGCATTCTTTTGAAGTAACTTACTAATAAGAAACATGCAAATAAGATTACCTTCAAATCATAACGCACTTAGAAAAGGATAACAATCCAAGAAGGCAACGCCTATCTCGCACCACCATTTCCTCTCTCTCACACCACCATTGATTTTTTTTTTGTTTTTTTTTTACTTTCTCATACCACCTCTATAAACAAAAACCTCTATTTTTTTTCTTACCATTTAAATCTACAATGGTTCCTCCCTCCCTTCCCCATTCGAAATCTCTTTCAAATTTCTTCAAAATCTCTCCCCACACTCAAATCTCTTGTAAATCTCCTCCCTCCCTAAACAACTCTCAAAATCCTTTCAAAGTCGAAACCCTTAAATCCAAACTTGATAAATATGCATAACAGACAAACCCAAACTCAAAACGAAAAACGGAAAACATAGTAACTTTCAACTAATTTAAACCCTAAATTGAGACCGATTCTAAAGCTCATCAACAAATGAAAATTGTAGTACTATGAGTTATATAATAAACACAGCTTGAATCACTTGAAAATGTTTTGAAATGAGAAAGTTATGGTCATTTATTGTTCCTGTTCTGCGCGACTTTACTAAAATGACAATAACTTGCTCATTTCAAAACATTTTCAAGTGATTCAAATTATGTTTGTTAGATAACGGAGATTACTACAACTGTTGTGTTTTGACCAACTTGATAATCTGTCTCGATCGAGCACATAAGTTGGCCTAAAGTCAGGAACACTATCCCGTTTTCATTTTTCGGACAGATTTGCGCGACTTTAGTAAAATGACCATAACTTGCTCATTTCAAAACATTTTCAAGTGATTCAAGTTGTGTTTATTATATAAATCAGAGTAATACAACTTTAGTGTTTTGATGAGCTTGAGAATCAATCACAATTGAGGGTTTAAATTGGTTAGAAAGTTATCTTGTTTTTCATTTTTTCGTTTTGAGTTTGGGTTTGTCTGTTATGTTCAGTTATGCATATTTATTGAGTTTGGGTTCAAGGGTTTGAACTTTAAGGGAAGTTTGACAGTTTTCGAGGGAGAGAGAGTAGATTTGCAAGAGATCTGAGTGTGAGAAGAGATTTTGAAGAGATTTGGAAGATGAGATTTTGAATGGGAGAGGGAGGAACCCCTGTCGATTTGAATGGTGAGGGAAAAAAAATGAATGTATGTTTTGGTTTATATAGGTGGTGTGAGAGAGTATGGTGGTGTAAGAAAGTAAGTAGGTGGTGTGGGAGAGTAGAATGGTTTGAGAGAGAGGAAATGGTGGTGCGAGGTAGGCGTTGCCATCCAAGAAACATATAATTAAGTAAAGCTTAAAATCAAATTAGATGACATTAAAATCTAATCATTATTACCCTAATTTGCCGACTCAGTAACAAAGATGCAAGAAAACAAGAAAAACCATACTAGAATGAAGACAGGGCGATCAAACTAATCTTCCATGCTGCAAACAATCGTTCAAAGACCACACTTGACCTACTGGAAGTCCTTCCTTGCTCTTTACATACGTCGTTGCCTTACCTTGCCTTACCTTGCCTTTCGTGCTAACTGCATTACATTAAAAAGAAGACGATTTCAACTAAAAAAGGAATCCAGGTTGAGATTGAACAACTGGAGTTCTTTCCAAAGAAGCAATCATCTTGAGAAGTGATTATAGTCCAACAAAATTTTAAGGACTAGATTCAACACAGATTAACTTGGCATTTTGTCATTAAATCCCTATTTAATCAACTCAGGAAGAAAGATCAAGTAAACAAAAATCACACCTACAATCAAACCTACCTTCCATGATGCAAATGATCCTTCAAATACAACACGTGACCTTCTGGAAGTCAATACCTTCGAAAAAGCTTGATTGAGAACTTCGAGAGCACGCCTTGAGTTCTAACCATTATATATCCTCGCACCAATGTATCATCCTTAACCAAACCACAAGCAAAAGTAAGTTGTTTAAACAAAATATGTAAGACCTACCAAGGAAATAAAAACTAACATAAGATTGGAAAGCCTTTTGGTTTCTGTATGCATGCTTCAGATTTGTCATGCATTCAGCATCCTAACCATTTTAATCTCTTTGAACATATGAATGATATCAAGAGATATATATCATATTAAGATCTTAAGGTCTTTTTGCTTCTTATGCTTTCATATCCATCTGCAGTGTTCATCAGTCATCTACCTAGCGGCAACACATTCTTAAGAAGCACATTTTTTCTTCTCCTCTTCAAAACAACCTCTAATTACAAGTAGTTGATATAACAACTTTCATTGAATAGTTGTCTTGTACGTAAAGATGATTTTCTTTAATAACTCCTAAAGACCATAAATAATTTATCTATCATCCAGAGGTTGTCAAAGATTCAGATACTCATGTGCCTTTGGATCTACTTTGGGACAAACTCTAAGTCTCTAACCACAAGCAATTAGAAAATAATAATAATAATAATAATAATAATAATAATAATAATAATAATAATAATAATAATAATAATAATAATAATAATAATAATAATAATAATAATAATAATAATAATAATTTTTTAAATTTAAAGGCATATATTTGATTTTCTACAAAATTCAGAACTCTTTCAACTGAGGTAGTCAAGTTTTATACTTTAGAAACTAAGGCTACATATGGATTATGCTCTGAGTGGTGTAGAAAAATGTTGCCAATTCAAGGTCCAAGATTAACCACTTTGTAAATGTGATACCACAAATCTTGATGCAACAGTTATGGTTCTTAAGTGAGGCAGTCTCGTCTAGCCAAAAGGTCCATGGAAGTCGATTTAGCATAATATTCTTAGAAAATTTTTCAAGAAGTAACATTGCAAAATAAATAAAGAAAAACTGAATTACTGAAAGTAACTCAAAGAAAAAAGCCGGGGTTGAAAAATGTAAGAACCAATAGGTAAAGAACCATCAATTGTAATGTTTGCTATGCAACTACTTTGAAACCAAAGTTCAAATAGGTGATGAATGTGCAGCAGATCATTGAAACATAAAAGGAAAGTGTGAAGTGCACCTTGAGAGAGCAGATGTCAGTGAGGATAGCACCCCATCCGCCGTGGCTGTAACTTGACTGAACTCCTAAGGAGTCGAATAACACTATCAATGGTCTCGCCGATCCCACCATCTTTAGGTTCTCTTTCTTGGAAGAAGAAGGAATGAAATTTTTCTCAATCCTAACAAACCCACTCAAATGCCAAACTCCAATAAAAGGTAAGGCTCCGTAGCATATTTCAGACCAAGTACTTTGTTCATACTTAGTACACCAAACCTGTAAAACAATTCATGGATTGATTGGGCAAAACTATTGCACATACCATCAAAACAATAAATTTGACGCACGTCCATATCACCCAGATGTAGATATAATACATTTTCAGTAGTGGATCTATGGATGTTTCTTTGTTTGCAAACTTTCTCTATTCAGAGTAAGAAGATGCCTCTCAAAATAAAGAAAAGAAGAATCTTTGATAAGTTTTGGCTTCCTCTATATAGGTGTAAAAACAAAAGGCATTAAATGCAAGAATAAGAATGTAAGAGATACATGCATCTGAATATTGTTAAAGGAGGCATACATATAACCATTGAGCTATAAATCGAGGTAAAAACGCCACAATATGACTGCAGATTTCCTATAACACTTATCAATTCATTAAGGCTTTAGCTGTTGAATCACATCCAGTCAACATGTATGATTCAATTTGGAATGCACTCCAACACTTGCAGTCCTGCCTAAATGACAATGTCACTTTTTATACAAGTGCCAGTGCAAGTAAAAAATGGAAAGCCAGTCATAAGCCAGCCCATTCTCATTTGCAAAACAAGGCAAAGTCGAGGCTGACACTATGCAGACGCTACTTGGGTTAGAATGTGCTATTAGATCACATGTATCGAGCCATCTATCCCATGATACCCTCATGAATTTCTTTATGGATCATATTTTCGCACTTGTTCATGACACAGTACACTTCATGAATACAAGATAATGTGTGAGTATCATGCTCTTTTGGTTTCAATCGTTGCTGGATTGCAGGGTTACATGCTGTAAATTTACAAATTCTTGTGTTGAAACCTTAAGAAAAGTTCCATCATGGTTTCTCAAAAGAAATTGTGTTTTTTTTTCTTCCCTAAGTATTTGATGATCCAAATCCAGTAATGAAAAGCCTCCCAATGTCGCCTTTATCAAAACATTGAACACCCATTACATATCTAACATCTTAACCACATATTAGCCAATAATGTACAGATCTAAAACTCAGCAAAATCAATGAAATTGAAAATACACGGATCTAAATTATTAACCAAACAATATATATGCTCGACCCCAGATCGAGAAATGTTGATAAAATCAAAGATCTAGCTTTCCATCATGAGAGAGTAGGCGATGACATAGTTGTTCTTGAAGGAATTGAAAGCAGTGGAAGTGTTGATGCGATCCTTGTTGTTATAGTTGAAGTTTAAAACTAAATAGTGAAAACTGCTTTACTAGTTGGGTTGCTTTTCATTGAATTTATAGAGAGCTATGTACAACAAAGTGTAGAGAGATTTTCTCTCATTAGGTGAGGGTTTACAACAAACTCTAGTTGAAAGATTTACTCAACTCCAGTAGTATTTAAAATGGACTACAACACAACCGTGAATTGTAGGATAAGCCAGGTGTGGATGCAAATTTCCACTGGATCACATGCTGATCATGCGGAGCAATCAACATAAGATAGAATTAATTGATCACATGCTGATCATGTGAAGCAATCTGCATAAAATAAATTAATTCTTGACACCGGTGTGGTGCCTGCCACGGAGACTCCGATGCCAAAGTTAGAGCAATGTCTTTAAAAAAATATTTATTTCTCTGTATTTGAAGAGATAATTGTGAATCAAGAAAGAGTTACCTCTAGATGGCTTTGTGTTTGGTTATTTATAGAGGCAGAACGAGTAAACTGGTAGCAGATGTGTGAGGTACGTGGCAGATGAGTGAGTCAACTGCTTGCAGGTGGTTGTAACTCTAGCAAATGAATGAGACACGTGGCAGATGAGTGAGTCATTTGCTTGCAGGTGGTTGTAACTTTTCTTAGATAGTTGTAACTTCCGTAGGTAGTTGTAACCTCCCGTTGGTGGTTGTAACTTCCTGTTTGGAAACACCTCTCCTGCAAGCTTGTGTGCTCAGCTGAGCATGAAGGTCAGTGCCGAACACTACTCATCTGCTGAGAAAAGAGTGTTTTGTTGAGTTGTATTGGGCCCAGACTCGGACTGAAATTTAGCCCAATTTTGAGCTTTCTATACTTGTAACTTTCATGGGTAATTTTTGGGTTTCTCAAGAATAACCCAAATCTTTGGGCTTTTTTATCTTGTTGGGCTAAGGATTATTTTTAGCTCCCACAAATGCCCTTCATCTCATTTCTTTTGAGCTGATAGTTTTTCTTTTCTTTTTTACTTAAGCGCAGAGAACATGTATTTTCACTGAGGAGCCCCGCAAAAAATAGAAGTAAAATGCCCTAGAGTAGTCAAATCCATGACTTTTCACCGCTTAAAGCCAAATTCCAGGCCAAGCCATGACATCTCGTTTCACATCAGTGAAATTTAGGTCACTACTCTGAAGCCACAAAAAGCCATGACCTTTTGTTTTTTTGCCGAAGCCTGAAGCGCCCAAAGCAGTGGCTTCATGTTACAAAACGTCTCCAATTTTTTTTTTTTCAAATTCTCTTTATGATTTTCTCTTATTTTGGTTCGAAAAGGAACGGAAAGGGAGAGGGAAGGAAGAGGAATAGAAAGGAAGAAGAGAGGAAAATATATTAGGCGAAGAAACCAACCAGATTGCTCGGATGCAGGTGGATGGGGGAGGAGGAAGAGGATGAACAATACTCAATTATCTTACTGTTTTTGGTCTGAAAAAAGAGCGGAAAGGGAGAGGGAAGGAATAGGAATAGAAATAAAAGAAAAGATGATTTTAGGGGAAGAAACCCTTCGGGTTGCTCGGATGCATGCGAAGGAAGACAATGAACAATACACAGGGGAGGAGGAAAAAGATGAACAATATGCTTAGGGAAGAGGGAAATATGTTTTAAACTTGAATGGCTTTTCACACCCACTGCATTTCTGAGGGCACCCTGCCTAGAAAATAAAAAAAAGAAATAAATTAAAATTTTATATTCAATTAACATTAACACTATGTAATTAATATATAATTAAGGAAATCATGGTTTTAATTTTTCAGATCACATACTTCCATTATACATCTTTTTTAAAATATAATATGAATTATTTTTTAAGTATCGCTTCACTTGCATAAAGCAGTGGCTTTATGCTTCGCTTTTTGAAAAATGCCCAGCCATCAGATTTCGTTTCGACTTCGCTTCATGCTCTGACTACCTTGGAATGCCCTGATTTTGCTGACTTATCTGTTTCTATTGATACAAGTAAATGATCTGTATGTAGAGACTTTTGTTGTTGTTGAAATGTAGTCATTTGAAGACAAAATGATCTGCATGTAGAGGCTTCTGCTGCAGATTAGGTGATATACGGGATGAGTCACATAGTAATTTCATGGGCTCTTGGACTTTGTCCAAGTAGAGGATCATCCTTAGGTGAATAAAACAAGTCCTGCTCCGACATCCTTGCGATTTGACGACACATTCACATAAATGTCACATATCTATGGGCTGACCTGCCTTTATTTCAGCATGAGTTGAGGAGTCTTTATTTATTGAAGGACGCGACACTGATATGCTGGCTGATTTTGTTTCTCCGATTGAAGAGAGAGCGAATTCTATTATGAAATTTGCTAAGGCTTGAGCCTTTATAGTAGTCTTAGGCCAGTAGATCAAGTTGTATTGGCTCAACTCTATCGCCCATTTCATGAGTTTTTTATAAGCATCCGGGACGAAGTTGTGCCCCCAACTCTTCGTTGATGAGAACTAAGTTAACTGCTACATTTGAAACTGCCAAGTAGATGTACAGGTCCTCTCCTGGATTTGTTGTTGATTTACTCAAGAATCGATCCAAAGTTGTTGTTCTACTAGTGAGACTTTAAATTTCTTTTGAAGTTGATGGTGACTTCATGTCAAGTAGTGGTCTTCTTTGATTTTATGATCCCCAACCTTTGAGTATGTTAGTTGGTCTACTGACTTAGAAATATTTGCATTAAGGGCGCAAAATCTTGATTGGCCTCTTTCATGAGTTTCCAATATGCTTAAGTCGGAATTTAAGCATAACTTTAGGAAATTAATCATGGATTCAAATCTATTTATCTGGAAAATGCATGCAAATGTTGTGTGATCTGCTGACCACTTGACAAAACTTAAAGAGATTTAAGTAGTTCTGAGTAAGATGTTTCTATGCTTAGTGATTGATTAATTTAAATACCCACTCACGGAGGGTGACATCCTCTACAAAGGTATGATCCTCTACTGAGGCATTTGGCTTGTGGTCTGCTGACCACTTGACTAAACTTAAACGAATTTGAGTAGTCCTGAGTAAGATGCTTTCATTCATTGAATTACCCGCTTGACTAAATTTAAACGGATTTAAGTAGTCTTGAGTAAAATGTTTTTATGCATTGAATTACCCACTCATGGAGAGTGTCATCCTCTACTAAGGTGTGATCCTATACTGAGACATTTTGCTTGTGTGGTCTGCTGACCACTTGACTAAACTTAAACTGTTTTAAGTATTCTCGAGTAAGATGCTTTTATGCATTAAATTACCCACTCACGGAGAGTGTTATCCTCTACTGAGGTGTACATAAATGTTTATATTTCTGAATGTCTTCTGCTAAAGGACATGTAGAACGAATTCTCGTATTTCACTATTTCAACTGAAGAAGGCGTGTTCTCTGCTGAGAAGCAAAATGATATATCTTCTATTGAGGTATACGTAAATATTTGTTCGGATTTTTTTTTGCAGAATCTTCTTTCATCGGTGGTGGTCTTTTCAGCCAAGGTTGGTTCTTCTCATGGAGAATTTGATTGACCGGAATGGAGAACTTTGCATATGGTTTATCGGATGATGAGTTTCATGTTGAAGAGATAAAATACAAGCAAGTTTTTTTCTTATATGTACATTGCATCTTTTTTTTGTTTCTAAAAAGCTAAAAATAAAAAAGCTAGGATGCCTTAGCTTCAATCCATTTTGTGAAATGGTCGGTTGCCGCAATCATCAGATTCTTCTGCACTGGAGAGTTTGATTGATCGGAACGACGAACTCAGTGTATGTTCTACTAGTTTAGGAGTCTCTTGTTGAGGAGCGTGTTCTACGCTTGTCACTCTTGTTCTTTTTATCCTCATCCCGATCTACCTTTGTTTGTGCAGGTTGAAAAGGTATATCTGGTGCCTTAGCACTATTTTCTTTGTCATCCCACAATGCATAACGTTCTGCCATGGCAAAGATTTCGGCAAGAGTTTTGCCCGATTTCATGGTCAATTTGTCATACAATAGGTGATCTGCAGATAAGCCCTTCCTGAAAGCTAAGGATACAATTTGGTCATCACACCCATTTATGCTCGCCCTTTCTTCCTTGATCTTTTGATGAAGTCTCAGAGAGATTCATTTGAATTTTTCTTCATGTTGAAGAGATGGTCAGCATGCTTTTTGATGGTTCGATAGGATGAATACTCCTTTGTGAAAACAAGGGAAAGCTCCCCAAAGTTGTTGATCAACCGAGGGGTCAAAGTGTGGAACCAATATTGGGCCACTCCTTGTAAAGTCATAGAAAATATTGTGCACATAAGTGAGTCATCATTTTTGTGACACTTCGAAAATGCTTCAAGTGTCTCTCAGGATCAAAATCTCCTTTGAAATGAGTAAAAGTTGGTATGATAAACTTTGCCAGTGGAGGATCCCCTTCAATGTCATTTGTAAAAAGTGAAGTGTTTACCAAGGTCACCTCTTTGCGCAGAACATCATCTGGATTTTCCATGACTCGCGAGTTCCTCAACTACTCATTGATAATTCGTGCTACATCATCAGTTCTCAAGGGCTTGGGTGCATCCTGATGATCGACTGCATGGTAGGGCAGTCTACGCCGCTCAGCGGCAGTTTCAGGACAAGTTAATATAATGATCCAAATTTGATACTCTGCGTTGTTCATATCCATCGAGATTCTGTCTTCTGCGCCGACCACTCATATCTGATGTTATCTGTGACCCCAGCCTTGAGTGTACAGTTGCTTGGGAGCCCAACTTTGATAAGACTTTTGTTTGGGGCTCGAGCCTAGAGTGCACATTTGTTCGTGGCCCTAATCTTGAATGAATGTTTCCAGATGGATTATGTGCCCCCAATGGATGACTACTTATGTTCCCATGCACATAGTCTACTGGCAGATGACGACGTGTCTTCTGCCTTGGCTGTATACTCACTAATCACTCCACCACCCGAGTTCGGTCCTCCAATATTTTAGTCAAATTGGTGATCTGACTTGTAAGATTTTCTTGTTGTTTCATCTCCATTAGGTTTAATTGTTGGGCAGAAGGTTGCACTTGATGGTCTGCTGATAGTGGCAGATCTACTACCAGTGGTTGTTTGGCTGGTGGTGGCTAAATCTGTGGCAGTGATGACGACCCTATACGGGCAGATGACTGTGCAATATTATTTTTGCTAGTTTGTTTTTGAGTTCCCACCAATGTTTTGAAAAAGAACTTTGAAAATAAGTATTTGTGAAAGAAAATTTAAAGTGAATGAATGAAAGTTTATTTTTATCAAAGGAAGAGATCTTGCAATGAGTTTGATTCAAGCTCTCATTGAAAACACCAATTTGTGGATGCAAATTTCACACCGGATCATGCTGATCACGCAGAGCAATCTGCATAAGATAAAGATTAATTCTTGACACCGATGTAGTGTCTGCCATGGGGCTTCCGATGCCAAAGTTAGAGCAGTGCCTTTAGAAATGTATTTATTTCTCTGTATTTGAAGAGATAATTGTGAATCAAGAAAGAGTTGCCTCCAGATGGCTTTGTGTTTGGCTATTTATAGAGGAAGAGCGAGTAAACTGCTGGCAGATGAATGAGACACATGGCAGACGAGTGAGTCATCTACTTGCAGGCGGTTGTAACTTCTCTTAGTGAGTCATCTGGTAAATATGTCGGCAATTTGCATTTCATTTGGAACAAACACAATCCATAAGGAACCACGCATCACTCGCTCTCGAAGAAAATGATAATCGATTTCAATGTTTTGTTTCGCATGCAAGACATGACTAGAGACTAAATACGTGTACGTGGCACTCACATTGTCACAGTATAAGGTAGGCGGTAGCGACATTGGTATGTTTGATTATCTAAAAAGGAATAGGAGCCACTGAATATCAGCAGCTGTATGAGCGAGAACACAATATTCTGCTTCCGCACTGGATCGAGACACGGTGGGTTGTTTCTTAGTTGCCCAAGTGAGGAGGTTGGATCCAAAGTAAGTACACATGTGCATGGTGGAACGTCGATCATCTGGGTCACCCGCCCAGTTAACGTTTGAAAAACCATAAAGATGTTCATCTTTTGATTTCACAATATGAGCGCCGAAGTGAAGAGTATCCTTTAAATAATGCAATATGTGTTTGACAACGACCAAATGAGATTGACGAGGTTCGTGCATAAATTGGCACACTTGATTCACAACATAGGTAAGATTGGGTCTAGTGATGGTGAGATATTGTAAGGCACCCACAATGCTTCGGTAAGTTGTGGCATCAAATTGTGGAGTATAGTCAATACGCGATAACTTTGTACTCGTTGCCACCGGAGACGAGCATGGTTTGGCTAGAAGAAAATTTGATCTTTTTAATAAGTCAAGAGCCTACTTAGTTTGACATAATTGTAAGCCGAATGGATCTCATTTCACTTCAATCCCCTAGAAGTAATGTAAAGGACCAAGATCTTTAACTTCAAAGCGAGAGTGTTTACAAGACAATATGGTAGAGATGAAGTCATTGTTTCCTCCTGTGATTATGATGTCGTCCACATAGAGAAGAAGTATAGTAATACCATGAGAAGTGTTGATGCGATCCTTGTTGTTATTGTTGAGCTCCAGACTGCCACCACCAACGAGAGCGCCCAGAACACCAAGATGTAGAAGATCTCCATCTCTTATTCTTCTTTTTGATCCAGAGTGTTAAATGGGTTTGTGCATCTCTCTCTGTCTCTTTGTCTCTCAATTTCTCGATCTCCCTTGCTCGATCACTCTGTCCCTCGATCTCTCTGTCACTCTCTTCCAGGGTCTCCATCTCTCTCTTGTATTAAAACCTGAGGAGGAGCAGTGGAGGGAGAAAACAATGTTTTTTTTGCCTTTTTGGTGAGAGAGGGGAGCAATTTTCTTAAAAGTTTTAGCAAAATTGAGCACTTTAATTTTTTAATCTCCCAATTTTTTTCCTATAGTGTTTTAATACTCTAATGTCATTAAAACTTGGGTTTTTCTTAGAAGTGTAAAAAAAACTAATGAACTGCTCTTAATGGGTGGTTGCGTAGTGGTTGGACTCATAGTTTCGTTTGATTTATACATGTTGGTGTTTGAATGTTGGGTTGAATTGTTCTATTATTCCTAAAACTCTATTGTTTTGATTCATTGAGGGATACTTCTCTTTTGTTGAAATATTGGATGCATCAATTGTTTCGTCTCAATATTGTGTAGAGTCAAATAAACTTGTACGATGATAAGACAAGATGGTAAGATTTGATATTTCAGTTAAAATTTTTTGTATTAATGTGTGTTGGGATATTAATCTCATCCAGTTATCCATAGGCCTAAATTTCCCATGTGGTTATCTATGTAAGTTTACAGTGTAGTTGTGCTATTGTACCCATCAATATATGTTATAGTCTCATACCTCTGCTCTCCCTTCCACTTATATGATTAGATTTACCTTCTCTACAAGTTCGAGTGACAATTTAACAATATGTGATGGCGTTAAGTGAGTGGTATTTTCGCCGTATGTAATGAACCAAATAAAAAAAAAGGGTTATATACCTTTTAGCGCCCACTAGTTTAGGTGAAATCTTACATGGGTACCATTTGTTCTTGAAATTCGCTCTAAAATACCCTCACATGATTGGCAAATATCCTTCTAGGTCACACATCTAACAAATATCTTGGCCATTGACAAACAATGTAAGACAATTAATTAACCAACTTACAAAATTTTCTGTCCGGCACCCACTTTATTCTAACACTTACTGTTTGGTACCCATCTTCTCCAAAAATTATTTTGTGCAGTCCAAGGTCTCTAAAAATTTCGGTGTACAAAAAACATAAATCAAACTTTACTAATCTCTTCAGCAACACCGCAATATCCACCATCCATGATAGCAAGTTGCAAGCTCCGTCGTTGTCGCCTTCGTCGAGTCCAAGCTCAATTGCAGCTCTCCCTCTTTCCCCAATCGTTATATCTTTCTCCTTCAATCGCTACCTCTCTCCCTCAATCACCATCCCCCCCTCTCTCTCTCACAATGTCCTTCACTCATAGTTTCTCTTTCTCACACACAGACCAAATAGTAGAAGAAGAAGAATGGGCAACATAACCCTCACGTGACAATCACGTGAGGGTATCTTAGATATTTAAAAATTATAATTTTTTCTGGTAGTAAAAACCATTGATGCAACAGTAAATATACAAATGGGTATTAGACCAAATTTCAAGAACAAATGGCACCTATATAGCGTTTCGCTTAAACTAATGGGGACTAAAAGATAAATAACCCAATAAAAAAAGTTAACATGCGCTTATGTCCTATGATTCATATCAACTTTAAGTTTGGGTCCCAAGTTTGTCTAACTTTGAGTCTGGGTCGCAATACCACGTTGATCGTTAACTTTCCGTCTAGTAATTGAATGAATTTTAATATTTTTTTTAAATATCGACTTTGGTACCGGTAAATTTAGACTTTAGGTCCCACAACTTATACCAATTTTGCGTTTAGGAATTATATTTTTAACGGAGAGTTGACGATCAATGAGATCAATGTGGTCTTGGAACCTAGACTCAAAGTTAGACAAACTGAAGACCCAAACTCAAAATTAGTATAAAATATAAGACCCAAATTCAAATTAACTATAAAAAAATCAAACCATTAGTATCGATCCTTATATAAAAAAAAAGATGTTCATTCCCTAAAATGCCTTCCTCATCACTCTTACCACTGTTTATGTAACCCAACCCGAGATAAAAAATATCTGATCTTCTAGAGATGATGGTGGCAAAATGACTTGGTTACTTCAAGCAAAAACTCTCTCCCATTTTGACTTTTCAATGCCTTTGATGACTCGAGATGTGTATTAGGGTCATTATGAATCTTATTTGGGAATTTCCAACTATTTTCTTATTCCATGATTTCATCATCTTACAATGGGCCAAAAAATCAAAGAAAGCTAGATTCGTGAATTGGATTGGAAAGTTACAGTCACCCTAATCAACAATCTTTGTTTACAGGGAAGCCCAAATAGTAATTTTGATTGGGATTAGTAGAGAAAGGCACAAATTCACAATCTCCGAAAATGAGAGGATGAGGAAGTCATGGAAAAAAGTGCTTTCTGATTGGAACGATGGAGAGGAAGAAGGAGGGCATTTTTGGGATTAGATTCTGATTCCCTTATTTTTTTTCTTCTTTATACTTTTATTGAAATTACTGATGTGGAAATTAAAGTCAAAGCATCCAATGAATGCCCTGCATTCTGTAAACAAAGCATCTAATCAATGCCCTGGAAATTTAAGAATCCAATGACTTTAAAGCCTATATGATTAACAAGATTGGACTCGATCTTGATGTTTAAGCATCAAATTAATTTTGAGCATTCCAATGGCTCGCTTAAAAGCCTGTCTGTTTGCTTGCGGATGACCAGGTACTGAGAAGAGGTGATTGATGCTCAACATAACTTTTTGACCTTTGGCCTTCGAATTGGGGCCCATTGTCAATGACAATTATTCTAGAAATTTTGAATCTGCATATTATAGTTTTTCACAAGAAGTTCTCGATCTGAGTTTTTCCTATTTTCACTTGTGGTTTTATTTCTACCCATTTGATGAAGTAGTCAACTGCTATAGGGAGTAATTTCTTTCTGTCAGAGATTGGAAGCGAACCTACAATATCCATTCTTCATTGTGCAAATGGCCAAGGACTACTGATCGGGATCATGTTCTGACCTAGCATGTTTGTGTATGAAGCAAATCGTTGGCATTTATCAAAGAACTAGACATGTTCGTGGGCATCCTTTTGCATTGTTGGCTATTAATACACTAATGTTAGGGCTTTGTGAGCTAGTGTTCTGCCTCCCGAATGATTCCTGTATATGTCGAATTGAATTTCTCAAAGGACATAATCAGCATCGCTGGGTGACAAATATCGTAGCAGCGGAGCTGTGGTAGATTTCCTATACAACCTATCGCTCATCAAAGTGTACCGTGCTACTTTGTTCTATAGCTTGTGGGCCTCCTATATTCAGCTTCGTTGTTGGAAGCGTTGAAATTGAATTTGATGGCCTTTTCCAAAGTCATCCCATCAGGGGTATAAAGTATAATTCCAGCCCCACTTCCCTTTTCGTTGGATGCTCCATCCTTGAGGGAGGGATTCTTGTTCCTTATCATTGTCTGGCTGATACTTGCTGCCACTTGTGAATTCAGCAATGAAGTCCGCCATGTACTTGAGATTTTATTACTGCTTTTGGAGCGTAGCTGATGTTAAATAGACCAAGCTCTATTGCCCATCACCATTTTGCCTGACAACTCTGGATTGTGCAATACTGACCGAAATGGACGTTCTTTCTTTACGTTGATGGAGTAGGATTTGAAGTAGGGTCGTAGCTTTCTGGAAGACACGACCAATGCTAGTGCTAATTTTTCCAAGACTGGATAGTTAATTAGGTTCTACATCCGCAAATGTTTTGTTGACATAGTAGACTAGCTTTTGTATTCCCTTTTTTTCACGTATCAGGGCGGAGCTGACTACTTATTCCGATACTGATACAAGTATAGCATCTTCCCAAGCTTTGGCTTTGAGAGTAATCATGTACTCCCCATTTATTCTTTTAGGTTTTGGAAAGTTTGTTCGCGTTCCTCACTCCATTTCAATGTTTTGTTCCCTTTCAAAATTTTAGAAAGGGGAGGCATTTGTCTGACGATTTGGAGATGAACTTATTGAAGGCTTCTACCCTGCCGTCAAGGCACTTTACACCTTTGATGTTTGTGGGTGATTGCATGCTTAGTAGTGCTTGTATCTGTTTCGGATCAGCTTCAATTCCTCTTTAGTTGACCATGTACCCAAAGAATTTTCCTGATTCTACTCCAAATGTACACTTTTGTGGATTGAGTTTCATCATGTACTAGCGGAGTTAGGAGAAGGATTGTTGTAGGTCTTTGATGTGGTCGTTCTTGTGTAAGCCTTTTACTAGCATATTATCGTTGTATACCTCCTTGTTGTTGCTAATCTGAACTCTGAACATTCTATTGACCAGGTGTTGGTACGTTGATCCAACGTTCTTTAATCCAAACGACATCACCAGGTAGCAGTACATACCTCTTTCTGTTATGAAGGATGTTCTTTCCTAATTTGGTGGATGCATCTGTTTTTTGTTGTAGCCAGAATATGCATCCATAAAGTTGAGGAGTCCATGTCTGAATGTGGCGTCCACTATCTGATCTATACGCGAAACTGAAAAGTTTTCTTTTAAGCAGGCTTTGTTGAGATCCGTGTAATCCACGCAGACTCTCCACTTCTCATTTTTATTTTTAACTAGAACTATGTTGGCTAGCCAGTGTAGGTAATGGAATTCCTTGGTCATTCCAGCACTCAGCAAGCGACGCACCTTTTCATTGATGGCCTGATTGCACTCAGGGGCGCTTGCCTTTTATTAAGTCAGATTGGTTTTTTGTCTGGTTGACTTGCAGTCTGTGTGTGATGATGAAGGGGTTAATACCCACCATGTCCTTCATCGTCCAGGCGAATACATCATGATTATCTTTCAGAAGTTGGGACAACTATTTGGTCAGCTACATATGGAGTTTTGATCTGATTTGATGGCTTTACTGCCTTCCGGACCATTGAGGTGGATTGTTGTAGTCTCTTCTTCTGGTTGGCCAGTGTTCGGCCGTCCCTAAGGACTGGTTGAGGCTGCATTATCGCCTGAGAGGTGTTGATCCATCTGCATGGGACTGGGTGGTTTTTGAGATCACTCCCTTTGTCCGGACTGCGATTGCTATGTGTTGGGAGTCTTCATTGCTGCATAGTGGCATTCGCGTGTAGGATGATCACCTCTGATGACTACAACATCATCATCGGTGTGATACTTGAGGCATTGGTGCACGGTTGAGGATACTGCACTCATATCATGTAGCCAGGGTCTCCCTAGAAGCATGTTGTATGCTGACGGGGCATCTACGACAAAGAAGTTTGTTAATGGAACTCGTTGTTTGCCTGATACTTTTTCCACTACTTGTAATCGAACTCATCCGAGTGGATAACATTGTTCACCGCTGAAGCCCACCATTGGTTGGTTGACAGGTGTGAGTCCTTCGATGTTGAACTATATTTTACGGAATGCTACCATATATAAGAGGTTGGTGGAACTCCCTGTATCAATGATTAATCTCCTGACTTCCCATTTGGATATTGAAATTGATATTACCAGGTGATGTAATCGATTATGCTCTCCTTCTTCTCCTTGACCTACACCTGCACAAGTAGCACACGTGAGCCAAAGACCACTGTGTGGTGGTCGATAACACTTCGATGTTTAAGTTAGATAAGGCTTAGGAGAGGCTTAAAGCTGTAAATTGGGTTTCTATAGCGTACCTTAGTTCATCAACCTTATCTCCATTTTATAGTGTGAGAGTCCTTGTTCGGCTGGGCTTTTGGTGGTGTGGTTTAGGGAAAGAGATCTTGTTAGAGATCCTTTCGTAGTTGGGAGCTGTCCATGTAGGGTAGTTTTCCCACATGACTTGTGCTCTTAGATAGGCGGGAAAGGTCTCCCTTTATGAGTGTTGTCCATGCAAGAGTTTCCATGCCCGACTTATAATCTAGTATTTGTTTTCTAGGCGAAACCAAAGTATTGTTGGCATGCCTATCTTGGGTCGATCCCCTAGATACTTGTCTTATCAAGGCTTACTCTTGCCTTATTAGGGCTTAAGAGTATTGGGCTTGACCGCATGACGTGTGGGCCTAGTGGCACGTTGCAATTTGGGGCCGACCTTCTGGATCTTGCCAATAGTAGGCTTAATGATGTCTAGGTCTCGCTGGATTGAGCATGCAATTGAGTATGCTTTGTTCTGTTGATGAGATTATGATGACACGTGTACGATGCTTATCATAGGACGGTTTGATGTATAATCGGCTACTCCCCCCAAGTTGGTGGGCCATCTCATCGATCCACCAAGTCATTTCATGAAGCAACTATGCAGTCATAATGGTTGAGTCTGAGTTGTTTCCTCGAGCGGCGAGTTTCATTAATTGGGTGTGCGTCAGCTCGAAAGAGAAAATGGCGGGAGTTCTATTTTCTATATAGACTTCTTCTCTGTTTAGTTTGGCTTATTTACTCTTTTGATCTTAGAGACTCTATTTTTTCCTACCGCATTTTGTGCTTTTAACTTTGCTTAACCTTCGTAATCGAAAGCTTGTACGATCTCTTATGGCGGATATGAATCAGCTTTCCGATGAACTGTTCGCTAAGGGCTGCAAGTTCTTTGAGAAGATATCGCTTTCTTAGCTGAGCTTGGAAGTCCTTTGTAAAACATACAGGTTTCCTAAAATCTGATGATTTTTACTCTGGGCGTCGATCTAACGCTGTTGTCCCCTCTAGAGGGGTTCATCTGTCTTCACCAAGGTATGCTTCAATTGGGTGTCCATTTTCCTATTATATAGGAAATTTGGGATTTCCTGAAGTACCTCGGTATTGCGCCCGCTCAACTGGTGCTTAACGGGTATAGGATTGCGATCACCTTTCTGATAAGGGCGAAGGACATTGGTGTCCGAGTATCTTCGCGAGCGATCCAACTACTCACTTCACCTCGAATAAATGAGCAAGTTGTGTGCGCGCTGACATCGCCAAACTATTTTGGTAATCTGCCTTACGACTTTAAGTTCTAGCAGAAATTATGTTTCATGGCCTCCGCGGACTTGAAGTATTTCGAGCTTGTTGGTCGTCCGGTCGAGCGGGAATTTAGACAATTAAGTAAGTTCAATTCTTTTCTTGATCTCTTTTGTGTTAACTGCATATCAGATTGACCTTTGCATTTTTTGTAGGGAAATTCCCAACTACACGACTTTCTGCTGAGGATAAATTGACTTTGGATGTGTTTTGCGACATACCTCGCCTGTGGATAGAGGATGTCCTTAAGTATTCAAATATCAAGCGCAGTGGACTGTGGGCTCATTGGCATGAGGCTCCTACTCTTTTTAGGTTTCGAAGCCAAAGCCCGAAGGTGTATCTTCCTCGAAGAAGAGGAAGTTATCGAAGATTAAGATCCTGACCCCTTCCAGGAGGGCATAACTAAGTGAGACACTTCCTTCTCATGTTCGTCTAAAGAGGCCTCGTGCCATGTCTAGGCCCGCTCGCGGGCGTTTAGCTTCTTCCTTAGGGCATGAAGCTGTCAGACAAGTTCTTAACTCGTTCGTTGGGGGTGGAGACAATTGCACCAAAAGGGCATGATGCTCGGGCAAAGGCTCCCATTTCTCATCTTGATTTAGAAAGAGAGTATCTGCAAATGGTTGGGATTGAAGATGTAACAAAGCTAAGTACCGAGCAAGCGAAGGTTCTGAACAAAATGTTATTGCAAGCGGGTGTAGAAGCTTTGTCTGGTACGAGATTGAATTGTCCCTTCTCGTTGAAAGACTTTGTTTGTGGCCTTGCAAAGCCTGCTGAAGAGTCACTTGATTGTCGTCCTTATGGAAAAATGTCCCCTCCGCGTCGCCCGTACTGTCCACCATCTTGTTCCCGTTCCTATATTGAGGTGACGACGGGTCCGAGGAATAACTCGCTTCTTTCTTCCCCGTCATCTAACTCTGAGTCGGCTCGTGAGGGAGGGCATCTAGAATGAGCCAAGGAAGTATTACTTGCTACATTTAAAAATTTTACTTAGCTAGAAGTCTTAGAAGCCTAAAGATCGTTACGAGTAAGGGGAAAGGTGTAGATGAGGGTCTTGATGCAGTAAATACAGTGAAGGTGGTGTTGGAGTGATTTCGGTTCCGAATGACCTCCATTAGGATGTGCGGATCAGTCTGTTCGCTCTAGATGTGGTAAAAATGAGCAACCAAGCTTGACATCACGAGGTTGACATTTCTCATGCTTCCAGGAAGCATATTAGCAGGTGGAATGATTGGCTGACAAACTGTGCTCTGAAGCCAAAAAGAGAGACGATGGGAGATCGTATGGATAAAGGGTAGAAACATCTCGTGCTGGGGATATCATACCTGAATCAAGTGGTTGCAGCTGGGACTAAAGTTGAGGTCGCTTGTGAGAGAGTGTACACCATGGAGTGAGTCTTTACAAACTTCAGAAGTCATACTCTGACGCTCTCTACAAGATTGAATCGTTGAGGAAATAGCTCGACGCTTACTCAGATGCGTGAGGAGAAACTTCTCAAGTCCTAGGGCACATTTGAGTTCAACAGAGTCATGCACGGGACGCTGGAGCTGTTGCATCTTATGGAGGAACATCCCGACTGGGATCTCTCCTGCTATAAGGAGGTTGAATATGCGAAGTTTGGAGTGGTCTCTGATTCGTTTGAAGAAGAAGGCGACCCTGATGAGGGCAATCAAGAGATAGTTCGTACAATGTGTCCCTTGCTTTCTCTCCTGCTAAATCCGACTCTGTTGTATCTGATTCTCCTCCCGATGAGGAGTGAACTTTGTATTTTTTTGCGAAGTTTTGAATGCAGTTCAATATGCCCACAAGGCAACCAAAAGGCGTAAAGACCAATCTTTTTTATTTCGGTTGGTAATCTTTTTGAGGATGTTCTGGATTTGATGATTTGAGGCTTCAACTTGACTACTTGTTTGAGGATGGTAGGAAAGGTAAACTTTGTGAGTAACCCCATACTTTTTAACAAGTTGCTCAAAGACGCAGTTACATAAATGCTTACCCCGATCACTAATTGATGATACACCAAAACGGTCACATCCTTGAGCCATACACGTGTCATGATGATCTCGAGGTGATACGGGCTCCAGCGTCAGCCCTGTACTTATATGGCCCAAGCAGTTCCAAGCCCGGCCAATGTAGTCCACCAGACGGACCCAAACTCTCACAGCCTGCTAGGCTCTTATGTCTCACAACTATCCTCAATGTCTGTAAGCCCTACTAAGGCAAGTATCTCGAGGATCAGCTAAACAGGTAACAACATCAGCTCTCTGCTTCCAACTAGGAAGCAAATACTAAAGTACATATCACACAAGGAAACTTCCTTTTACGAAATACCCTCAGATAGGTAACTATCTCCCGTGTATCTAAAAACACAAGGCTAATAGGGAACTTCCCTCCTACAGCACGACTCCTAATTAGAGAAGGATCTCCGTGAAGATCACCTTCCTAAACTACGTCATCAATGACCTGTTTGAACCAGGACTCCCGCACTATAAATAAGACATGAGGTTGGTAAGCTAAGATACATTACAAATTCTCTGTTTACAACATTACACGTTCCCCAGATCCTTGTCTGACTTTAGCATCGGAGTGCCATCGGCCCCCACAACGGTGCTCTGTGGCTCACGTGCATTACTTGTGCAGGTCAGTAGGTAAGCAGGACTAGGTCAAAACAGGGAGCGAAAAATGACTGCATCAGTTTTGCGCCGTCCGTGGGGATGACAAAGTTCCTAACCTTTCACAAACATTGTCTCTCTTCGAAACACATAGAGAGTGTGACTAGATCACTCAATAAGGGAAAGTGAGGGGTAGCATTGAGCGCTCAGCCTGACGTTGCTTCACCACCTTCGATAACGTGGGAAACGCATGAGCATCAAGTTGGCACTCCCAGAACAGCGACAACACCAATGGACCCCGAGTCAGATCCATGATCTCTTTTCATATGCCAGGCTTTGTCAATGATGAAGACGCTCAAATCAATGAAACACTAAGGGCATATCTGACCCGCTTTAACAATGAGTTAACCACCGTCAACGCGTGCAACGACGCAACAACCGTCTCAGCCTTCATTAATGGCATGAGCAAAGGAGAGTTCTACAACTTCTGACACTAGACCCTCCGGCGAGTATGACAGATCTAACAACAGAAGCGCGGAGCTTCATCGCCCTAGGAGAAGAACGGGCAGCCCGAAGCAAAACCGAACTAAGGGAGCAATTTGTCAACAGGATATGCGTGCTTCATGGAGCCCATTTCGAGTCAGAACTATCCAACAGATCCAGGAAAAAGGCTCTCCAAGGTATGAGGATCCAAACGATACGTGGCGGGCGGCTGGTACCGCATGATTAGAAGCAAGACCCCTCCGTGCTGCTAGTATTTACAAAAAAAGACCTCTAAGGCATACAACTCCCAGATAATGACGCCCTGGTGGTAAAAATTTCCCTGGCAGGTTGGGAAGTAAGAAGGTCCTTGGTAGACATGGAGAGCTCGATGAACGTCCTATTTCTCCGTACGTTCCGCAGTTTTCAACTAAAGGGGACAACATTGTCCCCTGATAATCGTCCGATGATTGACTTCTGTGGCGAAAGACGGTTCCACGTGGGAAAGATACTGCTAACGACGACAACAGGAGAAAAGGCAACTTAGAAAACCTTGTTTCAAGAGTTCATAGTAATCGACGCGCCTTTGGCGTATAATGCAGTCCTGGGGAGACTTTGGATACACTATATGGGAGTGGCGGTCCACTCTACACCAGTGCGTCAAGTATTCAATGAACCGAGCGGTTGGTAAGTTGAAAGGCGACCAGATAGCTACCAGGGAATGCCAGTACATGACTACACTGCCACCTGGCAATCCTCAACCAGCGGCTAAGATGACCCTCTGTTCTACCCGAAGCACAGGAGGAGAACAACCGACCCTAGACAACGAGGTCCCAGTAAGCCCTCGGGGCAGGCCCAATGTTGGGCAACCGAAGTTTGAAACTGTTACGATCTACCTTGATAGCCCTCTCAACAGCAAGGTTATCCAGATCGGTTCCCGCTTGAGCGAAGAATTGGTAAAGTGAGTCACGAAGCTGCTACAACGTAACCAGGACATTTTTACCTGGACCATACAGGACATGGTGGGGTTCGACCCGTTGATAATCACCCATCGCCTAGAGATGGCTCCCTTAAGGAAAATCGCTAGGCAGAAGAAGAGGCCCGTGGTGCCCAAAAGGAAAGCGATCATAAACTAGGAAGTATAATGTTTACTCGATGCAGACATGATCAAGGAAGCGTGACACCTCGACTGGCTGGCAAACACTGCTCTTGTAAAAAAGAAAAATGGGATGTGGAGAGTGTGCATAGACTACACTGAACTAAGCAAAGCCTGCCCAAAGGACAACTTCCCACTCCCCCTCATCAATCAGATCGTGGACGCCACTTTTGGGCACAACTTACTCAGCTTTATGGACGCCTATTCAGGCTACAATCAATTATTACGCACCCCCCAGATCAAGAGAAAACTTTTTTCGTGACGAAAAGGAGGATATACTGCTATAGGGTGATGCCATTCAGCTTAAAGAACACATGCGCTACATACCAGCGGCTGGTCAACTGAATGTTCAAGGAACAGATTGGCAGAAACATGAAGGTCTACATAGACGACATGCTGATCAAGAGCCCCCACAGCCCCAACCACATGCAAGATCTCGTCGAAGAATTCAACCAACTCAGGAAATACCAGATGAAGCTCAACCTGCAAAAGTGCACGTTTGGAGTCGAGTCTGGAAAATTCCTAGGCTATTTAGTGAACAATAGTGGAATCGAAGCCGACCTGAAACAAATTCAGGCCCTTCTCGACATGAAAACCCCAACCAACATCAAAGACGTTCAAAACCTGACTAGGAGGGTAGCAACACTCAACAGATTTATATCAAAGTCATCTGACAAATGCCTTCCTTTCTTTAAGATACTAAGAGGGAGCAAAGGATTCTCTTGGAACGAAGAGTGTCAACAAGCCTTTCATAGCCTGAACGCGTACATGGGGAGTCTAGAGCTACTCTCCAAACCTGCGACAAGGGAAACACTCTACTTGTATTTGTCTATTTCTAGGCATACTGTCAGTTCAGCCCTCGTGCGAGACGACCGAGGGACTCAAAGACCAGTGTATTACACCAGCAAAACCTTCGTAGAAGTAGAAACACACTATTCGACCTGAAAAAGTTGGCTCTGGAACTAGTCGTATACTCCAGGAAATTGAGGCCCTATTTTCAGGAGCACTCTATAACGGTCTTGACCAAGCATCCACTTCGCTCGTTATTACATAAACCCTAGCTATCAGGTAGGATGGTGAAATAGTCAGTGGAGCTCGGATAGTTTGACATAAACTATACTCCAAGGATCGCCATTAAAGCCCAGGTGCTGGCAGATTTAATTGCTGAGTTCACTAGCAGAGAAGAGCCGAAGACATATCACCAGCCCTTGGATTCAAATGTCCAAGCGTGTATCTTGCGCTGCGACGAGTCTTTGACTGGGAAGGCGAGCGGAGCGGCGATCACGCTCCGCTTGCCCAGCGGTTTCACCATCAAAAAGGCAGTTAGGTTCGGCTTCCCCATTTCAAACAATGAGGCCGAGTACAAAGCCCTCATGTCCGACCTAAAACTAGCATTAAGGATCGATATAGATCACCTAATGACATACAATGACTCAAGACTGGTGGTCAATCAGATCAAAAGGATTTCAACAACAAAGACCCCCGCATGATAGCCTACCGCGACAAGGTACTTGGCATAATGGGCGAGTTCAAGAACTGCAAACTCATACAGTGCCCCCGTGATGACAACAAAAGGCCTGATACGCTAGCTAGAGAAGCCTCAGCCTCCGACGAAATCTTTAGCGGCCTCATTGAATACCAAGAGCAATCAAGCCTCGATGAAGAAGAACATAGAGATGTATGCGTTGCGAAAACACAACTGTGGATGCAAATTTCCATTAGATCACGTGTTGAGCACGTGGAACAATCTGCATAAGATGAAGATTAATTCTTGACACTATGGTGGTGCCTGCCACGGGGACTCTGATGACAAAGTTAGAACAATATCTTTAGGACAATATTTACTTATCTATATTTGAAGAGAGAATTGTGAATCAAGAAAGGGTTACCTCTAGATGGCTTTGTGTTTGGGTATTTATAGATGCAGAATGAGTAAACTTCTGGCAAATGAGTGAGACGCGTGGCAGATGAGTAAGTCATCTGCTTGCATGTTGTTGTAACTTCTCTTAGTTAGTTGTAGATTTTGCAAATAGATGTAACCTCCCGTTGGTGGTTGCAACTTCTTGTTTAGAGACACCTCTCCTGCAAGCTTGTGTGATCAGCTGAGCATGGTGGTCAGCGCCGAACACCACTCCTCTGTTGAGAAAAAGGTGTTATACTGAGTTGTATTGGGCCCAGACTTGGGCTGCATTGGGCCCAAACTTGGGCTTTCTCTATTTGTAATTTTCGTCGATAATTTTGGGCTTTTCGGGAATAACCCAAATATATGGGCTTCCTTATCTTGTTGAGCTAAGGATTATTTTTGGCTCTCACAAATTCCCCCCATCTCGTTTGCTTTTGAGCTGTCTGTTTTTTTCCTTCTTGGTTAAAAGCAAAGGAGATGTATTTTCACTGAGGAGCCCCCGCCAAAAATAGAAGTAGAATGTCTTTGATTTTGCTGACTTATCTATCTCTGTTGATACAAGTAAATGATCTGCATGTAGAGGCTTTTGTTGTTGTTTAAATGTAGTCTCTTGAAGACAAGATGATCTGCATATAGAGGCTTTTGCTGCAAATAAGGTGGTTTACCAGATGATCATCCTTAGTTGAATAAAACAAGCCCTGCTCCAACATCTTGGTGATTTGATGACTCTTCCACATATAAATGCCACATATCTTTGGGCTGACATGCCCCTGTTTCAGCATGAGTTGAAGAGTTTTCATTTATTGAATGACACGACAATGATCTGCTGGCTGATTTTTTTTCCTCGGTTGAGGTGGGAGCGAATTATACTATGGAATTTTCTAAGGCTTGAGCCTTTATAGTTGTCATCGGCCGGTAGATTTTGTTGAAAGACGCGACACTGATCTGCTGGCTGACTTTGTTTCCCTGATTGAGGAGGGAATGAATTATGCTAAAGCTCGAGCCTTTAAAGTTGTCCTCGGCCGGTAGGTCAAGTCGTATTGGCTCAACTCTATCGCCCATTTCATGAGTTTTTGACAACCATATAGGAGAAAGTTGTACCCCCAACTCTTTACTGATGAAAACTAAGCTAACTGCTAAATTTGAAACTGTCAAGTAGGTGTATAGGTCCTCTCGTGGATTTATCTGCTGATCTACTCAAGAATCGATCCAAAGTTGTTGTTCTACTAGTGAGACTTTGAATTTCTTTTGGACTTGATGGTGACTCATTCAAGTAGTGATCTTCTTTACTTTTATGATCCCCAAACTTTGTGTGTGTTAGTTGGTCTTTTGACTTGGAAATATTTGCATAAAGGGCGCAAAAGCTTGATTGGCATCTTTCATGAGTTTTCAATATGCTTAAGCCGAAATTTAAGTATAACTTGAGGATTTATAAATTAATCATAGATTAAAATCTGTTTATCTTGAATTGCATTAAAACAATGTGTGATATATTGACCACTTGACAAAACTTAAACGAATTTAAGTAGTCCTGAGTAAGATGCTTCTATGCTTAGTGATTTAAATGAATTACCCACTCAAAGAGAGTGTCATCCTCTACTGAGGCATTTTTTTTTGCATGGTCTGCTGACCACTTGACTAAATTTAAATAGTTATAAGTAGTCATGATAAGATGCTTCCATGCATTGAATTACCCCCTCACGGAGAGTGTCATCCTCTTCTGAGGTGTGATCCTCTATTGAGACATTTTTTATGTGTGATCTACTGACCACTTGACTAAACCTAAATGAATTTAAGTAGTCTTGATAAGATGCTTCTATGCATTGAATTACCCACTCAAGGAGAGTGTCATCCTTTACTGAGGTGTGATCCTCTACTGAGACATTTTGCTTGTGTGGTATGCTGACCACTTGACTAAACTTAAACAAATTTAAGTAGTCTTAAATTAGATGTTTTTATGCATTGAATTACCCACTCACGGAGAGTGCCATCCTCTATTGAGGTGTAAATAAATATTTGTATTTCTGTCTTCTGCTGAAGGACATGTATAACTAATTATCGTTTCCCTATTTCAATTGAAGAAGGTGTGTTCTCTGCTGAGAAGCAAAATAGTGTATCCTCTGCTAAGGTATATGTAAATATTTTTTCGGATCTCTTATTTGTAGGATCTCCTTTCATTGGTTGTGGAGACAAGGTTGGTTCTTCTCGTGGAGAGTTTGATTGATCGGAACGGAAAACTCTGTGAATCTTCCACCGGATGAGGATCCTCTTGTTAAAGAGATACAATACAATAAAAAGATAAAATACAATCAAGTTTTTCTTATATGTACATTGCATTTAAAAAAAAATAAAAAAAAAGATTGGATGCCTTAGCTTCAATCCACTTTGTGAAATGGTTGGTTGCCACAATCATCAGATTCTTCTGCACTGGAGAGTTTGATTGACCGGAACGGTAAACTCTGTGTATGTTCTACTAGCTGAAGAGTCTCTTGTTGAGGAGCGTGCTCTACGCTTGTCACCCTTGTTCTGTTTATAATCCTTCTGATCTACATTTGCTTGTGTAGGTTGACTACCTTTCTCAGGTATATCTGGTGCCTTAGCACTATTTTTTTGTCAACCCACAATGCATAGCGTTCTGCTATGGAGAAGATTTTGGCAAGAGTTTTGCCTAGTTTCATGGTCGATTTTCTATACAATAGGTGATCTGCGGGCATACCCTTCTTGAAAGCTAAGGATGCAATTTGGTCATCACACCCATTTATGCTCGCTATTTCTGCTTTGAATCTTTTGATGAAGTCTCGGAGAAATTCATTTGAGTTTTTCTTTATGTTAAAGAGGTGGTCAGCACATTTTTTGATTATTCGATAGGATGAATACTCCTTTATGAAAACAAGGGAGAGCTCCCAAAAGTTGTTTATCGACCGAGGGGTCAAAGTGTGGAACTAATCTTGAGCCATTCCTTGTAAAGTCATAGCAAATATTTTGCACATAAGTGGGTCATCATTTTTGTGCAGATTCATGACACTTCGGAAATGCTTCGAGTGTCTATCAGGATCAGAATCACTTTTGAAATGAGTAAAGGTTGGTATGGTAATCTTTACCGATGAAGGATCCCCTTCAATGTCATTTGTAAAAGGTGAAGTGTTTACCAAGACCACCTCTCTGCGCAGAGCATCATCTGGATTTTCCATGACACGCGAGTTCCTCAACTGCTCATTAATAATTCATCTTTTATCATTAGCTTTCAAGGGCCTGGGTGCATCCAGCTGATCGGCTACATGGTAGGGTAGTCTACGTCACTCAGCGACTTGGCAGTTTCGAGACAAGTTAATATCATGATCCAGATCTGATCCTTTGCATTGTTCATACCCATTGGGATTCTGTCTTCTGCGCCGACCACTCATATCTGGCGTCATCTGTGATCCTAGCCTTGAGTGTACAGTTGCTTGGGAGCCAAACCTTGATTAGACTATTGTTTGAGGCCCGAGCCTAGAGGGCACATTTGCTCGTGACCCTAATCTTGAATGAATAATTCTAGATGGATTGTTTTCCCTCAGTGGATGACTACTTCTGCTCCCATGCACATGGTCTACTGGCAGATGACGATGTGTCTTTTGCCTTGGCTGTATACTCACTACTCGCTCTACCACTCAAGTTTGGTCCTCCAATATTTTAATCAAATTAGCGACCTGACTTGCGACATTTTCTTGTTGCTTCATTTACATTGGGCTTGGCTGTTGGGAAGAAAATTGTAATTGATGATCAGCCGGTGGTAGTAGACCTACTACCAGTGGCTGTCTGATGGGAAGCGGCTGAACCAATGGCGATGATGGGAGTCTAGCAGATGTTTGTTCAACATTATTTTTGTTAGTTTGGTTTCGACTTCCCACCATTGTGTTGAAAAAGAACTCTGAAAAGTGTCTTTGTAGGAAAATTCAAACTGAATGAACAAATTTTTTTTTTATGAATGGAAGAGAGCAGGCAATGAGTTTGATTCAAGCTCTTATTGAAAGCCCCAATTTGTGGATGCAAATTTCCACCAGATCACGTGGAACAATCTGCATAAGATGAAGATTAATTCTTGACACCAGTGTGGTGCCTGCCACAGGGACTCTGATTGTTTATCGGACAAAGTGTTTATCCCTTGACGATTGCTAAGAAGGTATACACAAGAAACAATCACTGCTTAACCACACAAATGCCTAATCTAAGCAAACAACATTTTAAAGGGATGTTATCTTGTGAGTCTGAGGGACAAGATTGATTAAAACAATTGGGCACACACTGTTATCTTTTATCACCATATTAGATAGGGTGCTAAAAGATTATCCAAAAAGCTTGTATCCAACAATACAAAGTCCAAAATTAGGAGGTCAGAAATACGTTTGCAAAAAGCCGGATTATTGCACAAGTAACAGAAGATCACATGGTCTAATTAAGAATTGTACTTGTGCTACCACTATGTAGACCAATTGATATGAGAATGATGTGTGTCAAATACGCACTTAGAGTGTGTGTTCCTAACCAAAACTATTAGTTGCGCCACGTCCTTCAGTGGTCTGCAACTTACTGGTGACTTGGCTTTGGTCAACACAAAATTCAACAAATTCACCTTGTTCTTAGTTGCCCTATGAACAACGTTAGAATACTTTCCAAAAAAAAACAACGTTAGAATTGGCTCTAATCTTAGCTGATTTTATTATGTGCCTTGGTTTCACGCAGTTGGTGTGTTGAGGTGGGTGATGAAATCCCACCACTTTAAAAAGTAGGGCTAGGTCTACCCTATCTATTTATGGTAATTTATTAACGCATGCAACCACGTAGTTCGTTAAGATGCATAAACATAAACAAACACCAAGCAAAATACAATCAAATTTAACTCGACGCCCAATCCACTAGAACAATACGTCTGAAAGGGATTCTTACTAAGTTGTGAACTCGGACACAAGGTCTCCTCTGTGGGGGTAGAGATAAGTGTTCTTTGAGAGCTGCTTCTCCTTAGTTCAAGCAATTGGTCTCTCCCCCACAACACCACTAGTTGTCCACTAGAATAAAAAAAAAACTTAGTCTTACTCAAAGAACAATCCTACCTTTTTTTTTTTTACTTCAGTAGGTGTCTAAATAAATAAACACACAATCAAGCAATTACAGATGCAAAGATAATTTACTGGTCTTGGTTAAGAAGTCAGATTTTTTATTTTGATAAATCAAGTAAAAATATTGTGCATGTAAATCAAATAAATACGACTTCCAATATATTTTTAATTGAATTTTTTTTGGTGCAAATGAATTAATTGCATCCTAAAGCTAACAATCTACCAAAAAAAAAAATCCAATTATTACAAGTTGCACTGGACTTAAAAAAATAAAATGTAAAAGTGGTCGCTCTCGCATAAAATTTAAAAAAAATAAAAAATAAATATATATAGAGGAAGGAAAAAGAGGGATGGGAAAAAAATGATCTTTTTGTGCTTTTAATGTCTTGAGCTTTCTTTTCATCACTTGGTGATATGCAACGACACTATTTGATTTTGTTCAAAATTCTTGTCGCCTAAAATTCCAAGAAAATCAATTTTTTTTGTTCCCTTCTTATCAGTTTATCTGCAAAATTATAAGAAAAATACAAGTAATGTGGTTCGTAGGGGTTATCGTCATATTCACCAAGTTAAAAGGATTCAAGATCAGAATGTTAGAAACACTTTAGAATATCAAATAAAGATTAAGAATTGGTGGAAAGAAGGGAAATAAGATTTAGAGAATAGAAAATGATTTTTTTATTTTTTAAAATCAAATTTTGATTCAAAACTGAGGATGAAAATTACTAAACAAATTTACCAATAAAAAAATGTCTCGAGGATTGGAGAATCTGTTTCTTAGCTTTGTAGAGATTAATTTAACACATTTTTGTATATTTTTTTGAACAATTGCACAAATTTATTTAATTTTTAATTTAAGGCCAATGTTCAAAAGAAAATTCTTTTGTAAGATAGAATTTCACTTTCCTCTTTCAATGATACTAGAAACTCCTTAACCATCATTAATCCACCCCTATTTCGATGGCGATTTTTCAATGAATAATTATAATTTATGAATAATTGAAAAACAACAAAAAACAAATATAATTCTTGTTTCCAAGTCCATATCTTCATTTTGCATAATATTTCGTTGTCCATCTTTCGATTTGAAAACTTTGATTCATTGGTTGAATCTAGGATTAATAGAATTACTACAAGTTTTATTATTATTATTTTTTGTGTTTTAAAAAATCTCTACATCATTCAAGTAGGTTTCATCTCATCTCATTGAGAGAAGAGGTTTAGCACACCATTGTCATTGTAATGAAATAATCTTAGAGTGGAACTAGAAGTGTCGATCGGGAAGTAAACTAATTAAATTAAAAGACAATTAATGAATAAAAAAAATATTAACTTTTATTAAATTCAAAACTAAAAACTTACATGTAACTTGAACGAAAGCTCCAACGAAAGAAAGAAAAGTAATGGGGGATAGATACATGAGACAAAACCCAAGGTAATGGAATATTATTTTATTTGATCCTTGAAATATGTTTTGGGTTGATATTTTATTTTTCTATATTATTGCATACTCTACACTTGAAGTTCTTATCTTGAAACTTGCCACATGTCTCCATGAACGTGGCCCAAAATGCCTCGAATTTCGGATTTTTTTTTTATAGATTTCACAATTTCTCCAATTGCTCCTAGTCATGCAAATTTATGGGAGAATTGTCTCGAATTTTGCACATATCTCGATTTTCTGCAAAATTATAACAATAATCAAATTCGAGACAAATAAAAATATTTAATTAATTTTAAGCACGACTAGAGACTAATAAATAGCTAATGGAGCGTAAAAATCAATGTTTTGAGTGCTTATCACCTATATAGAGGCTAGTCGTTCTTTGTTTCAAGCATTGCGATGAG